>OZ014419.1:0-450000 GCA_963965975.1 Xestospongia bergquistia
TGCAGAACGCTGGCCCACAACACACTGGCAATCACAACTGTTTCAGTTTCTTTATATATGTACTGAAGATTGTCTTCATGCTCTTGAGGGGCACTTATGAATCTCATTAACAATAACTGACCAGCAATGGTCAACTAAAGTGGCTGTTTAAATAATTCACACTATAAGAAACTATATTTTTTTAAGGGACAAGAATAAACTCATCCTATTTATGCAGGAACTGGGCCCCACAAATACACCAGCCTCATCTCCATAAAGAGAGACTACCAGCCCTATTCTCTAGCCGGCCTTTGGGATACTCCAAAGAGTAGGCTGGTAACCATCTCAGAGGTCTGATGCATTGCAGAACACTGGCCCACAACACACTGGCAATCACAACTGTTTTAGTTTCTTTATATATCAACTGAAGATTGTCTTCATGCTCTTGTGGGGCGCCTATGAATCTCATTAACGAAAAATGACCTGCAATGGTCAACTAATTTGGCTGTTTAAATAATTAAACTATAAGAAACTATATTTTTTTAAGGGACAAGAATAAACTCATCCTATTTATGCAGGAACTGGGCCCCACAAATACACCAGCCTCATCTCCATAAAGAGAGACTACCAGCCCTATTCTCTAGCCGGCCTTTGGGATACTCCAAAGAGTAGGCTGGTAACCATCTCAGAGGTCTGATGCATTGCAGAACACTGGCCCACAACACACTGGCAATCACAACTGTTTTAGTTTCTTTATATGTCAACTGAAGATTGTCTTCATGCTCTTGTGGGGCGCCTATGAATCTCATTAACGAAAAATCACCTGCAATGGTCAACTAATTTGGCTGTTTAAATAATTAAAACTATAAGAAACTATATTTTTTTTAAGGGACAAGAATAAACTCATCCTATTTATGCAGGAACTGGGCCCCACAAATACACCAGCCTCATCTCGCTTAAAGAGAGACTACCAGCCTTATTCTCTAGTCGGCCTTTGGGATACTCCAAAGAGTAGGCTGGTAACCATCTCAGAGGTCTGATGCATTGCAGAACGCTGGCCCACAACACACTGGCAATCACAACTGTTTTAGTTTCTTTATATATGTACTGAAGATTGTCTTCATGCTCTTGTGGGGCGCCTATGAATCTCATTAACGAAAAATGACCTGCAATGGTCAACTAATTTGGCTGTTTAAATAATTAAAACTATAAGAAACTATATTTTTTTAAGGGACAAGAATAAACTCATCCTATTTATGCAGGAACCGGGCCCCACAAATACACCAGCCTCATCTCCATAAAGAGAGACTACCAGCCCTATTCTCTAGCCGACCTTTGGGATACTCCAAAGAGTAGGCTGGTAACCATCTCAGAGGTCTGATGCATTGCAGAACACTGGCCCACAACACACTGGCAATCACAACTGTTTCAGTTTCTTTATATATGTACTGAAGATTGTCTTCATGCTCTTGTGGGGCACTTATGAATCTCATTAACAATAACTGACCAGCAATGGCAAACAAAATTGTCTGTTTAAATAATTAACACTATGAGAAACTATATTTTTAAGGGACAAGAATAAACTTATCCTATTTAAAGAGGAACTGGGCCCCACAAATACACCAGCCTCGTCTCGCTTAAAGAGAGACTACTAGCCCTATTCTCTAGTCGGCCTTTAGGATACTCTAAAGAGTATGCTGGTAACCATCTCAGAGGTCTTATGCATTGCAGAACGCTGGCCCACAACACACTGGCAATCACAACTGTTTCAGTTTCTTTATATATGTACTGAAGATTGTCTTCATGCTCTTGTGGGGCACTTATGAATCTCATTAACAATAACTGACCAGCAATGGTCAACTAAAGCGGCTGTTTAAATAATTAACACTATAAGAAACTATATTTTTAAGGGACAAGAATAAACTTATCCTATTTAAGGAGGAACTGGGCCCCACAAATACACCAGCCTCGTCTCGCTTAGAGAGAGACTACCAGCCCTATTCTCTAGTCGGCCTTTGGGATACTCCAAAGAGTATGCTGGTAACCATCTCAGAGGTCTTATGCATTGCAGAACACTGGTATGCATTGCAGAACACTGGCCCACAACACACTGGCAATCACAACTGTTTCAGTTTCTTTATATATGTACTGAAGATTGTCTTCATGCTCTTGTGGGGCACCTATGAATCTCATTAACAATAACTGACCAGCAATGGTCAACTAAAGTGGCTGTTTAAATAATTCACACTATAAGAAACTATATTTTTTTAAGGGACAAGAATAAACTCATTCTATTTATCCTCATCGTCATGTTCCTGTAGGAGGTTGTAATGCCAACCATATTTCATACATTGTTATTATTATATGCTAATTAAACTTGTAAATTGCTAGCACAAAACAATTATTGTTTACATTATAAATAAATGTACTTAATTTTTTTAATTTTAATATTATAACAACAACCAAAACTATAAGTTAATAGGTCTTCAATCTGTAATAAAATAATGATAATTTAATCAAAATAATTCACATTATAGAACTTACGGAAAAGTGTCTTCATAAGGAATACCGTGGTCTTCATCATACTTCATTCGACGATATTATTAAGATGTGACAATAGCAAATACAATGACAGGAATCAGAAAAACACCACACAATCCAAGAGATAACCACAATCCATTCTAAAGAAAAAGACAAGATGAAAACTTTTTAAATTTATCTCACCAATCCATCTAAAGTAAAACCACAAACTGCATTAAAGAATCCAGTGTACACAGCATAGACTGGATAGCAATTACCAACATCATTTTGAAGCTATAATAACAAGATTATATAAACAATCACTACAGTTATACTTACAGCTGAAAATGCATGATCAATTAATTGTTGTGAATATACCAATTGCTCGAGGAAAGACAGTTTGAACATCCTAGCAATACAAAATATTATACCAAGTATTGTGTGCACTAACTTGAACTAGCAGATCAACACCTTTTTCAATGAAATTGTTAAACGTGGAGTTGATATCAGACAACAGATCATCAATACCATTGTAATCAATCATATTAGGTATAATTTATAAGATTTTTTGGGCCAAACTTTTTTAAATTTTAACCCTTTATTTCCTTTTTTGGCGCCAAAAATACGTGTATTTTAACCACTTAGTCACCCCAAAGTCTTCAGAAAATTTCAGTCTTAATTTCTAATATTTTTGGAGCCAAAATTTTTAAAAATTTAACCCTTTATTTCCTTCGTTTTTGGCGCCAAAAAAACGCGTATTGTAACCTTTTAGTCACCCCAAAGTCTTTGGAAAATTTCAGTCTTAATTTATAAGATTTTTGGGGCGAAATTTTTTAAAATTTAACCCTTTCTTTCCTTCGTTTTGTCACGCCAAAAATACGCGTATTTCAGTCTTAATTTCAAAGTTTTTGGCGCCAAGATTTTTTAAAATTTAACCCTTTATTTCCTTCCTTTTTTGGCACAAAAAATACAAAGGAAATAAAACGAATAATTTTAAGATTTTTGGCGCCAAAATTTTTTTACATTTAACCCTTTATTTTTTTTCGTTTTTTGGTGCCATAAAAACGCGTATTTTAACCCCTTAGTCACCCCAAAGTCTTAGGGAAATTTAAGTCATAATATCAAAAATTTTTAGCGCCAAAAATTTTTTAAATTCAACCCTTTATTTCCTTCCTTTTACACTTTAACCATGCTCCATTAGTAAAGCAACACCAAGAAGTGTAAGTCTAACTTCTACCACAATAACCCACCAATCAGACATCATCTGCCACACCCACTGACTATTTTAATTGTGGCTTACTTTGACCACACCTCATATTTCAATTATTCCTAGGTCAGCCTAGAATATAAGCCTGACTACACACACAAATATTACAGCTGACACACCTACCAACAAATGGGTGTGGCATATTCTGACCACACCTCATATTTCAATTAATCCCTAGGTTAGCACCACGCATACTTATAGTAGACACGCCTACCAACTATTGGGTGTGGCTTATTTGGACCACACCTCATATTTTTATTAATGCTCTATGTCTGCCCAGAATAGCCTTGGCGTGTTTGGGGGTGGAAACAAGACAACTAATTTGTTGCTTGTGACTTCCTCAGCCTTCTCCTGGATTATATACTCACCTTTTTTCCTTACTCTAGAAGGTATAATTGTATTGTACTTTAATTAAAAATACACATTACCAAATCTATGACTGTCAAATGTGCCACTCTCAAATGATATACTACCAACAACTACACTTTATGACCTTGTGTAAAATACTAGTAAACTTACACCCTCAGTGTGGAGATAGAAGAATGTCTTGAGACAGCAACCCCCAACCTAAAAATCTGTAGAAAAAAAGTTGAAAAAAGAAGAAAAAATATGAAATAATATATAATAAAAATTATAAAATAAAGCATACATTATTGTTACCTCCAACTTACAACCACACCTAGATCCTGGACTCCAACGATGCTATAAAAAGAAACAGAAATAAGAAATAATATTGTGCTATAAACTACTAAGTCAACATAATACACATCACTAACTTACACCCTGAGATGGAGAGATGTGTTTTGGGCAGCAACCCCCAACCTAAAGATCTGTAGAAAAAAAATTAAGAAAAGAAGAAAAAATATGAAATAATATATAATAAAAATTATAAAAAAAAACATACATTATTGTTACCTCCAACTTACTACCACCACACCTAGATTCAGGACTCCAACGATGCTACATAAAGAAAGAATAAAGAGTAATTATGTAATATAGGCTAACATTACATTACAATATATTGACAGTATATCATTTGAGAGTGGTACATTTGACAGTTGTACATTTGGCAGTATCACAAAATAAAAGTTATTGAAGTACTCTTAATAGTTTTACTAACAAATAAGAAACTTACACTTTATAAAGTCTTTAACCTGTGTGTGTGTGTGTGTGTGTGTGACTCAAACATAAAAAGTTACAATGTTATGTTATACAGTGTTATGATTTTACTAACAGAATAAACTATATGTACCTTTAGTAATCATTAATAACAAACTGTCCAGATTGTTTCGCTAGTACATAACATAGACACAACGTAAACTGCCTACAGAATAAAAAATTATGTCATCAGTGATTATAATTGTGTATGTTACTACATTATGTTACCATGTTATATATGCTAGCAGCATCCATAACACCAAAGACTCTGGAAGTGATCTGGTGTTTACAATATAATATAAAGCAGTTTATAACTAATTAATATTTGGTAACTTTTCATTGCTATTCAGGAGATAGGACTAGCATATAATCCTATGAAGAAAGAAAGGATATGAAAATAGTGATCTGACAAAAGGCTTACTTGAGAAATCTTTCTTGTTTTTAACCAAAGTTGTTCTTACTATCAGTAGCACTCAAACATATTATGATTAATATACAAATTAATACACAATTTATATGTGTACCTCATATTATGGTGATAGGAGACATTGACATGAAAGAAAATACTGCAATAAACCATGAGCCTATTCTTACAGACAAATAAACAGTAAACATGATAATTGACTAACCTCCTTATCAGTAGTCTTACTGCAGTCTGAAAATATACATTGACAAAAATGTGAACAAAATTAAATAGAATGGATTCTTACAAATATATTTAGACATCAGGCTATTCCTATAGCCACACACATTTGGCTAACAAGTTTTATAAACTCATTTTAAGCCTGTGATAAAGAGTGAGAGAACACACAATTAATTATACTACAGTCTTACATATTCCTTATTATCCAGAAGTTAGTATACAAATCTGACAATTTATTCAACTCCATGAACACTTATGAATTAGAAACATATCAATATTGCAATGTAGAATGACAGACCTTCAATTCTTCTTTGATTCTTGCTGTAACGATGTCTGTTTATTGCGCCAAATTCTGCACATTCACGTGATTTGTAGTATACTGACGTAGTGCACGTATTCAGTATACTATAACTATGACCTGTAGTATACTAAGTCAGTATACTATAAGTTATGTGAACATATACAATTTTCGGCTATAGTACTATACTAACATTGATGCAACAAGAATTGATGAAGGATTGAACTCACAGTTGTTAATAGAGTAGAATATATGTGACCTAATTTGCGACCACTTCTGTCAAATAAAAAATCTCAGTATGGACAGACAAAGTGATGATTTCAATATTTTTGGGTATTTGAGTTAAACAAAAACAAAGAGAATAGTACCTGACAGTCATTTTGAAGCGTCTATAAATCCAACGTTCTTTCTAGATTAGCAAGTAGAAGCATTCGTGTTCTCATATATATATATTAGTGTACGATATGCGTGGGTGGAAAATTAAATTCCATTGTTCTCAAAATTAAATTAATTTTTGGTAGTAGCCACTGTATTTCTGTTTATATATTGTTTCTTTAGCAACGCTTGCATTTATCCAAGGTCTCAAATAATTCAGCATTATCTATACTTTAAAATGGTACGAAAATATAAAAATGACAGAAATGATTCAAGTGGTCCCTTTTTGCATATCCAGTCACATATAGTCAGACTTATGTTTTAATTCCTGGATAATGAACATCCAAGACTGTGTTATATGTAATGTTGTTGTATTATCTCTCTGTGTGTTATTGATCTTTAATAACTTTTTACAGTTGTACTGTTCTCAACAATGAATTATGTTCTTGGGCAACAAGTTAACTACAAAATATGAAAGTCAAATTCTCTTCATGGCTCATTAGAAAAGCCAAATATTTGTCATCAAAATCAACAGCAAACACAATCACTTCTAACTGGTTCTTTTCATATGGTCTTCCTTGAAACTTCTTATGTACCTAATCTATAATATCTCCCATTGCTCATCAGTTAGCCAAGTTAATCACAAATAGGAACAGTTCCTCTATCAATGTCAAGAAGTCCAGCTGGATTCCCAAATCATAACATAACTATAATATGGAGGTCGTAACACCTACCACATTTCATATATTGTTATATTATATACTATTATACTTAACAAATCAACATGTGAAAAAATAGCTCCATCAAATATTGTCCTGAACTTAAAAACATTAATGTTAAAGTTAATTAAAAGTTGTGGTCAACTGGTGTTACCACTGATAGAGTAATTTTTCACAAATGTTTTAATGTGTTTAAAATAAATGTATTATTAAAGCAAAGAGTAATATTATAATAATATATTTAATGACTGAATTAAAAAGACAATACACTATTAATCTCTAGGATAATCCACATGATGTATTAAAGGAATCATGGCATCTGCTAGTTCCTTAGTACAAGAGACTAGCACCAGCATTCTATCTAGATTTTTTTTGGGGGGGGGGGGGGGGAGGGGATAATTTGACTACCAATGCACTTTTAGCTTTATTGAATAACATGTTGCAAATAACTAAAGAGAATAAATAATAATTATTAATTACAATGCTGTTTTTTTTTCTTGACTTTTTTGTAATTTTTGATAATTTCTTCCAGTGCTTCATCTGTTAAACATTCAGGTCCTTCAATACATAATTCTCATTGCATTCTCTAATGTTTCTTATCCTATCCTGCTTCTCAATCTTGTTTAAAGCGTCCCCCCTTCCCCCCCCCCCCCCCCCCCCAGTAGATAAACCCAGAGCACACACACCACGTCCAATCAAATCAAAGGGAGCTCCTATAATAAATTTTCATAAATAGTGAAAGATATTTGCCTTACCTGTTGGGTGGAGAGAAACTCCCACCAGCTTCTCTGACAAGGAGTTCTCCTGCTACATAATCCCAGCAATGAATACTATAATCAAGTCAGCTCCACCCATAGAAACCATGCACAAACTAAGAGCTGAAGAACCTAATGTAAAAATGGTATAGTCTATGCATAATAAAACTATTAGTTAATAAAGAGTTATAATAATTATAATGTTATGACAATTACTCCTACCTATCACTAACAATCTGAAATAATTATTTACATCTTGAGGGTGGAGCTTATTTTACAAATTTCGGGTGTGGCTATCAGCAAAAATGACATTATCTTATGAAGAGTTTTTGAAGGATATTTCTCGGTTCCTTGATCTTTCAAATTCATCAAGAGATGGATGGGACCTCAGAGAGATAGATGAAGTGAAGTATCTATGCAAAAAAACTTCTTTAGACGCACCTATTAACCATTTCACAGATGGGACCAAATTCAATGCAATTACAGTGTGGGCAGCTCATATTGCAAATTGACAACTAAAATCAAAACAATGCTTTGAACTCTTGTTCCATCCAAGTGTTTGCCATGGCGACACCCCTGGATCGTCTCTAATATCATAGCAACAGGAAGGTTACAAAATACATTCAACATCAGTGATAATACTACAAAGAATGAAGCTCTCTTTCTTCATTTACGAATAGTGAATACTAATAAAATACAGAGATCTGTCTGTCTGTCTTTAGTACTATTTTATTGATATATAGCTATAGTAATAGAGAGATGACAACTATATATTATGAATTTAATACATTTAAAATTAAAAAAAAAACCCTTGTGTGTTGCCCAAACGATTCCTACTCGCTCACCCACTCAGGCTTCCACTTAGGCTCCAGGATTCCCTGCTATTTTTAGTCCATCTGTTAACTTTGACAATTGACAATAGTGTAAAATATGTAATGTCTCGTAAACTGTTGTAATTTAGATACAATAACACTATGCATAATGTAACATATAGTATGTAATAAAAGATAATATTTTTTTTAATTAATAAAACACAATTAGCTTATAGTAGTATGTGGTAAAAATCCTATACAATTACTTGATCCACACTAACAAGATTTATGACTTAGAGAAGCATCTTGTGTGTTATCAGAATATCTAAATGTTAGTTCTTGCCCAACTTTAATATCTGCTATAGTAAAAAGACAAAGATGTGGAATCATCAAAAGCAACAGCAGACATAATCAAATCCTAAAAAAGAAATAATGAAAAGTAATGACGTATTATGAGTTAACGTAAACTGCTGTGTGTCCTGTTAACTTACACGCCAGACTCTTTGAAAATATTTATGAAGTTTGAGTTATAGTTTCTTCTTAAATCATATCAACATTACTCGTTGCATTTTTTGACCCAAAAATTGTTTATCTGGTTACTCTGGTACATGATGTCAGAACAATATTTAACCCTTTCAATTCCAACGCTGTATTCGTTTAATGGCTAATAATTTACCTTCCCTTAGTCTTGGAAGTATCCCTTGGTCGACTCCTCATCGTCATATTCCTGTAGGAGGAGGCGGTCGTAGAGTGTCTCACGAAGATAGTTTACTTAGTAGTTTAGATGAAGTGAGATATTCCACTGAGATCAATATATATATATATATATATATATATATATATATATATATATATGTGTGTGTGTGTGTGTGTGTGTATGTATGTATGTATGTATATATGTATGTATATATATGTATATATATATTACATACATTATATAAGTATTATGATGCTTAATAGGTACCCTTAATGAGTGAGGATGGATCTGATCATGAACAAGATCCTATTAGCTACTACCAAAGAATGAAAAGGCAAGATTTAGAATATGATGACACACTGTAACTATTTATTAGATTTTGGCATGATTGTATCTTCAAAAGTGAACCATCATTACCTAGAACTATTGTCATGACAGATAAAATAGCTGTAAGGCTAGTAAGATATGACATGAGTATTACTCTACTTATTAGAAACAATATTCATCAAACAAGATATGTAATCAGAAATATAATGTTGTCACTTTCCTACCAAAGGTTGTATGACACTCATTTCTCTAATTTATCAACCTAATGACAATTTATAGGTATTATATCAGCAATTTAAGGTTTTTCTGAATCTATATTTTTTGATGATTGCTTTATCTCAGCTTGTTCCTCAATTACGGATTGGTTATTGGTATACATACTGGGGTCCACTGGTATGTTTATTCTATATACATAACATATCAATTGCTTGTAGATATTTGTTATTAGTGTCACGATGTGTCGTGAAATTTTTGATGACATTAAAAGATATACAAGAGACAAAGAAATCAATCAACAAAAATATTACAAAATGACCAAGCAAGGTGAGCTGTAGTTAGATCACCATAATATCTTTGTTGCTTGAACAGGTCTTGTAGTTACTACCAGTGACAAGATTGCCATATCAGATGTTATTGTCATTAATAGGGTACTGAGCTGAGTTCAAATGCTAATTATTGCTAATCATTTAGGATCAACGTGTACCGGCAGATATGATCTTATTACGTACTTCATTAAGTAATAATGGTATGATTTTATAACTTGTCTATTTTAATTAACAATTATAATCTTTATAGGGTCATGTTTTATTCGTACTGATCAATTAGATGGCGAAACAGATTGGAAACTGCGCACAGCATTACCTTGTCTACAGCAATTAGAGTGTGATGAGGTATCTCATTTTCAATGTGTTCATAGTTTGATTCGATCATAGGACTTACTATCACAAAATATAACAGTGATTGTTGAACCTCCTCAAAAGAAGCTGTATTCATTTACTGGGAAATTGTCAATGGTACATTCTCTCAATGCTAACTATAAGCATCTTTACTTCTCTTCAGGATGAAAAAAGCAATGATGAAACTATATATGAACCCCTCTCTATAGTGAACACATTATGGTCAAACACTGTTCTTGCTACAGGTATATTGTCTTTATTAAATGTTATTATATTGACTTATTTAGGCTCTGTGATGGGTCTGGTCATTTATACTGGCCATGATACTCGTAGTGCACTCCACACTAGTACACCTAGAGTCAAGGTGAGTTCAATTAATTCTTTCAAGTTTTTTGAATTTCTCTAAAGAATGGACAAGTGGATGAGGAAATCAACAACCGGACAAAGCTTCTCTTTTTAGCAATGTTGATTGTAGCTGTAATTATGTTAGCACTGAAGGTAATGAATGAACAAGAAACCACTATATTGTTAGTGTCCTATGCATCAGGGCTTTTCAGGACCATGGTTTGTATATCTCGTACGGTTTGTAATACTCTTTTCATACATAATTCCAATTAGGTAAAGATTGTTATGTCATTGAGATCCTAGTCATTTTTTTTATTTTATAGTTTACGTGTCAACTTGGATATGGGAAAACTAGTATATAGCTGGATCATTCAAAGAGATACTTGTATTGCTAATACACTTGTAAGAAGCAGTACCATTTCTGAAGAACTTGGTCGAATTGAGTATTTGCTCAGTGACAAAACTGGCACTTTGACCAAAAATGAGATGGTAAATAGATTTAAATTTTACAAATATGTTCTACATAGTCTTTGTTCAGGGATTTAAAAAGATACATTTGGGATCTATGTCCTATTCTGCTGAGTCTGTTGATGAGGTAAGCCATGTCTTTTGAAATTGCTGGGATAGTGGGAGTGCTGGTAATTTGATAGAGCCTCTGCTAGGCTGTTGAAGTCGTGATAATGATCGTTTGAGCGGTTGATCAGAAGCTGATGCAGCTCTGGTATAAAATTCTTGATCCCCTGAGTCTTGATCTTGTTTTATAGTTTGTACTGGTTTGATTACGTTTCCTATGTAAAAGTATATATAAAAACAATTTATAATTAACAACTGACCTACCAAAAGTGGTTGCATCATCTTGACCAATTTTAATGATGTCAGGGGACAGCCTTTTATACCTTGATAGGAAACAATTGTTATGTTTGCACTTAAAAAAAGATAATGATTACTTTCTGTCAGACAAAGAGTTTGTTCTGCAAAAGCTCTCCCAGTTTTCAATGAAATATTGAGAAGGTTGGTAATCACCACAATAGTATCTCATCCGAAAACACTGTTTGGGTTGTACACGAAAATGTTGGAGAATTTTTTTAACAGCTGGATGGTGGAAGGTCAGCAAGCACAAACAAACAGCAGCTATACGTCGAGTTTCTTCTTGTTTACTGGCTAACATATTTACTAAAAGAGGAATAACACCTAGTGCTACAAATCCTCCTGCCAGCCCTGCACGCATGTGTACTAGTCCACAAATTAAGACGACTGTATTCACTTCTAAATCTAGGTTTGCATTGACGTTTTGCTTAAGACTGTGCATCAAACGTTTGATACCAAACGCCATAATTTGAGTAGGTTTATAATCAGTATAAATTCTTGCTAATACCACCATTTGAAATGCAACTTCAGCATTTAACACTTCATCTTTGCTAGCTAATGTTAAAAATGGCTGTATAAGCATGCCTCCATTTGTCACCATCTTCGCTTGTATTTGAGTTGTATTATAAGCTAGATAGCACACTGCACGTGTATATATGATGGATACACCACCACACCATCTTTGTAATGGTTGTAATAAATCCTGCAAAGATTTGACACGTAGTATAGCATTCTTAATAGTTCTATTTCGAATAGAATATGCAGCTACAGTACATAATGCTTGCTCTTTGATTCTACTAGTCACGTTATTTTGGTATAATCTTAACAACAATTGGATTCCATCCACTTGCTGTAAACCAGATTGAGCACTTGTGTTTGGTTGCATGCCTAGACGACAGCCAAGGTTTTCTAAGGCTTCCATTGCAGCACATTTAGTATCATCTTCAGAATTATTTCTGATAATGGTAACAAGTGATATTATACCACCTGACTGTATTATTTGTGACTGCAAGTTGTGGACAGCTGGTGTGAGTAATTTTAGTGCAGAGATAGCTAATGTTTGAAGGTTCTGACTTCCTAATTCTGTTAGAACTACTAGGCAATC
Source organism: Xestospongia bergquistia (assembly GCA_963965975.1). Classification (NCBI taxonomy): domain Eukaryota; kingdom Metazoa; phylum Porifera; class Demospongiae; order Haplosclerida; family Petrosiidae; genus Xestospongia; species Xestospongia bergquistia. The sequence continues at coordinate 12,764 of OZ014419.1, forward strand.
TGAACCAAGCACTGTTGCTAATGCTCGCCTTTCAGCTAAATTGTTACCAGCTGTCAACCATAATATCTCAAATGTAATTTGTTGAAGATGTGTGTTAAGACCATGTTCAGTAATATGCATGAGGATAGTGATTGCATGTGGATGCTTTTTGATCACATCTTCTACATCACCATTACCAGTACATAGTGAACGTAATAAAAGTATGCAGGACTCCATAAGTACTTTATCAAATGGTTTTAAAAGGAGCAGAGTTTTTTCAACCAATCCTACCTTAATTGAGCTTTGTTTGACTGCATTACTAGAGATAACTAGGCTATTTAGTGCTGATAAAGTACTTGCAATGACCTCTGAGTCATTGCTGTTTGACAGAGCATGCATGAAACCAGCCATTACTTCATGAGAAGCAAATTGATCTGCTAACAAAGAGCTCTTTCCTCCATGAGCAATACATTTCATTGCAATAATATGTAGATCTTTACTTCGATGCTGTTGCAAAACTTTGAACAGTGTCAATGGGCCTCCTAATGCAAAAACCACAGCAGAGCCATCAGAAGCATAGTTAGTTAACTCTGCTATTGCTGAAAGAGCTCTATAACAAGCTTTAGTATCTTCTATTATTTGCATTAATAAGATGAGATGTTTTGGTATTTTTGATTGGCAAATTGTCTCAGCTAATAATGGTATTGTTAATGCCACTGATTTTGATATACTAGCTCCTGCTGAAACTAACTTGTCTTGAAGGACACGTTCCAATACCGCTTCAAAAACATTGACAATGTGGCATTGATGAAGGGTAGCTACAATATCATCTTGTTGATATGATAATAGAGTGGACAACACTGTCTCTAAAGCAAGTAATCCATTTGTAAAGGCACTTACCCCAGGTTGCATGTACTGTACATAGTAACACACTTGACTAAGAATTCCGTTACCAGTGAAGGGAGGTTCATTTATTATAGCAAGTATCAAATGAACATGACCTGATGAAGCTGCAACTTGTACTACTGACAGTCCAGCACCAGATGTTGTTGTACTATTGGCACCAGCTCGTAATAACACAAGAAATGATTCGATAGAGCCTGACTTAGCTGCTAGTAAAAGTGGTGTCAAACTCTCCATATCGTTTGTCCTCTTCTCTAAATCTTCAGGAAATGAAAAACATAGCTTTTTCACTCTTGGAAAGTAATTTTTGGCAACTGCACGATGCAATAAAGTCCATCCATTGCTTTCTGAAAATGACTTAGTAGTAGCAGCAGCATTAGCCATAACTTATGTTACTCTAAGTGCCAATATTCTTTATGTCAAATTTTGGTTTCAGGTTAGAAGATGTCTTAGTTTGTGTTACACTCATAGTCATCCATCCTCAAGTCAAGTTAGTACAAAGTCTTTTAAGTTGTCATTTTATAACTTCATCATCTCAGGCACTTAATGTAAACAAGTTATTAGAGAGTGTACTAGCACTAGCTCTTTGTCATAATGTCAACCCTATCAAAGAAGAACACGAAGAACCACTTGAAGATGATGAAACAGACATCTTGTTGTTTTCTAGAGAAGCCCCTTCATTACAAAGTCTTTGTTATCAAGCTTCAAGTCCAGATGAAGTAATATTATTATTTTGTAGAGAATGTTATTTTAATTATAAAGATTGCTTTGGTTGAATGGAGTAAAAGTGTTGGAGTGACTTTGATCTCTAGAACAATTTCTACTTTACAACTACAACTACCAGACCACACTGTCATTACATATGATATATTACACATGTTTCCTTTCACATCAGAAAGGAAAAGGATGGGTATCATTGTGAGGGTATGTTTTTATAACACTATATTATTCTAATGTCTTATTTGACATAGAACACTAACACAGGCCAAATAATTTTCTATATGAAAGGTGCTGATTCTGTTATGAATGCTATTGTTGAATACAGTGATTGGCTAATTGAAGAAGTATGATAACTATTAACAATACCACCTTAATTATTATAATATCCAGTGTGATAATATGGCTAGAGAAGGACTTCGAACTCTTGTGGTAGGAAAGAAGGTTCTTTCTGAAGATCAACTTTCCATCTTCAATGTAAGCTTAACTACTGTTTCTTTTGAAAAAGTACATGAATTGACATTTTAACTATAATTTTCTAACAACATATGTTGCTTTTCTAACAGACACTTTAAATATTTTTTCTATTTGTACATAGCATCATTACAAACAAGCACAATTGAGTGTAACAGATAGAGAAGTACAAAGTGCTTCTGTAATTGATAGTTTAGAAGAAAACTTGGAACTTTTATGTGTAACTGGAGTTGAAGATAAACTGCAAGTAATGTTATCTTGTATAATTCAAAAAATTATGTAATACATTAGAATGATGTCCGTCCCACATTAGAACTATTGAAAAATGCAGGAATCAAAGTAACTACATTGTATTATTATTATATGTGATTATGTAATGTAAAAAAGGTATGGATGCTGACAGGAGATAAAATGGAAACTGCTACATCCATTTCTCTTAGTGCAAAGTTAATTAATCGTAATCAACCAATCTATACTTTCCACCAGGTACCTGGGTCATTAATATCAATCATTGTTATAGTATTATACAAGGTATCTACTCGGGCTGAGGTCCATTCACAGCTAAATCAGCTACGTAAAAAAAATGATAATGCTTTAGTTATTACAGGACAGTCACTGGAAGTGAGTACATGTTCATATTATAGTGCATTATATTTCACTCAAGTTATGTCTACGTCATTATGAGCATGAGTTTGTTGAACTAGCATGTCAATGTCCTGCAGTAGTTTGTTGTCGCTGTTCACCAAGTCATAAAGCTCAAATAGTTCATCTGCTAAAGTCATACACTAAAAAATCAATTTGTGCCATAGGTATTATTATAGACACTAAATCTTCATATAAAATGTTATGATACATAGGAGATGGCGGTAATGATGTTAGTATGATTCAAGCAGCTAATGTAGGTATTGGAGTTGTAGGCAAGGTATAATCAATAATGCAGACACATGAACTATTATTATTTATAATAGGAGGGGAAACAAGCATCTTTAGCAGCTGATTTTTCTATTACTCAATTTAGTCATATCAGTCGACTGTTATTATGGCATGGAAGAAACTGGTAAGTAATAAAAAAGATATTTGAATGGTCATTATTTGTGGTCCAGTTACAAGCGATCTGCCTCACTCAGTCAATTTGTTATTCACAGAGGTCTTATTATTTCAGCTATGCAGGTATGAATAGAGTCATAAAACAATCACCTCTTTTCTCTTTTAGGCAGTTTTTTCTGCGATTTTTTATTTTGTTGCACTTTCTCTTTATGAGGGTATTTTAATGATCGGGTAAGGCTCTCTATTGGTATCAATAGTTTCGATCATAGATACTTTAGTTATTCCACAATTTACACAATGGCTCCAGTCTTTTCTCTTGTTCTTGATGAAGATGTCTCTTCAGATGTAGCATTAACTTATCCAGAACTCTATCAAGACCTTATGAAGGTAACCATTAACTTACTTTATCTCTTACATCACAAATGATAGGGTCGCTCCTTGTCATTAAAAACTTTCTTCTTGTGGATATTAATCAGTGTTTATCAAGGTACATCATATTCTTATGATACAAGTAAAGCAATCATTTGTGTAGGTGGTATTATTATGTTGCTTGGATTTTGGCTATTTGAGTCTCAGTTAATTCATGTTGTAGCTATCACATTTACTGCTCTAATATTGACTGAATTATTAATGGTTGCATTAACCATTAGAACTTGGCACGGACTTATGATACTAGCTGAAATAATCAGCATTGTCATTTACATTTTATCACTTGTTCTTCTCAAAGATTATTTTGGTAAAGATATATCAATATAATAAAGTAATATGCATCTCTTATTAGATGGCAGTTTTCTGTTGACTTTTGACTTTGTGTGGAAGACAACACTTATTACTACATTAAGCTGTGTCCCATTGTTAATAGTGAAGATTGGATATCGTAGATGTGCCCCTCCAAGTTATGCAAAACTCTTGAAACAAAACTCTATGTTTAGAAATTGTTGTAAATTATCATGTTCATAACTATTTCTGTTTAACTGTTTTTGACTTGATATTTGTGATCCTAACTGATTTGCTTGTATTGAAATGTTGTCCATTAGCTGTTAGTGAAAGCTGATCTTTAAACTTTGAAGTTTGTGGTTGTCTTTGTAAGTATTGTGTTCTCTCTTCTGCAATACAAGTATCTTTTTCCAGACGAGAAAGTTGGCTTAGTTTGATTGTGAAAGTCAGTGTGCTTTCCCAAGGATTAGGGTATGGAAATGACTGTTCAAAAACTTTAAAAGTAGTAGAGAGCATTTCTTGTTTCCTGTTATAGGAAGGCAGAACAATTCCCAAGACAATATTATTAGTTTACCTTAAGTTTGTGGCTGGTCTTATATGAATAGGAATTGACTGCACAATTAAAGATGAACAAAACTACAAGAAATATAAGGTGTTCCTGGTAACATATTATACTAACCTGCTGCTGAAACATTTCTACAATAAAAATAGGTGGGGCTTGCTAATTTACGGAAGTATACGTAAACATTCTGAATTTTTTTAACGAATGCAATGGAAGAAAAATTACCCAATTCCGTATACTAAAGTTAGTCTTCCCATGATGAGTCGTAGTGGTAAAAGTTCTCGTCTATTTACTTACAGTATACTTGATGTACGAGATGAGTTAGACGAGGTATTTAACATGTAGTCAATCCAATTTAACATGTGTGGAACTTTATTAGAGATTAGAGAGGTGTCATCGTGACCTCACAACTCTGACCTCTTCTATGAAGGAAAATGAACTCTATGATCAACTTAATATTAAGGTATTCTTAATTTAGTTATTTAATTAGTAATAAAAGTAGGTTTGTCGAAGTGCACAAGATCACGAAGAGACTACATTAGCTCTGTTGTTTTCAGTTTTGACTGACACATCTTTATGTCATAAGGTATATATAATTCGTAATAATTAATGTTTTATTTCCATTGTATTTAGTCCTATACCACACTAACATTAGTGACCAGAGATGGTATGGGTGTGGTTATTCATATTACAGAACTTTTGATTTTAGAGAAACTTCCAAAATTATTAGATACAACTCGAATGCAAGTAGGTTAATAAAACTGTCACTCATATCCTCTCTCTCTCTCTCTCTCTCTCTCTCTCTCTCTCTCTCTCTCTCTCTCTCTCTCTCTCTCTCTCTCATTAGTTATTATGGTTAACTAAACAGCTCATTCAAACTAAGGTAACTGGTGCAGATCGACTTTGTTTTGCCTTCCTTAAACAAATGCCAGGTAAAAGAGTATAATGATATTATAATTGATTACAATACAATAGCTGGTAGTACTGCACCTCAGGATGTTTGGTTAGCTGAAAATCTTTTGCACTTGTTTCTTGACAATAGGTAAACAATAATTATGACATTTGTTTGTTTTTATTATATGTTAGAGCTTGGTTAGAAGTACAACCTGCATTAGTAACCAGTGTTATATTCACTTACCTTTCACTTTTACCATCACATTTGATGTCATCTTCTCTAGTTCAGTTACAAGAAATGGAAATTGATTTCACACTGTCATTACTTAGGAGTAAAGTATGTTTTTATTAAATTAGATGTCTTGTGCATTTTCTGTTAGTTCAATGACTCTTTACAAATTGGACGAGACTTAGTTAGGTTATTACAAAATGTAGCAAGGTGACCTGATACTATATGAAATAATATTAACATGTAATATTATAGAGTCCCCAAGTTCACTCAATTTTGGTTTGACCTGATACATAAACCTGACAAACTTGATCCATCATTTACTGGTTAGTACTATGATTATAAAGGAGGATTGCTATAATGATTTTTATAGGTGTAACTCAGATTCTCACTCGTCGTACTTCTCGAAGATTTGTTGCTGGTCGAATAGTAACAGACTCAGAAATTAAATTGAATTTCTTGTTGTCCAAGGTGATTAGTATTATCTGATATAATTCATTATTATTATTATACAGGTCAAGTTTGGTCTCCATAAACGTTATCAAGAGTGGTTTTTAAGAAAAGTAATAGTAATGTATTTTACAGTATATCTTTATTGTATTATTAACAGTATCTGTCAACACCAGAAAGTTTGTTTGTCATTCCTGAATTAATTCGTTTTGTATGCTGTGTGATTCATCCACCTAATGAAATACTTGGATCAGATATTTTACCGCGATGGGCTTTCATTGGCTGGCTCCTCTCATTAGCTCAAGTAATTATGTTCTTAGAAAGTAATCCTTTTAGTATCCCATGTTTTATAGTCTAATCCTGTTGTATTTGCTAATGCTAAGTTGTCTCTTTTTTATGACTGGCTTCTCTATAATCCTGAATTAGATAATATCATGAACATAGGTCAGTTTGTATCAAATATTACATTAGATACACTCATTATGTAGAACCTGCTGCATTACTAATGTTTCATTCTCTTCGTTCTCATCCACAAATCACAATATCATTACTGGACTTTGTGTGCAGAGTCAGTTTACTGTTACTTGAATAATATTAACATATTCTATTATAACAGCTTGTACCACAGTTCAGTGTAGAGCTAGCTCCATCTGTAAAAAGTGGAATTCAAGCAGCTTTTGAAGATGTTGTTAAAAAAGGAGTACTGTCGTAAGAGATCAGAACATAAATCAACAAATTTCTTTTGTTTGCTAGATCATTAGAACCATTGTTCTGCAGTGTTAAACTAGATGATGAAATACAGACTTTACTAAAAACAACATTTCCTGACCTTTACACACAATGTACAATCATGATAGATTAATGTATATTTTATTGTTTGCAATAGTATCATCAACTGTTTCATATGATATCGAGCAAGAAGAGGAAAACTCTTTAGTTATTGCTACTGATGAAGAACTTGTTGGAGAAGATGATGAAGTCACTGGTGTCTTTTCAGGTACCATCAATTTCCATTGTTATCACAATACCCTCAGTTTTAATAGAACAGCTTTCACCAGAAGAACAGACTGTTGAAGAGGATGACCCCTGGATCAATGTCAATAAATTACCTACCCTTCTACAAGAAAAAATGGAAGAATTTAGAGCTAAAAGGTAATCTATCACATAATATTAAAGTCTTAACATTGTCTCTCTTAATAAGTGATTCTGTACAGTTATTGCGTAACATTTTGGAGTTACTTGATGAACAGGTAGAACTTTGTGGCATTAGTCTTTATAAATTTATTAGTTTATAGATGTTATCAATTGTGGCACAACCTTTAGCACATTGCTTGAATGAAGATTTCGAGATAGGATGTACTCTTCAGTAAGTATTTTTCGTTACATTTTCCTAATTTAGTTGTTAATAGAAATAGACCACTCCATTATTTATTGGAGTCTTGTCTTGACACTATAACTTTAACTCCATTGTTGTCAATGATTCAAAAATACCAGTTAAAACTAGGATATTATCTCATATACTATTTATATCAAACACCCAAGTTAGTTATAATAATTGTATTTACTAACTTTGTGTCTAGTTTAACACTCTCTGAATATAAAAGATATGCAACAGATAACTTACAGCAGGCGCTCCTACAAGATACTCAGGTACTGGGCATATGAAGTATTACAACACATCACACACTCTATAGATCTGTGCCAATGAAGAAAGTGATATTTTCTTTGAGCTATTGCCAGCTCTTTTAGTAGAGGTAATAATAATGTTGTTAGTTTGCTATCATTGTAATTTTCTCAATGATCCAGTTTCCAGATGAGTTAATAGGATGTTCTAGTGTAATTAATATTATTGTTTCTCATATTGATCCTCATCAGGTAAGTATTATGTTTGCTGATACTCAAATCATTCTGTTTATAATGTAGTTAAATTCCCTCATGTTGAGTTTGTCACTGAAGAAAATAACAATGTTTGGTAAAGCACAACTTCAAGATATCATTAGTTGGTGTACTAGTTTATTGACTATATATATTTGTGTTTAGCTTCTAGTTTACAATGGGACTCATTTGAACAGTTCTGTGTATGGCAGTTATTGTCAGCTGAGAGCCCCGAAATTCATCACATTGTAACTCTTCTAAAACATATTAATCCTGCTGAGCATCCTGAGGCCATTTCTGGAGCATTGCTTGTCTTGAAACAAGAACCGTCAGTTAATATCAGTGTAACTGTCATTTGTTGTTAATAACATTATTTAGAAGCATTCCTGGAGCTGTAGGCAACCTCTTGTCTCTCCCTACATCTTCTTACAGCTACGTAGTGAGTGCAGTCATTACTCGATGGATTACTTCCAAGCCCAATAAAATAGCAAAGTTTATAGATTATTGTCTAAGTAAAGTTCAAAAACTAAGGTATCTTGTACCAATTTGACGTCTATGACATACTAACACTAGTGATCCTGTACCTACACTCACACCAATGTTAGATCATTTAGAAAACACTTTGAAATATTTACCTGGAAAAGAAGTCTTTCAAAGTGAGACTGACCCTGTTAATTTAATGACAATTATACTATTTTTAGGTGCTGAGGGAGTACTGTCACATGCTGTTAATAAAATCATTACAAAATACACAGAATTAAAACCAAGGTAATGTTCATTTATGATACATTAGTAATGTTACCATGACAACAGATATCCAGGTCTTGTATTAGCAATAACAGAGGGTTTACAAACTAAAGTATGTATATACTTTTAATAATGATGTGTTTTATTTCGACAATAGCAACATGGAGAAAATAAAAAAAGAAGAACATCAGATAATGATGAAGTTATTAGGACAAAAAAACGACGAGTTGTCACTTTAGAAGAACTCAGTGATTAAATTAAAATTCTATAAGTTTGAAATGTGACAAACTATCTAAAATCCAGTCAAAAGGTACTTCAGCTAAACATGAGTTGATTCTTCTTGAAGAGGTGATTACTGACACAATAAAAGTATGACAAGTTGTAAAAATTGATCCAGGAGGAGCATGGAAAGGATAGCAAAAATTTGTAGTAAATATAGCATCATTTTCATCTGATGGTTTTGGTTCTCTTGTTAATACTTTTCCACCAGCTAACTGTACTAATTTAGTGAGCTCATTCTTGGAGGGTTGATGGTTGAGAGATAGACCTTTAAAGAAGAATTCACAGCCATCAAATAATCTTGGAGCCTGTAGTGAAAAAAAATCATTTAGTAGTCCAAAGAGGTTTGTTCCTTACTTTAGAAAGAGCATTAAGATGACATTTTTTGGGAGCATTGGTTAATAAGCCATGACCTTGAAATAAAAACCCTTGTATTAAATAACCCTCTTCATTAGCCCACTGTCCAGTTTCTAAACTTTTTGTTAACCCTATTAGTATCACATTAATATTACAAGATAACATTATTAACTTACATTGATAGTTCAACAACCAACATCCTATACAAATAGCAGACAGACATTTTAAAGTACGTGGACAACAGAGACCTTCAGATTCAGTAATAACATGAGTTACTATAAGAGATAACATATCATAAAATCACTGAATAAATCTTACCATTTTGAGTGAACTCAGAGACAACATCAGCTCCTAATAATTTAGCTACTTTGTACAACTCTTTCTAATAATTAACATGATCTTAGTTAATTTAGTTATAACTAACCCTCTGATTACTTTTTAGCCCTGAACTAATAATCACATAATGTTTTGAGATGGAGAGAGGAGGAGTGACCACCTATTAATGTCAAACATGATTTATATATAATCATGAATGTTGTCTTTACTTGAACAACAGTTGATTCAGGAGATGGTACCAGTGCTAACTTCATTGAATCAGTGATTGCCAAATCATTAGGAGTATGTCCCTCGTGATTTCTATTTATTACATCAATTAAGTAGCAATGTATTATATTATTTACCTTAGACAACAATTAGCTCCATTATTAACTAATAGTCTGACTATATGAATATGTCCATTGCGTACAGCATCATGTAATGGAGTATCATTATTATAACCTGGTACATTAATTAATGCTCCATGATTTAACAAAATCTCAACTACAGTCTTGTAACCATGGTTACATGCCTCATGCTAAGATTAAAATTATCATGATCATCATATATTATTATGTAAATATTTACTAGAGGGGTCCATCCAGCATGATCTTGAACATTAGGATCAGCACTTTGACATAATAACGCTGTAAGACTATTTTCATCACCCTGTAACAACATTAATTATAAATAATATAATAAAAACATTGAAAATATTACTTTGATTGCTGCTATATGAAGAGGGGTCTCTCCTCGTACATTTCTCTTGTTAGTTAATGAAGTAGATGGAACTTCATTGACAGTTGAATGTATATCAAAACATTTAATAGAATCATCATATTTGATTCGTTTAGTTGGCTTCGTATAATCCAATGGTCTTTTCTTCTTTACAGTTCTTTGTTCAGTTGGACATGTCCAACGACAATTAACAGAAACTAATGGTACACGAGTGTTATGGTGTGTGGACAACTGAGACACAAATGAAGACTGCTTTGTGATGTCATCTGAGGTTTTATTAATGGGTGTGGTGGTCAAAGATATTAGTTTTTTAATATAGCAAAGGATAGTTGTTAGCTGATAGTTGGGAACAAGATCTTTAATCCAGACTGGAAGGTTACACTGAGGGCAGCTGGTACCAACACCAATAATACATTGTCTAACACAATAATAATAAATTTTAATAAAATGAATTAAGATAATTACCTGCAAAAGTAGTGATCACAACTTGATAACAAATATGGCTCTGTCATTAACTGCTTGCTACAAACACATAATGGCAAAAATTATTGTAAAAATAAACATACCATATAAAACAAGACAAAATCTGTTCTATTTTAGCAAGAACACAACTGGTAGAGGACCACGAGTTTGTACTAGCCATTTAAAAATCAGCGCCTATAATCACGTGTTCGATCACGTGAGCGGTTACAGCAATTTCCTGTGCTGACCAACAACGAGAAAGAAAGTGACGCACTGTTTCTCATTGCTGACGCATTAACTTTCATTCTGACGTATCGACTCATCACTACAACGCAGTAAGTGAAACGAATTATGCGCAAGTATCTAACAACATATTTCATAAATTACAATAAAAAAGTAAAACGCCTGTTTATAACACTTCACATCATAACATTTGATAGTTTAATTTTATTATAAGATGTTGTCCTCCTAGGAAGCATGTCTTCAGAAGGTGAGAATGGAGAAGTTAGTAGTCCAGTCAAGAAAGGTAGTAGTCTTTTTGTTAATAACAATGTTAGTGTTTATTTGGTGCTCAGACATTATTACTAAATCATTACAAGAGAAAGCTAAACAATCAGATGATGAAGATGAAGAACCCCCACCAATATCTAGTGACCAATTATTAAGGCGAGCCAGCTTTAAGTGAGTATTTTATTCTTTTGTAATATCTAACGACAGATTATTAACAGGAAAATTTTAGAGGACTTGTCTACAACAGCTGATGCTATTAATAAACCACCTGTTACAGACCCTCTTGTGTCTGCTGCTGCAGCAACAGCACAGGCTCAAGCAGCCCAACAGGTTTGAGATATATCTAGATATTGTGTTAATTATTGGTCCATAGGCTGCTATACTACAACAGGCTGGACTTACTAATCCAGCTCTTATTCCTCTTCTACAAAATTTGCAACAATCTGCAGTTGCTGCTGCAAGCAATCCATCAAATGATTTAACACAACATCTTGCTGCGGCTGCCATGATGTTACCTGGACAACTAAATGCTCAACAACAGTTAACAGCAGCTATATTAAACTCTCAGTCTGGCAATACAACATCCCCATTAATAGCTAGTAAGTAATGTTATCATCTTTGATCATTGTCACTTCATGTAGATGTGGCTTCATTAGCTGGTCACAATACACTACAATTACCTACCAACCTTCTATCATCTGCACTTCTTAATGCTTCATCATCGAATCCTTTGTCTAGTAAGAAATGATCACATGACTAGACATGTGACGTTTGTCTCTTAGATTTTAGTGCTCAATTGGCAGCTGCTGGTGGTTCCCCTTTGACATCTGTTGCTTCCCTTGGCAAATCTCCATTACGTAATGATACATCATTAAGTACTGGATCACTTAATGCACCAGAAGATACTACAAAAAAGAGAGAAGTGAGATTAATGAAGAATAGGTAAACAAAACTATTACATAATAATATTACATGATACGTTTGATAGAGAGGCTGCTAGAGAATGTCGTCGTAAAAAGAAAGAATACATTCGTTGTTTAGAAAACAGAGTTGCTGTACTTGAAAGTCAAAATCAAGCTTTGATTGGTGAATTAAGAGCTCTGAAAGAATTATATTTACCCAAAAACCAAGAATAACGTTTTATAATACTAATATGACGATTTTGTTTGTTTATATACTGTTCCGTTTATTTCCGGAAACGTTTTATTGATTCAATTACCAATAGTAGTCACACCCACTTTTCCTACCATGGCTGCTGCTCCTCTAGGCTATGACAATCCTGAAGAAGAAAGCTCAGAATATTCCGAAGAAGAGGAAGAAGACTCCAGTAGTGATGATGAAAATGAGCCATTATTGAAATATAGGCGTTTTGCTAGAGAAGTTGTCAATTCTTTAAGTCAAGGATCAAATGGAGAAACTAAAAATGTTATTGTTTGTATGGCAGTTCATCCTAAAGTAAGATCATGTGGGCACCATTTGGAATAAAAATCTTTGTCTAGTTTATAGCATTAGGTACTTATGATGGTACAGTCAAATTATTGGATCATACAGGAACAGTTTTAAAGGATAGAGAATATCATTTGGTACTCATTCTGTTAATGTTGTATTATTGTCTCCTCTATGACAGCATGTAAGTCAAGTCAATCATATCTCTGTTGATGAAGAGGGTGATTTTATGGCTTGTTGTTCAGATGATGGCAAGGTTCTCTTAATATATAATGATAATTCATTTAATATACACACTATATTATAAATATAGGTTTCTATTATTGGTCTATTTACTACTAAATATAATAACAGTGTTCAATTTGATAAAGCAATCAAGGTATCATTAATAACAGTGTATTTATTATTATATATATATTATAGTCTGTAGCAATACATCCTCACTTTGGTAGAGCTGCAAGTCGAGTATTTGTAGCTGGCTCAGATAAAGTATATGAAGTTATATTATTTATAATCATTAGGTCTTTAGCTATTAATGGTAGAGGAAAGACGATGGCCTTTGATTGGACATAAATTCACAGACTTGCATTATGGATATGGTTTGATATCTCTCATTAAATGGAGAGATAACTACATTGCTTGGGCCAATGAATCTGTATGTTGTATAGTCATGTGACTGTCATGTGACGTCATTTTTGTACAGTCAGTTTTTGTATATGACATCAGTATAAAAGATTTTATTACTTGTATAAAATTTGAAGAGGAAAGGTTTGTTTACAATATTTTATGTTAACTTGATAATTTTCTCTAGTCCAATTCCATTACCATGTAGCTTATGTTGGGTCAGAAATGGGCTGTTGCTTGTGGGACGTGGTCATTTAGTCAAGGTAATAATATTCATAACTAATAATTATGAACTGCTGAAAGGTTGCTGAAGTGAAAGAAACTGAGTCAATAGATGTATTAACAAATTATTCTGGTGGTGTTGACCCTTTGATAAAGAAAAGAAAGAAAATGGGAATAGGTAAGTTATTGTGGTCATGTGACAATCAAATTATGTTATTTGTAGTTGCTCAAAATACGTTTCCAGATTTCTTAGTTAGTGGGGTAGTCCCTATGATTGATGGTAATGAATGGAATATGGTAAGTAGTCACCTTTTAATAATTATCACATTTACTAATAAACTCCACCCATCATAGGTCATGCTAGGATATGATGCTAATGTTAACCAAGAAGATGCTATTGTGAGTATTATAATATTTGTTTAATTGTAATACCTTGCTAGCATAAAGGAGAGGTCCCTCCTCCCCACCTTCTGGTCACACCTCCAGGAAAATATTTTCCAGAACAGGAAGAGTTTCAAGCTGTGACAGAACTTACTAATGACGAATTGTTACCTCGAGGACATACTTATTGTAGATGCGAAGAATATCATTTAGGTAATAATACTATGTGGGTGGAGTCAATATTATTGTTGTTTATAGAGTGTGTAATGACAGGAGATGAAGATCGTTTTTACATTTTAACACCAATTGATATCATAATAGCTCAAAAAACTGATGCTAATGATCATGTTGATTGGTTAATTAATAAAAAAGAGTTCAAAGTACAGAATATAATTTTATATTTATTTTATTATCACTATCATAATTTAGGCTGCCATTGAATTTGCTGAAAATCCTAATAATGCAAGACTATTATCTACTGGAAAAATGCAGGTAATGTCATAATGATGTCATTTATTGTAATCTATATCTTTTAAAGGAGGCAGGCCTGCAATATATTTATCATTTAATGAAGTCGTCTAACTTTGAAGAAGCAGCAAGGTTAGAAGTTGTTTATCAGCTGTATTTGATAATATCCCAGGAAATGTTGTGATATTTTGGGTCCTAATGAGGCACAACGTTGGGGTGATGTTGTCTTACAATTTATGGATGAAGGCGTTTTACCAGTAATAATATAAAATATAAAATATGTCCAGAATCATTTTGTTATTTTTAGATTATACTTCCCTTCATTCCTAAAGAAAAACCTAGACTCAGTAAAGCAATATATGAAGCAGTTCTCAATTGTTTCTTACTTAATGAAACTGAGGTTTGGATAAACTAGTAAAACTGGTTTATTCAACCTGTTTTTCTAGACTTTGTATACAGTTATACAGGAATGGCCAAGTGATTTATATGATCCTGCTGTCATAATGAGAGCATTAGTTGTAAGTAGATCCCTTAAATTGACCTAATAATTCTCTCAAAGGACCAGTTAAAGAAGTATCCTAATGATATTCATCTTCTAAAAGTGAAGGCTAAACTGTTAGTTGTATTCTGAGTGAGAATTGTCTGACCTTTTGACCTCACAGTTATGAAGACATGGGTGACTCTGACAAAGCTCTTGAGATCTATCTCAGGTAAATTTAACTCATCCTATATAATTTACTTGAGCTATTTACTATAGACTAGGAGATCTGGAAGTTTTTGATTTAATTCGTAAGAGAAATCTTCATAATAATCTCCTGGAAAACTTACAATATCTCATGAAACTTGGAGAACAAGTAAATAATTTTTTTTCTGTAAATTTAAATTTTATTTTGTTCACAGCAACTCCAAAAAACTGTTGAATTATTAGTTGAATTTCGTCAAAAAAATTGTTTACCAGTAAGTATTATATCTTATATTTTATTATATTTTTTAATAATATAGCCAAGTAAAGTTGTAAAAAAGTTAGAGTCCTTTCAAAGTGAAAGAGAATGGGAATACTTTCTATATAGAGTAAGACCACACCCCTTGTTACAATTTCTCATTAGTCTTTATAGTACTTAGATCTTTTATTTGATCGTGATCACAAAGCAGGTAGTGAATATCATGAGAGACAAGTTCAATTATATGCTGACTATGACAGAAAAAAACTACTCCCTTTTCTCAGAGCATGTAATGATATTCCATTACAAAAGGTACATTTAACTAGTAACAATATCATAAAATGTCTTGATAACCAGGCCCTTGATGTATGTGCTGCTAAAGGACTGCATGAAGCTATGGTCTTTCTGCTAGGTGAGAAGTAGACATGTCACATATGTATACACACACACTCTCTCTCTCTCTCTCCAGATCGTATGGGTAATCCTAAAGCTGCACTGGAAATAATAGTTGGTAAACTTCACAACGTAGATCAGGTTCAAAGTTATTAGATATATTTGTAATAATTAGCATTAATTTAGGCAATATTATTTGTTAGAGAACAAGATGATGAAGACCTCTGGGAAAATTTAATCCAACTTTCACGAAACCTACCAGGTGTGCTACATCAGTTGGCCACACCCACTTTTATTGTCTTACTAGATTTCATAACTGGTTTATTACAAAATGCCGGTACACATATTGATCCAACTAAACTAATCAAGGTAGGTGTGGCATCACATCTGTTCACATTTATCATTTTTAATTTCACTTCACAGGAAATTCCAGATCAATTAGAAATAGCTGATTTAGGACTGTCCCTAGTAAAATTACTGAATGATTATCAATTACAAGTTAATTTGAGAGAAGGCTGCCGAAAGATTCTTGTAAAAGATAGGTTAGTAAGTAATTAATGAGTGATATTTATTGACATCATTTCTATTACAGTCATACTTTAATGGAAAAGTTACATAAATTACAAAGTCGAGCAACATCTTTTGATAGTATGTGTTTCTATTATTTTTAAATATAATGATCCTTGTTTATAATAGTGTGGACAACTTGTCTGAACTGTTCAGGAGAGCTTGCATCAGATGATCGTGATGACTTACTCATGTTTTTTTGCGGACACATTTATCATCGTAGCTGTGTGTCTCAGCGACATGATGTAAGACCACACCCTTCTCATTGTATGTTATAAATTTTATATTTCACAGTTAAAGATATGTCACTTGTGTTATCGCTCTTCTAATAACCATTACACCAAAAAACTTTAGTCAACCATTACTTCATTTTTGAAGAGCTTTGAGTGTGTATGTGTGTGTGTGTGTGTGTGTATATATATAATGTGTTTTCTATAAAAAGCTGTTTATATAAAGTTATTGAGATTGTTCACTATCAGCAATGGGTGTGACTAGTTTACGTTGTGGAATGACATCACAAAATGCTTTCTTCCAGTCTTTATGACTCTCATAAGCCAACAAGATCTCAAACACTAAAAAGAAAATTTTAGTAATGATCACTAACAAACTGACCATGATTAACAGCTAAAACACTTCTACTTGTCAATGAGACATGTTCCTTGAGAGGTAATTTTGCATGCATAATACCAGCAGTGACTGCTTCAGTATAACAATGTCCCTGCATAATAATAAACTCACATTACAAGGCAAGATCACTTACTTTATAATGATTATGATCTACCAGACCACCAATAACATATGTCTTATTAATATCCAGATCTACAAACATTAGTACTAGTACACAAAGACATTGAAATAATACCATTTAAAATATTAGGTGATTCTGCAGTTAGAAAAACAAGATCTTTTTTATCAAAGACTTTCAAAAAATTATCTTCTCTGAAATGAACATCCCAACTTTTGTAGCCTTCAATGAAATCTTCCATTCTTTGCTTACATTTCCCATTAAAACTAGTAAAATACAACTATCTTAATTATTTATAGCAAGTAATATTAAAATGATGGTACTTGTAAAGGTTTTTCAGCTCTTCTATTTACTGCATAACAACGCTGACATTGTTTCATTAACATCTTAATATCCTTGAGGAGGAAAATTCCGAGGAATATATATGTTGTGCATGCATGTTAATATGGTTACCTTATCAGCCATTAGATCTTGATATCCCAACTCAATAACAACACAAAGAGGGCTGGCTTTACTGCTAGACATTGTTGTGACTATAATATATTATATTAATATATAATATTTATATTGACTACTTGATAAATGGCTTGGTCTAGTTCTTCTCTTTAATTTCTTTTTCTCATGTTGTTGTTTTCTAAAACAATACATTGACAAAGGTTAATTAAATTATTAATTAATAAGAAAGAATGGTCTTAATTTAAGATCATACCTCCATTCTTTCTTCATTATCTCTTTATATTGTAGTTTTATTTGTTTCTTTCGTTGTGTTTTTGAAAGTTCTAGTGGTAAAGACAGTTCTATTTCTTTCATTATTTTTCTTTTTTTCTCTTCAGGTGAGTCTTCCGTATCACTACTACGAGTTGACCTTTTACCTAACACACTTACACCACCTTCTTCGACAGCCATTAGGTTATTCCAATTTTTAACCCCTTCTTTGAGTTTTGTATTCTCTCACGTGAGCAGAAGTTGCATGTGATTGTTATAAAGTTAGATAGAAGGAACAAACGATAATGAAGAAGAGTGTTTGGATAAAGTTTTTATTTGTTGTAACATGAAAAAGATATACTTTACATTAGTGATATGAAATTAACATAATACTTTGACACAAGCAGACAACTATACTATTTAGTGTCATGCTCAGTATTAGAGAATTGTCAAATGTAGTTATCAAGTATTGCATTTAGTTTTGGAATAGTACATGTAAGATACATCCATAATAGACAGGAAACACACTGTACCCACTGTACTCAAAAGTTTCAGAACTATTATTATCGTCTTTAAATCAGTGTCCACAAACATTTGTATTTTTTGCAAGTGTTTTCTTATCTATATTGATTTGCAAATGAGTTGGTTTTGATTTAGTTGCTGTAGTTATTGTTTTCTTCTTAGTTGTAAAAACTTTTGTTGGTCAGACTCACAATCTTATTTGGTGACAGTTTCCTTTTAACTGGTAAAGACTTTTTTATAATATTGTGTGATAGCTTTTATGACTGTGATTGCTGCTTGGAGGTGTTTATTAGCTGTAGATATTGCATGAGGTATTTACAGTGTTCACCTAATACTAATAGTTCTAGTTCATGAATTTTACTGATAAAGGATGTTTTTGTTGACATTATATAGTGCTGCCAGCATCTTGTTACAAGAGTATGTTGATAGGGATCAACTCCTTTCTGGAGGGGAGATGAGGAGAGAGATGGGGCTTCATCTAATCTCTCTTTTGTACGTGTAAGATATTCAGATACTTCTAATATTAACTTCTCAATTGTACACTGATATTGTGAAGGAACAACATCCTGATCTTTGGCAGTTTATTACACAAGTGTATCATGTAACTTCTCTTGGTCTTCTTCCTCTTGGTACTCTACTTTCTCTTCTTCTTTTTCCTTTTCTATCTTTGTCTTCTTAAGAAGCCACTTTTGTTAGTTTACTTAATGAATTATAGCTCTCATCATGTGAACTGTTGGACAACATTAACACTTCTACTGGATACTCTTCAGGTTCAATGTGCTGTACCTTAAAATATGGTATTAATACTGGACAGGCTAATCTTTAAAATATGACACACCTCCACTTAGTTTTACGTGGGCGGAACAACAAAAGACTTTGTGACTTTGAAACATGATCTTGTTCTTCTTGCTAACAATAGCAGGAGCAGCCAGTTTACCAACTCTACATTATAATGTATCAACCGCAGCTATATGGAAATGGTCAGTTGACATTGGCATTACCTTTCATTAATCTTTGTTGCAGTTTGTATATGGACCCATTCATACTAAATCAACTCAAAGAAGATCCATCTCTCTCCGTCTTAACTTATAATAATCATAAAACTTATGTCCTTTCTCCAATCAATCCAGGACACAATTGCAGTAAATGTTCTAATATGTCTGATGTTTTCTCTATTATTGATGAAACTGTTCAAGAACAACTAAATAAAAGAGACAATATATTGGACACCACTGACTGGTTCAAAGTTTATGTAAGAACATATTAAGATTTACTCTAAGTGGCTTCTTTGTTACAGCATAATGGCAGCACCATTTATGATTGGTTTGAGCAATTAGCCTCTCTCTATCCTCAACGTATCAAACTCTATAATGCTATTGGATATACTGAACATGGAAGGTCTATTATGGCTGTCCATGTAACAGAGAACACATCTATTAAACCTAAAATATACATACAATGTCTCCTTCATCCACGTGAGTTGTGATGACACTAATTAATGTATTATTCTGTTATAAGGAGAATGGATCACTGGACCAATTTGTATGTACTTTACACAAATGATAGCTAGTGTTACCTCTGACTCGAACAGAATTGTAAGTCTCAATTTGATGACATTATGTAATGTGTCTTCATAGTTAGCAAGATTGTTACAAGAAGTTGAATTTATTATTGTACCAGTAGCTAATCCTGATGGTTATTATGTAAGGATCAATTAATATTGTTAATTTATGAAATGTTTCCTAGTTGACCTGGCTTAATTACCCGAAGTATAGGTTTTGGCGTAAGAACTTATCTCAGAGATCTCCATCTAATAATTGTGTTGGAGTAGATTTGAATAGAAACTTTAATGTCAAATGGAGTGAAGTAAGAAGCTTATGACATAGAAACACCAAATGTATCCATCATCCATAGCATGGTAGCTCCAATAATCCATGTCATGAAACTTACCATGGTCCCAAAGCACAGTCTGAAAAAGAAGTCCGTGCTATTACACATCATCTGAAGGACCATTCACCAATTTTAGGAGCAGTCGACTTTCATTCTTTCTCTCAAGAAGTTGTTTATCCTTATGGTAAATACAATATGACATACACATACCTTGATGACATATAAATAGGTTGGACTGCCAAACAAACAGATAACAGCAAACTATTCCAATATTTTAGTCGGTGGGTAGCTAATAGTGCTAGTCAGGTATCACACTCTAACATTATACAATAATATTAACAACATACACACATAGGTACACAATCATTATATGTCTAAACAAATGGGATCTATTTATTTAGCATCAGGAACATTTGGTGATTGGTAAATAGTCTATTTACTTTATGAGATTCAAATTTCTGTTAGGTTAACAACAGATGAGTTTCTACAGAGTAACGTTGATAAATCAGGACATCAGTACCATCCTATTCCATTAACAATGGAACTACCACCTGTAGCCAATGATAAGGCGAGTTTAGCTGGTTTTATGGTAGCTCCTAAACAGGTTAGTGTTTTAATAATAATTGAAAATAAAACTGATTTATTTATAGATTTTACCGATATGTCAGGAAATTTTACCAGCCCTGGTGAAATTCACATCATTACTTGTAGAACAAAAAGATAATTGGTTAATAAAAAATCCTTAAACTTTATTTTATTGTATTAAAAATGTCTTAAATATCAGCGCAGGACTTTCCAGACACCATGAACGTAGCTACTGTCTTGGGAAGATTCACTCCTTTCATTATGAAGTCGGTAATAGTTCTCATACAAATACAGCAGGCTGTAAATGGAGAGAGTAGAACGTAAAAGAAACCAGCAATAAATCCAATAGGCCAGGCCAATAAGATGAGCACAAAGAACCAAATTATACTAAACAGCCAACCGACAGCCATATCTTTTTGACTCAAAACGGAAATGTAAGGAGGTGCTTGTTAATTCAACTAACTAAAAATTACAAAACCAAATAATTATGAGATGATAAGAAGGAAATTAGTTTAGTCTTTTTTGATAGAGCCACGACTTTTCTTCTTTTTGTATGCAACATTTTTGTATTCAATTTCAGGACTGACATAAAGAGGATTACCATCAATCTACAAAATATAATAAAATATATAATTATATAACTGAACTTACTGTCCAATCTGCTTCACGGATTGAATTTTCAAATCGTTTTAATTCTTGGCGATCCTACAATTCAATATTGAGAGTTACTATGATACAATTAATAACACATACCTTTATAACAAAAAGCAATTTAATAATAGCCAATATAATCAAACCAATGATAATGATCAATATCGGAATACCAATTGCTAAAACAAGTAAAATTATAAAGGCAATGTCATCACCACCAGGACAATCTATATGGGAGAATATTATAGAGTTAAATACAACAGTAGTACTTATACCTGGATCAACAGTAATATTATAAATGCCAGTCGTTGGGTCCTGAACTATAAAGTACTCATATGTGCAGCCATCATGAGTTACAGTACACGGTTCATTGTCAGAAACTATAATATAGAAATGTTGTAATGTTTACAAAGACCTGGCCTTCATACCTAGTTGAGAACTAGTAGTGACTTGAGTGTTAGTACAATTACTACATTGATCACTAATCAAGCTAAGACCACAAAGGACACAGTTAGGATATAAATTACATGGTTGACATGATTCCTATCAATATTGAACTGATCATTTAATTTTACTCATTCTAGCTTACTCTAATACAGTTATCACATGATGAACCAGAATACTCCTCATTACATTCACATCTACCACAAACACACCGGCCATGGTTTGAACAGACTTCATCTCTCTATATAAAAACACAATATGTCATACATTACACACACACACACAGAGTTCACTGACCATATTTAAACAAGTGTTATTATCTGGAGTACAGTTACAGTCACTACCAGTGAAGGGTTTTCCAGAAATAGGAGACAGATTACACATACAACTACCACCACAGCACTTTCCATTACCTATCATAACATAACAAATATTTCAATAAATACTTCTTACCAGAGCAAAGACGATTATTGCTGCCCTTCTCACATGAAAAGTTATCACATTCACAAGCATCTCCATAATAGTAAGTGCCATTCTTATAACAGGATATATCAGATAGTAGATTACAACAAAGCTATCCTACCTCAAATCTGTTACAAACACATTCTCCACAACTTGTACAAATACCATTACCAGAACAGGCTACTGAAGACTGACCTGTACTACAATACAAGTATTAAGGAACATATTAGGATTTTCACTTACGGACAACGAAATGTTTGTCCAGAAGAGCTAGTGTTGAATGATATATAATCAACAAGTTATGACACAAGCACATACCTGCAATCACATATACCACATACTTTTGTTCCTATTCCATTTCTACATTCTGGACTATTTGGTATCTAATATGTTGTCAATAAGACATTATTAACACATTACATAATTAACAACAAACCGCATTCTGTTGACAGTCACATTTACATAGAGGCTTAGCATTAACAACAACACGCCCAAATCCAGGAACACGTATTTCAAAACTATAAAATAACATGAAATATTCCACATAATTATATCATAAACACATATACCTATTAGCAAATGTACAGGTATCTGCAGTCACATTAACTTGAAATACAACAGTCCCATCAACAGGTATGTCAACACATTCATTACACTCCTCGTTAGCAGTACAACGTGATGAACGATTACTAAAGAAACAACTAAAGACTACTTTATGAATATAACTAACTTACGTGCAACCTTCAAGTGGAATAGCAGATATTTTAATGCCAGGTACTGTTTCTGCCTCAATAGATATAGTTCCTCTTAAGATCTGAGTATTGTAATGTGTCACAGAAAATTACAACAGAGGGCTCACTTCATATTGTGTCACTATAATATCAACAATATTTGAAGAGTCACGTCTCAACTCTCTTACAAATGCACGACTAATTGATGCAGTAAGATTCTAATCACATATTATGATATATACCATATTAATTCATTCCTTACTTCATAAGCATGTTTTACAACATCTGTAACAGCAAAAATAACAATTGTGTCCAAATTAGATAGCTTTCCAGCAACTTGTCCAATAGTAGTGTAATCCTAACACAGTGAGTAAACTTTGTACCAATCATAACACAACTTACTCTAATTGCCCAATCAGAATACTCATACAATGAACCTCCATCTGGTATAGCCATATGACATTCACCATCATTAGGTTGAACAATAGCTGCTAACTGTACACAGATACCACAAAAACTAACAGTACATTACTTACTCTTCCATCTCCAGCAGTATGTGTAATAGCATCACTAATATATAGGACAATGCGTCGTGCTTGAGATCGCCAACCAACAATCTAATTGATATACATTACCCAAAATAAACAATGTTATATATTACCTCTTGACATACTACAGCTTGTAACAGAGCATCTAAACCACCTTCAAATGTGTCAGCACCCAAGCTACTCTCAGTGTTATCTAATGCAATCTGTACACTCTATATAAGTACTACCAATGGAGCAACTGAACTTACAGCAAACTCTGTTGTATTATCTGTTAAGTTTAAAACATGACGATAACCAAAAGGATTAGTACAATCATCTCGAAGTCCTGACTTGCAGGTTTTGCCATAACCATCGATGATTGAATCGTATGGCCGTGTTATAATAGAATAAGGAAGAATAGGTTTGTCAACAAATGTACCAAATCCAATCTTATAATTTGAAGAAATGTTACTCAGTGAATTTGCTTGAAAAGATAAGATGCAGTATCACTTAATTCTATAAGACATTACTTACTTATTTCTTGCTGAAGACTACGTAAAGTTGCTAGATCATCACTTAATGAAGCAGATACATCAGTTAATATATACAAGTCAAGAGGAAAGTTTCGAGCTGATTGTACAGTGATGTTAAAAGTAGCAGGTATCCCTAATCATCAAGTAATCATTATAGTTGTAATGATTTGATGTACCTGGTCTGAGTGTAATATTGATGACATCTGGTATGACTAAATTATTCAGAGATAATGTACCCTTTAAACAAACAATAACAAGCAGACACAGCAAATATACATAATACCTCTTCATGTTCTGTCATTGACTGAGGATCTTGTTTATCACTATTTGGACAACCAAATGAATCAATAATATTGCGAGGAAAACATCTTGTGCTTATATTAAAGTCCTAATAAACAGAGTTGAAAAACAACTCGCCTAGATTGTTCTATACCTCCTGACTACACCAAACACACGAGGAGGAAGTTTTGATACAGTCTCGACATGTCGCTTGTTGAAAACACGATTGACTATTAACTACAGCTAATATATGATACTGAGTCTTTATACAATGGAATACTTACCACTAAATACACCAAGTAATAAAAGAGCGAGGATTAAAACACCGTTTGCCATGATCCCGGCAAAAAGATGATAGTAGATAGGGTTATTTTAATTTTATAAAGTTGATTACAAATAACACAGGAAGCTTACTAACTTGTGATGTCATTACATCACATTGGGTCGTATTGTACAACATCCTGTTATGGTAATCAGACGTCAGTTTGTATTATTAGTTAACAACATTTAATACATTTTTTGTTTTCATTCGACATACATGAGCTTTAAATTGTGCCTCGCTACTAAAATACATTAAACACACAGAACATTTTGATAATGGAGTTGAAAAATTCCCCAAATCTTGAACATATGCCAATTGTCTTTTCATTAATGGTGGAAGAAATGGCTCTTCACTTAAAACATTAGGACTATGATCCATTAAAAAACTAAAAAAGATCCATTATATTATATTAGAATAAATAACTTACTTTAGTACTAAACTATGTAATGATGGAACTTCTCTACTGTTGTGAAATAGTCTGCTCCCATAAGCCTATCTTAATAATATAAAACTAGTCACATCAAACAATTTACCTTTGCCCCTTTAAATATATCCTCTCGTTCAGACTGTTTTTCTAAATTTTCACAAATATAACCTTTAATTGCAGCAATGCCTTGTTCACAAATTTCCATAGGAGGCCAAATTAAATTACAGTTACCAGATACTTCAACTTGTTCAAGTAATGATAAATGGATCACTGCTACAGGGAGTTGCTTTAAATTGTTAGACCTACAAATAAATAGTTTAAACACATTCATTGTAATACTCACATAACAAATAGTTTCTGCAAGTTCGTCAGTTTTGATAATGTTTCTGGTAGTTCTTTCTAATTGGCAACATAAATGAGGAGATAATAGAACAACTTACTAATTTATTTCCAGTGACATCCAATAATTGTAGCTGACACAAAGTTGAAATACACAATGGTAGTTTTACTAACTGACATTGTACAACTATTAAATGAGTCAAATGTTGTAATATTAGTAAATTTTCTGGTAATGATGATACTGGAGACTCTAAAAGCATTACAATTACGATAAAATATATAACATGTCATTATAACTACCTGTGACCACTAAATGAGTTACTGGCCAATCTTTTGCTTCATCTGGAATATCTACAGTATCTGTAGAGTGAAGTTGTAATGTTGCAGGAGGTTCTGGTAATTGATGTATAATATTAACTGAGTTCAGGACACAATATTCAATAGTAGCACGTCTCTACTTGTAATATATCCTGTAATATTGATATAATAATTAGTTATAACTTACAGGATCATTAGATTTCCATTGAAATAGCTGAACTAACCTCAACCACAACCTCTCCATTATCTACTAACCCCTCCCACAACAAATATCAAATAGCCCCTCCCTCAACAACTATTGTATTTTAAAACAATATTAATAATAAGTGTCTTGTCGCTGACGTCTATGTCGTTGAATTAGTGGAATAATAGCAAATACAATTAATGCTGCACCCCCAATCATTAAAACAGTAGCAATAATACTATTAATATGAGCAAACATTTCACGTTTTGATATCAGTGAACTAATAGAACGACCAACTTCTTGAGGATAAAATATAATCTGACTATGATTTCCTGTTCCAACTTGCATAGCATCACCTAGTCCTGCAAATGGACTGCCATAGAGAAGCATATATTCTATCACTTTAGATCCAGTGGGTATTTCATTAATGGTGACATTAGTAGCATAGTCTCCAATAGTACGTTGCTCAGGAGAACTCTTACTTTGATGAACAAGCTGCATTATTGAACGAAAACCACTAGCTTGATGAACATTTTCAACAGTAATAGCTCCACCCACTCGGTCAACTAATTTGAAAGGTACAGACAGCCTTTGATTGGTTAGCGTATCACTTCTCTCTTCCCATTTTTCTGTCTCTTCGTTGAAAACTTTACGAACATCAGTTGTTAAAACTAGTTTACCAGCGCCATCAACCCCTGCAGCATCTGAGAAGAGAGAAGTACGATCTTTTCTGACCACACCTTCTACTAAAATATTAGATTGGACCCCTGAAGAATGGTTAGTTAAATCTCGTTCTAATTCAGAGAATTTGTAATAGCGTGGAACATTTTTGAGATGCTCTACTTCTTGACTATTCCACGTAGCAAGTTTGGAAAAGAAATATCCAACAGCGAGAGAACCAACTCCGAGTAATACACCAACTACTTGTTGTTCCATTTTAGAATGCAATAATTAATGGCCACACCCACATTTGATGGAATCTAATTGCTGAAATTACTACATGTACATGCTGATACAAATAAGAGACAATGTGGGTGGAGTCAACAGGCCCCAGATACATGTCGGAATTGATCAATCTTTTTGTTTCTTTCTCATCTGTTCTATTCTTCTTTTTAATAGTTCATTTTCAGATTCTAAATCATCTAGTGCTGATTGTAATCGTCTAACCTGTAATATGTATACATAATACCAGAGCTAATAACAATAGTCTACATTACCTCACGTGATAAACCTCTCTTTTCTTTAAGCAAATCATCTTCTCTTTTTTCCTGTAACAACATGAAATATAAAAATGACACAATCCCTTTACCATATCTTCCATTTGTGTTTTATAACGATTGACTTGCCCCTTTAATCTCTCAACCTGATAATTAATTAAAAACATAATGCATTATATTTGTTAATAATACTAACTGCTCCATCAAGTCTTGAAGTTTCTGCCTCAGACAATTGTAATTTATTTTTATATTCACTGACTAGTCTTGTACTCTCGCCTACACAAGATCATTGTATTAATTCATGACAGGGTTTTACTCACGGACAATATCTTTTGTCTCTTCTCCTCTTAACAAGGAGTCAGAAGAAGGAAGTACAACCATATTTGTTTTGGTCTCCTCCAATTCATTTTTCAAATCTGTAATTTCTTGTAACAACTTGTCTCTCTCTTCTATAGGAAAAACTAAGACATGTTGTCATAATGATGTCATTGTGAGGTCTAAAACTTACACTGAATTGTTGCAGCTGCTGTTTGTTCTTCTTCTTCTTCATCTTCTTCAAAAAGGGTAGGTAAACGAAGTCCATGTTGCTATGACAACAATATTATAGTTACAAAAAAGGAAACAGTACCTCCATAAAGTCATCTCTGTATCGGACTTGGTTCTTAAGACGATCTATGTCATTATGGAGGGTATCTTCAGTATGTTTAGCATGAAGTAGTTGCTAGAGTAAGATTCAAATTAAAGAACATTATTTTTTCATATATTTACTGAATGTTGTCTTTGTGAGTCTGTTTTGAGTTCATACAATGTTTGATTGACATCTTCTAATTGATCTTTTAATGATTCTACTTGATATACTAAAGTTGTCTTTTCATCATAAAGTTTAGCTTGTGAAACTAGAGCATCTTTAAATTTACTCTCTAGTTCATTGTATTTATCCTAAAAAAGCAACAATGTGTTAGTGTGTCATAATATATTATACCTGCCATTGTTTACTAAGTTCAACAGCTTCATCATTTTGTCCCATTGCTGATGAGGGCTACGTAGCAAACAAAATAACAATCACTTTAATGGAGACTTACCCGACTTGAGCCCCTACTTCCTCGTGATAAATTAGGACTATATTCTCCAGTATCATCCTATATGAATGTCAATACTAACAGCCATAAGAGGAAATAACACTGACTATTAAACGACGGGAAATGGGCGTGGCTGATCTACCTAATGGAGTCGAAGTAGCAGTAAGTCCATCAGGTGATCCAGACACTTCTGTTTCTTCATCAGAATAATTAGCCTATTATCTATAAAACCACACCCATTTTTAATAACAATTATTACTTGTTCTAAACGTTTTTGATGCCAATAACTACGTGCTTCGTCTGTCTTTCTCTTCTCATGAAGTAATTTCTCTTCAGCCTACAACTATGATGTCACAATGATGTCACTGATGACACATACCTCTTCACTAATCTTCTTAAGTACATCTCCTTCATCAAGAGAAATATCTGACGTTAAATGTAACCTGGAACGATGACTTCCCATGGAACCAGATCTTGATATTCCTTGATTATGGGGTGATCCCCCTCCCAAATATGAGCTGGATTCTTCAGGTGAACTCATTGTCGTGTATACTACAACAAAATATTGTAAAAGAACTCCCTAACCATTACTTACCTCCTCCATACACTATAGTTAATTATTATCACGTGATCTACATAAATTATTAACTCCTCTTCATAATGACTGCATTGAGACCATTTACTTGTGAAGATCTCTTTCATTATAATAACGTCAATTTAGATCCGTTGACTGAAACTTATAATTTGGGATTTTATTTAGCTTACCTTTCAAAATGGCCGGAATATTTCACTGTTGCAGAATCTCCTAGTGGTAAAATGATGGGGTACATTATGGGCAAGTCAGAAGCTCGACAAAACAATCCATTAGATTGGCATGGACACGTGACTGCCATTTCTGTGGCTGAAGAGTATAGAAGAATTGGTTTGGCAGCTACATTAATGAAGAATTTAGAGGAGGTGTCTGAACGTAAACATTGTTATTTTGTGGATTTGTTTGTTCGAGTTTCCAATGAAGTTGCTATTGTTATGTATAAAAATCTAGGTTACAAGGTGTTTCGTAAAATTGAAAATTATTATGCTGGTGTTAATGATGATGAAGATGCATTAGATATGAGAAAGTCTCTAAGTCGTGATCGAGATAAACTATCTGAAAAACCATGTAATGATCCTGATTATCCATTAGAAGCTTAATTATGTATGTTACAATAATCAGATACTTAATTTCTTTTTTGTTTTATATAATACAATATGACTACCTAACATATAATTCCATGTCTGTGAGATAGATGCCATCGTCAGAGCTTTCTGTGTTCACAATTCGACCATATATTCTAGTTATTGCCAGTGGTCCAGGGAAACGTTGTTCAAACCAAGGACTACCGGCAGGACATTGTACACATGTTGGACCAAATAGTTCCTGAAGATAGAATCCATCAGAGTCCATTGGACCACTCAAATCAATTTCATCACATGCAAAGATATTGTCACGATATGAAGGTTGCCCTCCACTCTCACCAGTACCACCATTTATAGGACACCTTGATGTTGTAGTGGAACCAATGACATAACTAAAATATTGCCTGTGTGGAAGAGCAGGATAATATGTAGTAAAGAATTCAAAGCCATCAATATGACCATATTCCATTAAACTACTTAAGTCTTCTTTAAAGCCATCCGGAGAAAAGTTATATCTCACTCTTAACTTTACATAACCTCGGACTTCAGTAAAGTTAACAGATTGATCGTAATTCCATACTGTTATTACATAATCTAATGTTCCCAACTCTTTCACTCCTGGTTCCTTCCTGCAGTATGGATGACCACGGATTATCTCTGTAATAAACTGTGCTGGACAAGTGTCATTAATAGCACTATGAAAGTATAGTGCACGTCGCCATCCACCACCTTTGTAATGCATATCGCAGTAGACTGATTCAATTCCTCCTCCTGCTTGTTTGATCCAAAACCAACCACTCTCTCCGTAGCATTCTGATTGAACATCTAATATCTGCTTACAGGAATCTGCTGGCACACTAGGATGTCTAGCATAGTAACATCCTCCATTGGTAGTATTGCTGCATATTATCGACAATAAAAAAACTAGTAGTAATCTCATAGTGAAGAGTAAACTAAGTGATAACATATAGTGCAGCTGTAGAATGTACTATAGTAATAAACCACTCCTTCTGGTGTAGTATCTAAGTGCAGTTATCTGTATTAAAATAATTATGTAAATTCTACTCACTAAAATTCTGTGAGTGGAATGTAAATTTTACTCACTGATCATTACACTGAAATGACTTTACATAATTAATATAGTAACAGTGTACAAGTGCTCATGGGAATACTAGCCTGATAGCCTATAAATGAATAGTCCGCCACCCACGTGCACTATATATAAGACCTTAAGTTTGTGGAGTTCTTCAAGAGACGACAAACAATGGCGACGATATACAATCTACTTTTGAGCCTGTTCACCTGTTTCAGCTTAACTCTTAGCTGTCAAGAAGCTTGTTATTCCATTAAAGATCCTATTTTGACGACTAATGCAACTGAAGCTGACTTAATTTTGGAAGGACAATGTTACACAGGTTGCTTGACCAGAGTAAGTTTATTTTAAGCTAATACAGCAAAACATTGACTAATAAATAATAGTGTTTGCAATAAATACTGTTGTTTGCTATACATCTAATATAAGTAATATCATCAATTTTTTGGTCTATTCACAGTACAAAGATTTACTTCGACCAGAGGTGAGTGATGTTAGGTGTGTATGATCAGTATGCCTTGTTACTATGGTAGCTACAGCCAGTAGGATTTTAATGTAATAATATAAGTGCAGACACCTTTGAAGATCTTGCCATTATCGTATACAAAGGTAGCCACAATATTCAGTAAAAATTATTCCACTAATGTTGGGTGGATCTAATTCCATACAAATCATAACACAATATCATTTTTCTGGAGTTATTTGTGTTCTAGTAACCAGGTGGTTAATAACATTCTTTATCCACCAGAACTATTATCAGTCTTCTGGTAGTTGGTATTCTGTACCATACTCTTCCCTTTCCATGAGATGTGACCTCCTCCAGAAGGTAAACAATAGCACCTGTGTTATCATAGTTGCCATAATTGTGCTCTATTGTTTATAATGTAATCAGACACTAAACTAATTACAATCAATTATTACAATTATTGAATATGAGTATATTTGCTTTACAGATATTAGAGTGTAAAAATGGATGTCTACTGAGATCTGCAAATAATATTCAACTTACAGATGTAGTGTGTCGAGATTACTGTGTAAGTTTTGATAAACACCTATAATATTATTTGAATCAAAGTAACACTATGATATTTGCAACCATGATTGTTATCTTTGTAAATTAACTAATTGATATGGTATGTCCTCAATTAAATATAGTATGATGGATGCAAGTCACAATGTCTGACAAATTATACTTGTAACTATGACAACGTTAATACTACCTGTATTCGAAGATGTGTAAGTGACCACAGTTTGGTGAACTATGTTCATTATGCATTATTATTACATAGCGACGTACTGCGTGCCGTTATGGTTGTGAGGAATACTTAACAATTGGTTTAACAGGTAAATACATTCCACAAATTAACTAGAGCTTTGAGAGTTGTAGTTCTCATGTAAACTAGTGAGTACGTTTACTCTTCACTTTTGTTGACAGGAAAACTACCTCAATCACCTAATGAAGTTCTGTCATTGTCTATTAATGATGTAGGATTGGCATTTGTTGAGACACCATCAGGTGATCCTTCTAACTCATCTTTGGCTTCTTTTATCATCAAATTACAAAACAAATATCACACACAATACCTATGGAAGGTAAATATGATAATTAGTTGTGTATATAACTAACTATTCACCTCCAGCCATCACTCATTAATATACAACTTGATTTAAGTTTGTATAGCTGTCATACAGTTAATGTATCATATGCTGCAATTAATTCTTTTGGCATCTCAACTTATTCTCCTGTCCAATCTTATTGTGTGCCAGGAGGTAATTAGTACATCATAATTTAATTGAGGTTATTGTTTTGTCTGTTTTCTTCACAATAGAATCTCGTTATCCTCAGCAAATTGATACTAGTACTCTGACATTTGATTATACAGAAGATATGCGCCCTGATTACTTAGGACACGCTATTATTAATATATCATGGACAGCCCCTCAAGGTA
Source organism: Xestospongia bergquistia (assembly GCA_963965975.1). NCBI lineage: Eukaryota > Metazoa > Porifera > Demospongiae > Haplosclerida > Petrosiidae > Xestospongia > Xestospongia bergquistia. The sequence continues at coordinate 45,239 of OZ014419.1, forward strand.
AATCAGTCAACCCATCTTTGTTATTGTTAAGCTATTAATCACAGGTGTAGAATATTTGAGCCATTATGAGTTAATTATAATGTTAATTAATGAAGCTTGTGGGGGATCAGTCAAACAAATTATTACGCCCGTTGTTATCAACAAGGTTTGTTTATACTTGTAACAACCAAAATATAGTCCTTATCTGTAGGATGTCACTTGGTATATTTATCAAGCCACTTTACCTGATGATCCTCCATTGTTCCATTGTACTTATTACATTCAAGTAATTATCTTTTCAACCCCTTTAATTAATATGATTATTATATACTTAGCTTATAGCTCGACCTACTGATCCTAACAGCCCAGGGCCTGTTGGTGTAACTATGAAACCAAAATGTGAGTCTACATTTAGATTGTGATAACATCATATTGTCTCTATAAAGTGAATATGCCCGCTCCAAACATGACTGTAAGTTGTTCAGGAAAGATACAACAGAACAATACTGTAGCTATTTCTATAAGCTGGTCATTAACCAATATGACACTTAACTTTATTCAACATTATCTTATTACACTAACATCTGTTGTGAACCAGACAACACAACAGCAATTACATTCTATTCAAATACCATCTCAAGTAATAATAATATAATTGAAATGTATAAGGATTAGATTGGATTACAGGAAGATCAGGACATCTATTATGAAAACTTAGGCTATTATTCACTATATAGCAGATTTTCAGGCTGTCAATATTCTGTGAAGGTAATTCCTCAATATAATTATGAAGATGTGTGTATTATATTGTATTATTATTCAAGGTGATTCCAGTCAAAAACAATATGTTTTATTGGCGTACAGTACCACAACCACTGTCTTGTACTATTGATGCTAGTTTACCACTACTACCTGCTACTGTTGTACAATTTATTAATGTGTCACAATATAATAACGATATTCTTAATGTTAAATGGACTCCACCTACATTTACATATGGACTAATAGTAATGTATGAAGTCAACTTCGGAGAATACACTCAGATTGTAAATGTAAGAGTATATGTATGATGTAATCATGATATCATTTGTTTCTATTAGGATAGCCAAACCAGCACAGTCATTAATATTACCATATTACATTCCTGTCCATACATCAAGGTACATGTGCTATTATCACTAATAATATTATTATTCAAACTAGATTCGCTCTTATAATGGATTTAAATGGAGTAACTGGAGTATGCCTCTATCTTTGAGTTTTCTTCAGCTCAGTTGTCTTCTTCCTAAACCAAACTCTACAGTAACATCTTTAGTTAGCTCCACTATCAATAATTTGAATACAAACATGACGACCATATCCATGGCAACAACCACATCTACATCTATAGTACTGATCATTGAAACAGACACTCTATTGACTATTCCTTCTACATATCCTTCTACATTTACATCAGCTGCTGGTACTCCATCTACTAGTACTCAATCATTTCCTGTTATTTATATACTATATGGTGTCATATCTTCACTAATTTTATTTATTATGTTAACACTAGTAGTGTTAGTAGTTATCTGTATAAAATATTGGACAAACCAGTTACATAAACCTGTTCCAGACACAGTATGTTGCACAATATAACTATATCCGAAAATATATTCTTTCTATTGCAGCCTATAACTAAACCTGATGATGATGACAGTACCCAAACCATGAAGGAATTAACTGGAGATACTTCAACAGATACCAAAAACAGGCAAGCTATAGACAATGTATATAGTTCCATCACTATAACAAGAGAGACTCAGTTCTCTACACCAATATAATTTATAATAATTATATTTATTTATTTTGTTATGAACATGTTGTATTAGTTCTTTTTATTGTCATGTTTATACCATGTACTATAACATTATCACATGACTCTGTTGACATGGCAAAGTTAGGGTGGCTCTTCTCTCTACTATGGATCATTGTCCTCATCTTCATAGCTTGGCCTATTGCTGGACTAGTTGCTGGAGTGTATATTCTATTGCTACCATTTGGTGCATGTATTAAAGCAATAAAAGAAGTCACTGATTTCCTGTACAAGATTATTAGCTGGCCATACAATGTTGGAAAATACATTGTAGATGGAAGCCCTGCAGTGACCTCTGAAGTAACAATAATGATGTCTTTGTAACTCAATTTTTAGAAAGATAAAACATTAGACAAAGTAAAGTCAAGTCTTAAAATATCAAATATAGTAAGAATGTACAGAGAGCATTCGTCACTATCTCCTTTAATTATAAGCAATGACTGCTGTGAATATTATCTTCTCTGTTCTCTGGATCCTGTTCTTCTCTTTTTAGCCTGGCCTATTGCTTCATGGATTGGTTGATTCTATCTATAGCGTTACCATTTGAAGACTGTTTTCCAGTACTGAATGTAGTCAATAACTTTTACATTGTATTGTACACCTAAATAGTAAGTACTATATCATGTTGGGGTGTGGATGGACACAATTGTTCCAGCCTTGAACTATGAAAGCACTAACAAGTATAACATCAAAACAATATATAAAGTTTTATATGAAGTTATCTAGTTAAGTTTTTCCTACTACTAATCTGTTGTCCATTAATGTTTGAACTGGTCTTTGTAGTGGATGAGCAAGCAGTTTTGCAAAACAGTTGAACAACTTGACCAAGTTAACAGACCAATCTAACACAAGTGCTTTAGGTTTGGGATAGATTTCTGATAGAATATCAAATATACTCTAAAGAAATAATAAGTCCTGGTTTTGTATTTTTATCAATTACCTGACAGATGTTCTTCCCACTAGGGGGTTCATGAGAGTAGAGAATGTCCATAAAGAAATATGGTGAAGCCATTAAGTCACTGTGAGCCTACACCAAACAAGAGATCACTTGTTTACTGTAGAATTTTTTACCTCAGCTGATCCTCTGTAGACTGGAAGACAATGAGATCGACCATATAAAAGAATAACTCTGACAATAAAAGGAGGTAAACAATTTGTTGAATTAGGTGGAGGACAATTTTCATGACTAAATGGATCACAAGTAAATATAGAAAAAGTCAGGGGCAACTTACATCAGTGAAAATAAGGAAGCTGTGTCTATATACATGAAAAGTAAATTAATTTATTACAAGATACACGCACCAAATGATTGGTATGTTTCATCAACAGCATCTATTGTTGTTAATGCATCACATACTAATTGAGGGTCACTATTGAAATCACAAAACTATTAGAAAACAGGTTATATAATAAAATGATCAATAGTACTTACCCAGTTAGCTTGATCTGTCAGTACTACTAACGCAAACTCATGTTGGTTGTTTAACATTGATTTATTAAAAACAAATTGCATCAAAGCATTCTTCCAGACAGTGAGTAAATCAATGTCACCCCTAATAATTAAATATATTTGTGACTTAAAAAGATATCATTACTTTTCCTTTGACTTGACTTTTGTTGTGACCACATCTTGAGACAAATCAATACAGAGGACCTATGATATCAAAAACAATCATTCTATTGACTTATACCAACGGACTGACAAGTTTCTCTGGACACGAAAAATGAATATCTTGAGCATTAAAATCAAAACTTATTACTAGTGAAGAAAGCAGATTATCATCACAATATCTAGATATATACCAGAGGCATTGCTCAACGTAGAGGATACTGAAATATTGTCAGCCATTATAATGGGAGGGGCATAATTAATTATATTAAAATTAATGCAGCTTTATGCAAAGTCAATAAAAAATAACAAAAGTTTATAATTTTAAAAAGCAGCTTCAACTTCTTTATCTTCCACTTGCTCAACAATTTCTTCTAAATGATCATAATTATGAACTGGTCGTGTGTCATCACCATAACAAGATACAATTTGTTTATTCATCTGTTTCATAAAATAATAATAATAATAATAATAATATTATTATTATTATAATATAATTACCTCAGTAGTAATTTCAACATCATCATCATCATCTGAGAGATTAGCAAAGAGGTCATCATCATAAATGTTATAATATGGTTGTCGAAAATCAACAGATAATTCAATGTAAGGTGCTTCGTTCTCAGCAGATATTAGCCCATCAAATTTTGCACGAAGTTCAGTAAAGGTTGGTCTTTCCTTTGGATTTTCATTCCAGCACTCGAGCATTATATTGTAACTTAAATAAAAAATTAATGACAAAACTTGATGTATAAATTTACTTACATCACATCTGAGCAATTATCGGGTTTTTCTAATCTCCCACCATTTTGCAAATGTTTTAACATGTCAGTATTGGGTACAGATGGATAAGGAAACCCTCCTGAATTATTGACAAATAATATGATATCATAATATGTCATGTACCTAATGTTGATATTTCCCAAAGTGTCACAGCAAAAGACCAAATATCTGAAGCACTGCTAAATTCTCGATTAGCAAGAGATTCAATGGCCATCCATTTCCAAGGTAGCCTCCCTCGACTACGTTTAACATAAACATCATCACCTTCAATCATTCTTGACATTCCAAAATCAGAAATTTTTAAACTTTTTCCTTCATCAATTAGCACATTACGTGATGCTAAATCACGATGAACAATACTGAGGTCAGCTAAATATTCCTATAAAAATATCATAAAATAAAGACAACTGTTTACCATTGGAGACATACCATTCCTGAAGCAATTTGGTAAGCAAAACTCAGAAGGTCACTTGGAGTAAACTCTCCTAGATCGTAGTAACGGCTATCATCATCTGGTAAAATTTGTGTATAACCATCACCATTGTCTTTCAGTTTATCATGTTGATGAAGCTACACAACAATAAAGTATTTATTTTTAAAGTTTTCTGTTACCTTATCTCGGATATATTCCAAATAATGGAGGAGATCACCATATTGAATTAAAACCATTATCAGTTGAAGTGGTTCTTTTCTTGTGACACAACCAATGAACTGAACAATGTGTGGATTATTGCCTTCACTAATTTTCTTCATCAGTTCAATCTCTTCTATAAAGTCATGACGTTCACTACCAGTAGCTGAGCCTAAGAGACAAGACAATATAATTAATTCAATAATAATTACTATAAATGAACCTTTTAACATTTTGATAGCAACAGAAAGTGTGACAGCATTTCGAAACTGACTAGGAAGTTTGTTATTTTGAAGAGGACCTCGAACGTGACCATGATAAACTTGACCAAAAACTCCTTCACTGATCATATCATCTTTCACTATAGTATCTGGTTGTAATTCCCACTCATCTATAAAAATCCCATAAGGATTCTCATGTTGAGCTTTATTTTGTTCTTTTACATCTCCCATCATCCATTCCTGATATATTGGACCCTAAATTATTTTAGAGGAAATTTTTTTTGATATCAGGGGTTATGTGGTTACTTGAAATGCTTTCTGTAGTCTCTTTTTTCTTCTATAAAAGATGAACACAATTACTATCATCAGTAAAATGATGAATATGAGTACAATAATAAGAGCCAGTGGAGGTAGTCCAATTATTAAGATATCTTGTACATTTGATGCTTGTACTGGTAGTGAAGTGAGCACTAATTCTATATAGTACATCATGAAATAATGAATAAGACATACCTGGTGTGGTTAGTGATAAAGATGATAAAGCACCCAATGATGGTGCAGATGATGATGATGATAGTGATAGTGATGATGTTGATAGTGATAGCGATGGTGAGGGTGATGATGTGCTGATAGATAAGCATTGTGCTAAAGGTTTACTGATGACAACAGGATCACTCCAGTTACTTGCATTGTATGAATTGAATGCTTTTATCTGTTGTGAAAGTTATTATCAATGTGAATAATGCATGCAACAAAATACCTGAACATAGAAACATTTAAAATCTGGAGAATATGTATTAATTCTTTCAATTCTAGCCACCTCTCCTGTCTAAAATATTATATAGTTATTTATTATTAATAAATTTGACATCTCACATTGACAGTATTAGATAAGCCATGATGTGTTTGTTGATCAGGTAACAATGGAGTCTCTGATATAACAATTGTATATTTTACAATTTTTCCATATGTTTTAAGTGGACGTGACCATGTTACAGTCAAATTAAAATAATCGTCTGACACCTCATGTTCTTGCACTGTTAGATTTTGAACTATTGTTGGTGGCAAGGATTGAGATGATATGTTACAGTTTATTTCTTCTGGAGTTAGTCGCCATGAGAATGTGTAATTTCTCTCTGAAAATAGCTAACAGGTAAAGAAATAAGTCAAACACTTTTTGTAAAAAGTTTACTTACTTTAATTTGTAGTATGTCATATTGATCTGTTTTTGGAGTGAAGAAAAATGAATGTGTGTAATAGCTTTGATTTAGCTGAAATGATATTGTAACAACAATACAATAAACTGTGTCTTACTAGAGGTTTAATGTCAGTTGAATGAGGATTTAGTTTAGGACCAGTACTGCTTATAAAACGTTTCCATACAACAAATGAGTCAATTGTCTCCAAAAGATGAACATCACATGGTACACTCCAAGCTGCAAAACCAAAAACAATTCCAGTTGAAGATTCTTGTGCCCGACCACATGTGAAATTAACTTTAGGTGGATTTCCAGACACTTTACGAATGTTTCTCAGAAAATATGTTGGCTCCTTTCTTGGATCAGAAGGTCTGGAGTAAATCTTTTAAGAGATTAATATGTAATTATATACATTAGTTATATACATTAAATTCATAACTAACTTTAAAGTAATAAGAACAACCAAATATTGGTGGATGTCGACGTCGTTCAGATTTTATGATTAAACTAGTGGTGTTCTATACCAGACAATAATTCATAGATATAATATTTGTCATTACCTTGTCAACATGATATGAATAAGGTCTTTTGAATGAACCACCACAAGACTTTGAAAGAGGGAAGAGGAATACTTCATAATACTTCAAGTGATCCAATCCAACTAATATAATATAGAACTATTATAAATAAAAAAAGTGCTGTACTTGTAGGCTCTTTCCAACTAATATTAAATATTGCATGTTTAAAGTATCTATGTCTAAAGTCTTCCTTTATATCCAATACAACTGAAGACACCAAAGGATGATCAGCAAATCGAGTTTCTATGAAGATGATATTATTATTATTCATTACTGTTGGACAACAAACCTCCATATGAAAATAATTCAATTGCATCTGAATAGGAAGACCTACCACCTTCTCCTGTTACCACAGCAATAGACATAGTAATGGGTTGACAGTTGAATGATGTCAGGTTTAGTGTGGTTAGTGTAGGCTATTACATAATGAGTCATAAGCTTATATTACATATTGACTGACAAAAGTACCTGCCACAAGTAGCGAACTTGTCCTTCTTTAATCTGGACTTTGATTAGAAAGGTGTGGTCATGTTCTTGTCTGTTACCATTGCTGTGTGCTAAGTGAACATTGAATTCTCCTCCATCAAATGATGTTGTCGGAGTGAGTTTAGGATAGCCTTGTGGAGCCACCGGAACTTTTCCTGCACATTATAAAATGAACACATGTTTGTATTGTAATGTAGCCATACCAATATTGACATTCATTGTTTTATCATACAAACGACAACCTTTACGGCAGATACCCGAAATCTAAAAATATGCAGTTTATTTTAAATTGATGTAATTACAAAAACTTACACATTTTCTTTGACATCTTTTTTCACCAGTTGAACAAGACAGTCTTCCATTACAATTTGATTTACATTGTGTTATCTATAACACATTAATACACCAATAAAAGTATCATTAACAAACTCACGCAGTTGTCAGTGCAGACATAAGTCTTTTGTGATGGAAAGGTCCCCTTTTCCACACATCCATCATAGCATAAAGATATCTATTAAGGAGACATTTAATTAGTTTATTAATGTTGAAGACAGACCTTGTTTTTTGTAGAACATTTAAGATTTTCTGTTGTGATTGATGGCCAAACAGTTTTCTAATGAATCTTCATATATAGTATAGATGTTATTAAGTGATAACTTACCATTTCTGTGGCCATATCTAATGCAAACTATATTGATAATTGTTATTGTCAATTTATTGTAATATAATTACTATATACCTCATCAATGCATGCAGCAAAACAACGAGCATGAAATAATGCGTCATGTTCTGATGTGTAAGGAACTGACAAATTATGAGAAAATGGATAGCACACAGTTGGTTTTAAAATAATTGGACTACTCCAATTGCTAAAACAAGGTTTTGTTAAGAGTGGATTTCTGCAGTCTTGATTTGTAGATCTTATCTGTACAAAATTGAAATATTATCTTTTGACATGTGTTGTAATTACTTGAAGGTAGAGTGTGTCAGTAGTATTGAGGGCAAAGTTAACATCAACATAAGAATGGTTTCCTGGCTATAATGAACACGTGATGAGAGTAATAATGAGCTGGCCTTACCACAGTTATTGTAAATATTGTATCATCTTGAGGTTGAAGTCCTTGTCCTGTTCCCACCCACACTTGATAATCATGTATTTTTCCATTGGTTATATTAGGAAAACTCCAAACTGCAGACAATGTTGCTGTTACATCATTTATTACTTCATATCTGACTACTCGTACATGAGTTACTGGATGAGGTGGTACAGGTGGAGCTAATACAATACAGAATGGAACAACAACTGAACTTAAGTTGGTATAATAAGAAATGTTCCCATTAGATATAGTGATTAACTGTGAAGATTAAGAATGAAAGACGAAGACAATCGTCTTAGCCTTACCTCAAACCTATAGACACTGTTATAAAGAATGTTTTGATCTCTTAATGTGAGCAGGTAACCTTCAGTAGATTTAATATCCTATAATAAAGGCATTAGTAATATACATTAATTACTTTATTAAGGCATACATGAGGTGTAATAATATATCTTGTTTCATTTAGACCTTCACTATAAAGTCTGATATGGAAACTGTCAATAGCAGCATTGAGGAGACAGTCAATGTCCTGAAATGACCACTGGAGATTCAATGTATAAGATAGTGAGCTAGCGTTAAAAACAGCATCACAACTATATTGTAACTTAGGATCTTCTACTGGTACTAGAATAAATAAATGCAATTATAACTGGGTTTAAAGGTAAGGGTCATTGCTAACATTGTGTGTAAAAATTAACACTTGTGTTCTCTCCTCCAGGATTAGATACTAACTATAATAGAATATAAATTTAGAGAAAGTAACTAAATCACTTACAGTAAATGTGTACATGCAATAAAATAGAGGATATGTGTTATTTTCCATAGCTCGGATTTCAAAATTTGTTTGGTCCTGTATAGTGAGAACAATTGTGTGTACAATGTCATCAGAATACTTACTTGATCAATGTTTACTGTATAATATATTTCTTCACATTCTGGGTTTAGTTCACTTGTTGATAACTCAAGTATACCATTGTAATAACTCAACAACTCTGTAGTTATTATGGACTGTTTATAATATATAAATAAAAAAATATTTAACCTTGATCATTTGTTTCCCAAGTAAATTTTAGAACAGGATATCCTAACTGGTCACAATTAGTCTGTATTTCAACTTTCAAATTTTTAGCAGGAGGTACTACAGGACCACTTTGAGCTGCAACATGGACAGCCAACAGGAACAAAATGAAGTTCATGGTGAACTAACCAACTGATAACTGCAAAGGTCTGACTTGCGAATTTATAATAAAAGTTTAATACCATATAAGGCATACAATTTGAAACCATTTCAGTAAAGGATAACTTAAAAGTTTTACTACAATCAAGTGGGTTAGTTGGCAAACTTGCCCTCACACTTCATCCTCCCTGCGTCCCTGGGTACTGAATCACTTATATAATATCCTGTTTATACAAAAAATCACTCATGTTTAGACTAAAAATGAAGGGAGATATATTTAAAATAACAACAACACACAATATTTATCCACTACTCTATTAAAAAACAAATTTGATTATGATAGACTTGTCAATGTTGAGGAGATGATAAACTGGATGAGACATGAATGACAATATTAGGTCCTCCAGCAGGTTCATCGACATAGCAGTTCTCTTGAGGTCCATCCCACAATGCCAAACTGGTTGGTCGTTGAGGACGTGGTGACACGGAATAATGAGACAAATGAGGAGAAAGGTTGACAGAACTGCGACGATATTGACCATGAATGTGTGACATCTCTTGAGCTCTCAGCCAAGGATTAGTCACCTACAAAAGATTAGAACCAAAGACTGAATGCTAATTTAACTTACCCTGAGAACATCCTGATCTGCTGACTGATAACTGCCAATACTTGGTGATGAAGACAATGAAATTTTACTGAAGCGAATGGGAGAAGGTGATTGTCGTTGGACTATGGTCTCTGAGTTGTCTTCATCTTCCTGGGCATTATATATATCACTATGTTCATCTGTTCGAAGGTCAATGTAAGCATTGCATTGTTGAGCAGATAAGAGACTGTCAACTTTGCCTCGTATCACTGTGAATGTAGGACGTTTAGATGGAATCTCATGCCAACACTCCAGCATGATTTCATAACTAGATAAAAAAACAGTTAATTAAACAGCAAATATTGAAACATTTAAGTACATTTCTTTTGAACAATTTTCAGGAGAATTCATCCTGTAGCCCTGTTTAAGTCGGACAAGTAGTTCATCATTATTAACAGTGGGATATGGAAATCCACCTAATAAAGGAAGTCTATTTATCTCAGATTTAGTCTACTCACCAAGTGTGACAATTTCCCAAAGTGTAATACCATATGACCAGACATCAGAAGCACTAGTGAACTCTCGATCAATAATAGATTCAATGGCCATCCATTTTAATGGCAGTCGTCCTTTTGTAGTCTTAACATAAACATCTCCTTCCACCATTCGAGACATTCCAAAATCAGTAATTTTCAAAATTTTTCCTTCTCCAACTAAAACATTACGACAGGCCAAATCACGATGTACAATTGAAAGACTTGCTAAAAATTCCTATAGTAGTATATGAAGACAAATAATAGCTTACTGACACAATACCATTCCTGAAGCAATTTGATATGCAAATGATATCAAGTCAACTGGTTGCAAGTCTTCAAGGTCTGGATAAGGATTCTGCCCTCCCGGTTCATAAAACTTTAAAAAGTGACACATGATAAGAACATGATATTGTCTAGTTCCATACCGCTTTGCGATTAGCTCGAAGGTACCCCAGCAAATCACCATGTTTAACAAATTCAGTAATAAGGCAGAGCGGTTCTTGTCTTGTAACACAACCAATCATGTTAACTACATGAGGATTATTCCCTTCACTGATTTTCTTCATTAGTTCAATTTCTTGCAAGAAATCACGACGTTCATTACCAGTAGCTGAAGCTATTGTGACATTATTACATAATATACAATATAATATGTGCATTACGTTTCAGCAGTTTTATTGCTACATGATTGGAATAACATTGCTTGATTAATGCGCGCACTCTGGGATTAATATTAATATCGGCAATTGTTCCTTTGAAAACTTCCCCAAATTCTCCTTGTCCAAGCTCACATTCAATGATGACCTAAAAGCAACATAATACATTCCAAGGTCTGTGACTAACTTGAGATGCTGGGATTTCCCAGTCATCCACAGACAAGTCATACTCTGGAGAATATAGTGTAAGTTGAGGTCTTCTCATCCTGAAAATAGGATCACTAAATATATCCTACAAAAATAATTGAGTAAGTGGTGAGTTATGAACATAACTACTTCTTGAACTAATTCTAGTCTTCTTTTTCTCCTTCTAAGCTGGCAAAATATACAAATGATTGCTACAATAGAAATCATCACAAACAGTCCACCTGCTATAAATGAGGATGACAAAACCAAAGCAGCTGTATAAATTGATAAGGAAACAGTATATGAATAATATTAGCAAACTTTGAGATGATCTTTGAGGTGCTCCTTTGGTTGCTAGTAGAGAGAATGAAATAGCTATTAAATAAACAATATTAACAAACTTTGAGTGGGTATTTGTGTGTCTGTTGACTTTGATGGTAAGGTTGCTGTATCAATCAGTAATGTCAACAGTATTTTAATTGAATATTAACAAACTTTGAGTGGGTATTTGTGTGTCCATTGACTTTGATGGCAAGTTTGCTGTATCAATCAGTAATGTCAACAGTATTTTAATTGAATATTAACAAACTTTGAGATGATGATTCTGTTGGTGTCACAGTAAAGTCTGTATTGTTATAGTTATTGATCAAACAATAATATAATTCAAATAACATACCAACACTGATGCATTGGTTGTCCAAAGGAACTGTTAAAGGAGCACTCCAGTTGCCTGATCTGTACTCATTTTTTGTTCGGATCTGATCAGATTGTAGATATAATAATATAACATTAAAAACTAACTTGAAGATAGAGGCAATGAACATTATCACGAACAATGAATCCAACATTCCATTCTGTAAATGTCTGCGTCACCTAAGAGCAAAAATTAAGAACACAATAGAAACAATTTTTACATTTGTAATTGACAAGCAATTGGGTGGTGATGGGACTTCCTGAGTTGAGTCTAATGGATCATTCAATAGACACATTTCATACATGTTAAACTGTCCATTTATTGATGAGGGTGGTAGCCAGGTCACTGCTATTTTTATAAAACTATACGATATTCTAATGACAGGTCGTGTAAAATTGAAAGTTGTAATTGCAGTAGGTTGAGGAGAAAGAGCATTTATAGTGCAGACATCTGTCTTCACTGTGGGTCGAACTGTCAACTTATAGTCCCAATCCAGAGTTACCTATATGTTACATAATCTATTGTATACATAACAAAACTATTGTGTTTACTGAGAATCTGTACTCATAGTTTGCAGTTGATTTTGGGTGAAAATTCTCTGATATATTGTAAACAAGGTAAATGGTATTGGGCTGAAATACAATAATGTATAACTTGTTACAAAAAAACAAATTGAGACACACCTTGACTGATTTTTGAATGAGTGCATATGAGTCTTGATCTATTCTGTCTTTACCATATTCAAATAATTCAGGAATTATTGATACTGAATCCACTACATTTTCAAAGGCTATGTATTGTGTGATAGTGACATTAATAGTCACAGTAAATGTGGCTTCAGAGTTTAGAAAACGACTACATTGGAGTATTGGAGCTGTTGGTTTATCTGAAGTGTACAGAATTATGTTTTTAATAACAATTAGCAACATCACTCTAACAATGATATAATAATAGCAACTTACAAATGGGAACAGCAAGATAATTGGAAGTATTAACAGCCTGAAATATTGAGGAGACAGGTACACTAACAATCTATAGTTATTAACTCAAGTCAATACCAGCAACAGTTGTAATTACCTTCACATCATATTGACATCCAGAAAAAGGTGGTTCACTTTGATCTCGTGCTTTTATGATATAACTTGACTGAGCCTGTAAGAGGCAATAGTGTTACTATTAACAACTGACTTCAGTGTTATTTACCATATTAAAATGATGGACTGGTGAATATATTGCAGAACGACAATGATTCGAATATATTGAGTGAATCAAATGAATTTCATAGTAAGCAATTGAAATGAGATCTACATAAGTTGGTCACAACAGTTAATAAACTCTTATATATTACTTGGTGGATTTGTCCATGAAATATTGACTTGATAGTGTCCAAAAAATCCACTTCTATTGTCATATGTGTAGTGTTTAGTAATTGTTTGATAAGGGACACTGAGTGGTTGACTAACTGTTTCTGTAACGAGATAATAATGTAAACGAACAAAATAACAGTTACAACTTCAAAAAGGAAGATAACAGTTTGTGTAAAAGTGTTTACTTATAAACAAAAACAAGAACTAGACTAATTACTAGAGTTTAAGTCAACAAACCTCCTTTGACGAATAGTGTCTGAGATAGTGAATATTTTGATACTTCACCAGTACTACTCACCCAAGCATATGATATATTGATGTCATGACAAATGTACTCAACAAGGTTAAGTTGACTGATTAATCCAGGCTATAAACATGTTTAATAACAACAACAAATAAATGTACTTACTTTGTTTACAAATATTGTTTTGTTATCATTCAATTTAGTGATTTGAATCATAACTGTAAATACATCATTATCGTCATCACTAAGACCTAATTGCTCCACATCAAACTTTGCAAATTGTACTGAGTATATGCCATAATGTTCTGTTTCATTAATTCTAAAAGCAGTAGTAGCAGGCATAGCTACATTCAACATATCTGAAGAAAAGGTAATATTGAAACTAAACTATTAAATCTCACTGTTATCACTGTAAGCCTCACAACCGAGTAAACATGTTTCTCTGTCCTGAAAGTAAACATTACTTATAAATATATTATTACATATACATTGTAAAACTGACTGGTTTTTTAATAAATTTTAAAGAGTCAGTATTTTAGTAATGAGAATAAATGCCCCAAGAAAGTTATGAGTGAAATTATGACAAATAACAAACCAAAGCTACAATAAGCATATATTTCCTTGTAAAGTGATGTTTGGTGCTTACATTAAATAGTTATATAAAGGATATATCTTATTAGATATAACATCATAATACATTATCTATGATGGAGTGCTTATTGTAGTTAGTATTCCATTTATAGTCACTCATAACAAACAAGAACTTTATTGTGCTGGGAGGAATGACCTCTTAAAACAACCAACCAGTTTCATTTAGTGGTATGATATCTTACACAAACTGAAGTGTTAGTCTTCAAATAATTATCTTCACATGATTTCAGCTGTAATTATGAATAACTTCAGTATATGATAACTCACAAACTTACACAAGTACTGGTGCAGTGATCACTTGAATTTATATTAGCTCTGTTAAAACATCCTTCAGTACACAAGAACACCTGAACACAATTCAATAATACTTTGATGTGTGTGTATCTTTTGTAGTAACCAAATACACAACTTAGTCCCACTTACATGTTCAACAAGATAACAACTGCTGTTCATTAAGTCCCTCATCCAATAAAAACCACCACTTTGTATATGATTATGAAGCTGAAGCACAAGAGATAATTTGTATAACACGAGAATATTGTATTTGTAAGTTTGCATACCTCATATTGAATACAATTATCACTTGAATTCAATTTCAACTGAAAATAGAAACAAAATCATAATATACTGTTAACAAGTATTTCACAGACTGACCTCCACAAGACAAATGCTAAGACATTTCCCATAGAGAAGAGCAACTGTTTGATTATCAATTGCAGTACTAGTTCCATTATTGATGTTGAGTGGATTAATGCAAACAGTAGTTTCCTCCTCATCTATATTGTCACTTGAGTAATCACCACTTCCACTAGGCTGAGCAGTACAACAACCACTCAAACTAAGAAGTACCACAAATATACAGTAGGTCTTCTTCATCATAACTAAAATCCTGCGGTTTTGTATATTTAATTGCGCATGCACAGTTTAGTAAAGACGTATGTCGTTATTTCCTCCTTATTTTGGACACTCCCAGCAGATGCAGAGTAGCCACACCTTTTATTGGAGGGAACGTATATAAGGTAGCGTTTTGTAGAATTCATGATATTTTTGCAACACTCATGACTATGAATATTGTATTAGGTTATCTTGTCTTGTTCCTTATTGTGACAAAATGTTGGTGCTGTTCTGTTGATGGTTGCAATAAGATTTCTCTACAATATTCTCACTCAGAAGACACCTACCTACAACTTATTAAATGCCATCATTGGTGCTTGAAACAGGTATCTACTAATAATAATTCTTTATTATATTTTTCTTTTATGACTCTTCTGTTCACTTTATAAAGTATCAAGTGAAGTTACCAGTAAGTTAATATCTACTGTATGAGAGTGGACACCAAAATTTGTTTTGACTAGATTTTAACATGAAATGTCATTTAGACAGACAGCTTCCCATATTATCAGTGTAGGTGTATGTATATGTTGAATGAGACTATGTCTCACACCAGGCCTGTATAATTCATTACATGAGGTGATCATTCCTGTGGTGGCTTCTTAAATAAAACATACATACAATAAGTTTGTTGTCTTATAATTGCAGCAGATGTAGTTCTGCTTCATGTCTAGTTGTAAACATGCTAAAACTCCCTATAGCATCTTTAGCCAAGGGGTATCTATGACTTTCATCTACTCCCAGACAACACAGTGTAGGGGTAGCAAGTTTTAAGTGGGCAATCTTCCATTTTAAGTATAATCACTAAACATTTAATGGAGAGGTGTTAAAATCGTTCGTTTTTTTCAGCCAGTTTTGGACACCTATCCAGTTTGGCCATCCCTCAATAATAGTGTATTAACTGCTAACTGTCACAAATATCAAAAGGTATACTGACAATCAAGCACTGCATCATTCCCTGTGACATACACAACAGGTAGAGATATGTCGATTGGGTTGCTTAGTGAGGTTTCAGTTCCCTTCCTTAACAACCAATAAATGTCGAGACAATTGTGTAAGCATACCACATGTAATGTATATCTTATTATTCTAACATAGTCTTCAAAATGTCATCAAAGTTGTGGTGGTAAAGATTCTTGTTCAATTCAAGATAGTAGTTGTCAAAGAAAATGTGTAGGTCAAAGAATTAAACCTTGTTATTTATTATGTTGTTAATTATAGAGAAAGACATATTGTAGAAAAGGTTGTGAATACTTTCAAGATAATGTACAAGGTATTACCTCAGAGTGAACTTTCATAATACTGTATTGACAATGTTAATAGACTCAGCTCCTTCATCACCATTAAGTCCACCCATTCTACAATTGTTACCATCATCTAAAGGAAATGAGTATTCTTATTCTGTAAAATTTCCTGAAAGTGGCATACCACAAGATGATAATATTACTGGTTGGGTCAATTTTTTGTTTAAAGTATCAGATTTAAAAGAAGGTGTTACACGTTATTACTGGCAGGTAAGGTAAATGTTTTGTAACAACATCAAAGTGATGTTTGCCATTATAGACTGACCTAACTCAACCTTTAAGGTTATCTGCTTTTGTTTGCCGTGAAATACAAGTGTCTGTTGCTATTGTCACATATTCTAATCATTCGGAGTATTCTCCACAAGCTATATTGTGTGTGTATAAAGGTCAGACTTAATTTGTATGGGTGTTGGTAACGATATTTGTATTAAATAACAACTCTCAAAGTAAAAAGTAATTAGTATGTGGTATTGCATTTCTTTAAACTTTCTGTTTATATTATTAGACTTGGTACTCCTACTAATGCTGGCATTGATAAAATAATTTTAATTACTTACAGGTAATCAATATCCATCTCAAGTGAATCCAAATCAAATTAGTCTACAATATCAAGAAGACACTCGATTTGGTTATCTTGGTTATGCAATAATCTTTGTTTCGTGGGAAAAACCACAAGGTTAATTGTTGTTATTCCTTGAGTTCACATGTTTATTGTCCCATTAATTACTACAATACATATTAGGACATGAATTTATTAGTTCCTACAGTTTACATGTGTTATCAGCCAAACCAGAGTGTGGTGGTAAATATCAATTATATTCATTTAAACCCATTTCACAGGTAACATGACACTATATAATATGTTATGTGAATATATTTACTACCAGAGTAATACTTCTTTGGTAATTCAAGCTAATCAACAAACCAATTTTCCACGGTTTGGTTGTGAATATTATTTAAAAGTATGTTACTTCATTATATGAGTGTGTCATATTATCAATATTATGTAGATCATGAGCTATCCTTCAAATAATAATAAAGGCACTCAAATAGCCATGAACCCAAAATGTGAGTCTGTTATACACTCAATAATACTTTATTAACTGACTAAATAGTGACAGGGCCAGCACCTCAATTAGAACTTAATTGTTCTGTTCTACAATGGAATGGTAATAGGTCTTTAGATATCAGCATGAACTGGACTATAACTGTTGATTACACATGGCAAAAGACATTACAAGAGTTTCAAATAGAACAAATTGGATTAAATAAAACTAAAATTTATGTTGTGAGTGTTTACATTCAATATAAGTCTAGAACATTACTTTTCATTAGACTACTCAATCAAAAGGTTACATTGTAAGATTGGATGACCCCATAAAAGACCCTATTCAACTAATGGTAAGACAGTTAGTATCACTGAATTAAACATCAACAATGATCTAGTTAACACCCATTAAAAACCCAAAGTACTTTTGGCGTCTTCTACCATATCCAAAGACTTGTATTATACCACCTAATATATTTGTTAACATCACATCTGACAATGTCACTCTCAATGTGACATGGACACAATCAATATTGTCTACACACATTGAACTATATATTAGTGGGGGCCCAATCACATACCCTCCACATCAAAAAGAAGCTATCTATCACAAAATAATTGAGGTTAGCTAATGATTCCCTCCTACATTAACTAAACTAAATATATTAATGTAGGCTAATCTATCCTCAATATCTCTGACAATTCAAGAATTAAAGAGAAGCTGTCTATTTTTATGGGTATTGTATCATAACTAGACTACATTACTATTAGTTTCAATGTTATAGGTCAGAACATGGAGGCACGATACAGCTAATCATTGGGGTGAACCCCAATTAATTAACAAAAATTGTAAAACTAATAAAGGAGGTATGAATAATATTTTCAGATTAGTCTCGTTTCAAATATTAATCATAGCATGTAATTCAATTATGGAAGATCGATTAACACAACTGGAAAAACAGTAATTATTTGACATTGAAACTAATCAATTCATTGCCCTATAGATTAGATACTATCACTGAATATTGGGTGAGTAATACAACTGATAGTCTAAATGGACGTCTACAAGCTATTGAACAGAAACTTGACAATTTGATAAATCTTGTAACCAAAGGAAAACACTGAAGTGACTAAACACAATCTTTCTAACTCTAAATCACTTTTCTATACATACAATCTATTGTACTGTCATGGTATTAATACAACCTTAATTGAGGCATCACCACGATATACTAACTCAATTCCTTCCAATAGTTTTGACATTGGTAATTGATGTGTGATGATACGCTATTAATATAAGATAAAAGATGTCATAATGACATAATGATATTACCTCCAGTGGTATCTGGTTATTTTCTATCATAGAAATAGCTTGTGGATATGTGTTAGGACCTAATAATATAATATAGTAACAAATTTAATATAATACATCAAACATACTCAAATGTCCACCTTTCACAGTGATTTCTGTCATAAGATATAAAGTAATTATTATAATTTTGATATCCTACCTTTTATTGATATAATGCCCCAATCAATTGATGTTTCGCGACCAAAGACACCAAACTCAATGAACTTTCCACCATGACATAACATATCTAAACTAACAAATTTCTGTTGACACTATTACCTTCTATAATAACTAACCCTTGTTTAACAGATGCAGGATTACCAGATGCTTCAATATATATAGTACAGCCTATCTTGTCTGTTAGAACTGAGACTTCTTGTACAACATTACATTGTGTAGGATTAAAGACAAAGTTAGCACCACACTCTTTAGCTACTTCAGTCTACACACACATACATAGTATACAATCATTTCATTGTTTTAATACTTTCCAATTGAAGAGGTCCAATGCAATTAACATTTTAGGAGATTTGAGTTTAGCAGCAGCTACCATTCCAATACCAAGGGCTCCACAGCCAGAAATAACTACGACATCATTGCATTGTATATCAGCTAAGTTGACTGCATGTACTGAACAAGCTAAAGGCTCTATAAAAGCTCCTTTCCAAGGAGGAATACTTTTAGGGACCTAAAGAAAGTCAATGCTCCTACAATGATCAGGCAATTACTTTGTGATTAATAGCTCCTTTGGGAAACTTCATATACTGTGCCATAGCACCTAATGAACAAATGAATAGCAAATCACTTTAGTATATCATACCTTGAGAACGTTGATGAGCACCATAAATATCATGTGGTAAACCTAAAAATCCATAGAAATGCACTTAATTTAACAATAACTTTTACTGACACAAGTTGTATTTTCCTGCAATGCAATTTGAGCATTTCCAACAAGGGACAATATTTTCGGATACTGCCAAATCTCCTATGGCCAAATTGTACTTTGTCTGAGCTCCTATATTAATTGAAGTATAATTATATGCAATTAATTGCTACATTGAACCTGGTCCAAGTGCTACTACCTCTCCAATAAATTCATGTCCCAATATAACTGGTGCCTCAACAAATGGAGGTTTTCCATCATGTCCTTGTCTTGACAATAAATTAAAAGTTTCTTAAATGCTTTCTTACCTTCCCAAAAGTAAGGAGCACCATGATATCTTTTAGCATCTCCAGCACAGATACCAACAGCTAACACTCGGACTAATACTTCCTCATGGCCAATATCAGGTACTGGTATATGCTCCAATTTAAAATCTCCTAAAATAAGAATATCAGAAAATAGTCTTATTAATAATACTGACTTGGAGCATAGCAGATAACACTTTGCATTGAAGAAGGTATTGTCTCCATTTCGCATCAGTCACAATTTAGAAAGGGTTAAATTTATTAAAGACTCCACCTATTTTAAGCGGGAAATTTCAAAATTGGAAGCTGTCAAAAAGAAGTGTTATAAGTAGAGGGTCCGCTGACCTTCTCGCATTTCTCTGTCTCTGATATTACCTTAGAAGAAGGCGCTTGCCTTATTTTTGAGGTCAATAACAAGCTTTCACTCGAGGCAAACTGTTGCTCGGCAACCAGTAAAGTGACTTTTAAATTATTTTGAACAGGGTCATAATGGAAAAGTTACTACTAATGGATCAGGAGAATATTGGAGTTAGACCTTCTGGGAAAATTTCGTCAGCAATTTTAAAAAGAACTATAAGAAATTGTCCTACTTCTACTTCAAAAAGACCTGCTCTTTATTCTCTAACTAATCACCACCATGTTAAAAATACATCAACAATGGAGGTAAGTTGTTTTGTATTACTTACATCAGTTCTCTCTCTCTCTCTTTCTTTCTGCCTCTCTCTCTCTCTCTCTCTCTCTCTCTCTCTCAGGAAGTATCTCTACCTCCTCATCTTGACCCTCTTCTAGCTTTGCCTTCATCGATACCGTCACTTGTCCGTCCTCTCCCTGGATGTACAGCAGCACCACTTCGTACTTCATTTACTTGTTTTTCTCCTGGTAGATAATTCTTCTTTTGTAAACACTTATTACTTCTTTTATTAGATTCTCCAATGTTGGTCTCTTCACCTATTGACTATTTTTCGACTCCTTTAATAAACTTTGATCTTTTAGATGACGATTTAGCAAGTCATTATACCTCAGATATTTTTGCTCATCTCAAAGAATCTGAAGTAAAGAGATTTATCTCTTACTTAATTAATTTCCTTTCTACAGAGCTCTTTACATCCTGGTAATAATTACATGAGAAAACAACCAGATATAACTAATGTAATGCGAGCAATATTAGTTGACTGGCTAGTAGAAGTTTGTGATGAGTTTAATCTCCTTCCAGAGACTCTCTATATAGCAGTGGCTTACACTGACCGGTATTTATCATTTGTCTCTGTTCCTCGATCTAAACTTCAACTGGTTGGTGTTACTAGTCTCTATTTAGCATCTAAATTTGAAGAGATTTATCCTCCTGATATTGGGGAATTTGCCTATATCACTGATGATACTTACACCAAAAAACAAGTACTTATATTATAATAATGATATGTTGATAATCTCTTCATTTAGATTGTCAAAATGGAGCAAAATATTCTTAAGACGTTAAATTTTCAATTAGTACAACCTACAATTGTCACTTTTTTGTTACGTTTCATTAAAATATCAAGTAATTCAACTTCTTCTGGTGGTAGTAATTCTATTGAACAACAATTGGACTTGTTATCTAAAGTATGTTTACATGTCGAACATCTTAATTATCTGTATAATAGTATCTTTGTGAATTAGCATTACAAGATGGAGATCCTTTCCTCAAATATTTGCCCTCAATGATTGCTGGTTCAGCAGTTTGCCTTGCACGTCATTGCCTAGGTCTTGTAGCTTGGGTAAGTTGGACATCTCATTACTTTCTATATCTAACTCTCATTGTTATAGCCTCCACTATTACAGATTTATTCTGGCTACAGTGTTGCTGATATAAGTCACTGTATCCAAGACTTACACAGGACACACGCAATGGCCCATTGTCACCCACAGCAAGCTATTAGACAGAAATACACTTCTGATAAGTAAGTGTGCTCACAATAATAAATAATATTTTTTCTTATAATTAATAGATTTGTTAGAATAGCTATGATAAAATCACCTGAAACTTTACCTATTTAAAGTGTAGTATATATCTGTATTATCACTGTTGATATGTCAACTTTTATTGCAATTGTTATATTTTTAAAGACTTGTGTTTCACGTAATGTATACACTTTATTAATAACTCTAATAATACGCTACGCCCATATGAGAGCCACACCCTTTACTCCACCTACTGCTGACATGAGTGAACCAGAACCTTGGACATGTAAGAAATTGATACTATTTTCGTTGATATTTGTTCTTATTTAGTAACTGTACGTTTAATACGTTCCTTTGAACATCGAAATATCAGATTTCTCGTTTTAAAAGTAGATCCACATTGTACTGTTCAACAATTAATGACGTCTATTGATCAAAGTAAGATATTGTGTTTGTAAAAGATGTCTACTACTGGTGTCTAGATATCAAGAATGCAGCCAACTTACCTCCACCATTTAAGAAACATTGCTATGGTAGGTGTCCTGTCTATAATGTTCTATTAATTATACTCTTATAGATTGTATGAAGATAAATTCGTATGCTCACGGAGCTAAGGTCAGTAAAATGTGGTTCTACGTGTCATAATTAGCTCCACCCTCAGACTAACGACACAGCTATTACATTAGATCATGATGAATGGGTTTTAAACCCAACACATACATTACTGCAAGCTAATATTAGTAAGCCACACCTTTGATAATTAAAATGTGACTGATACCATGTACCATATTAGGAAATGAGACAGAATTATCTTACTATAACAAAAGTGACTTTGAAAGATACAAAGCTAATCCACAGTTGCTATGGTAACCAAAGTTTAGCTGACGAGTAATTAATAGTCATAATTGGACCTAAGAAAACATCAAAAATATTTTTAATATCAATTATTACTCATACCTTTCAAGGTATTCCTGAACACTGTCATAGCCGGCCTCTTTAGCAATATGAATCATTATACCAGTGGGTGGACAGCCCTTTTTAGGTAAACAAAAACTACAATTACACTTTCCACGACATGGAGGACACACCCATGTCTAATATTTAACAAGAAAATAATTAAAACTAAATTGCTGGACTTACTGGATCAACTAGTTTCTCTCGTATATCTTCACCATATCTGTTCTTCAGACAGGGACCACAAAACTATTTAAGATACATTACAATTAGGCCACACCTTTTCTGCTTACTTGTCCACGGACTCCATTACAATGTTTATTATGACAAATTGTTTTCTGGTCTTTAGTTTTCTGTCGACATTGATGACAAGTTGTTCCCTAAAGAAACACGTACATTATTAACACCAAACACAATGACTTACATTGATACGATCATATACTTTATGTCTTGTAGAATCAACAACTCTCTTTATAAACTTTATATCAATACCAGGTTCTCCATCTAGCTCAATTGGTAAAGAGTCTTCCATAGCAGCATATTTACGCTAGTATAATATGTCAATAGTGTATTATGACAATATATTATACCTTTCGAGGAGTATAGACAATGCGACGAACTTCTTGTTCATCTTCAAGTCCATCCATTAATTTGTCTCCATTATCTAATCTATTTTTCATAGCTCGAGTAAGTGGTCCATCGTAATAATCACTGTTTTGTGCAATACGATGACTACGTCTCACTACTGTATACTTGAGTTGACGACGTGATGACGGACTACATTGTACTTTAGATGGTGTCCTTTCCTGTAAATAAATAAAATAGAAAAAATATAAATTGTATTATTTACTTTTGAGTTTCTCAATAATGGAGGTTCCAAAGTTGTACCGTCTGGAAATAACTGTTCTATCTAAAATTAATAAAAATTATAATATAAATTAATAAATTCCAAATGACTGTACCAATTTTTTATTCTCTTGTATTCTCTCTAATCGTTTAAGTTCATAGTCACTCAAACCTTTATTATTAACACATTCCTCTACCAGCTCCATCACTTCTGGAGGGAATGAACAGAGCATGCTCAGATCGTTTGAATTATAATAATCTATAAATATTCATTACTGATTAACGAAGTCCTAGATTTTATTAGGGTTGATTAATATGGCCACATTGTCTAGTCGTATTTTATTAGGAGATGGCTACTCAATACCTATTTTTGGGCTAGGATTATTTCTTGCAGATAAAGGTGAAGCTGAAAAGGCTGGTCTTTATGCTGTCAATTATGGGTATCGGATGTTAGACACTGCTGCATTCTATGACAATGAGGAAGACGTTGGTAAGGTTGTTAAGAATTGTGGCCTATCACGTGATCAGATATATGTCACAACAAAATTATGGTACACTGAACACGGTCGAGAGAGTACAATCAAAGCATTCCATTCAAGTTTAACAAGGTTATTAATGAAGGGTATATATCATTATGGATCTTTATATAGGTTAGGATTGGACTATATTGATTTATATCTAATTCATTCACCATCTGGTGGTAAAGTGTTGGAGACATGGGACACTCTTATTGAGTTACAGAAACAAGGATTTATTAAGTATAGTGTCTTCAATTTGAGCACTTCTATAATCATTGTACAGGTCTGTGGGTGTGTCTAATTTTAATATTCATCATTTAGAGAAATTATTAGAAGCTAGACCTGATGTAAAACCTGTCGGTTAGTTTAGTGTGTGTCCATTCTTTGTGTATGTATCCATTAATTGTGTAGTGAATCAAGTTGAACTTAGCCCATTTTTAACCCGTGAAGAATTGGTATCATATTGTCGATCACAAGATATTGTTTTAGAGGCCTATTCTCCACTAACTAAAGGAAAATATCTTAATGATCCACAGCTTGTAGAAATGGCCAAAAAGTAAGTCCAATATTGTGTGTGTGTGTGGAATACACAATAAAAGTCATCATTATTTAGATATGGTAAAACTCCAGCTCAAATTTTAATTCGGTGGTCCTTACAACGAGGCTATATTTGTATTCCTAAAAGTAGTAATAAGAAGAGAATTGAAGAGAATGCTAGTGTGTTTGACTTTGAAATATCTGAAGATGACATGAAAACAATGGTAAATAAAATGTAAATATGACAACAATTTATTATTATTTTTTGTTTCTAGAACGGATGGAATCGTAATGATGTAACAAGTTGGAATGTCATTGAGTCAATTTGGAAACCTTAAAATGATGACAATTTATTTTTTAAGTCTTCCTAATATAGCATCTCTCACTACCAAACTAATAGCGGCTGAAGGCATCACTTTTAGATAAGTTGCTGATAGTCCAGCAAACAACTGTTTAGTTGATAAACTTTGCACAAGAAACAGGACCTGTTGACTACCGTGAACCTGAAGTCGTCTTCTTATTACATCTAATGGATAAATAACCTACACAAGATAACACTAAAATCACATTAACACAACTTGATATCATTACATTAACACACATTAAAATCTATACAGCTCACAGTTTGTGCACTAGCACCAGCAATGCTGCCACAGGTCAGAAACAACAAAGGTGAGGACTGCAGTTCATAAAGAGAGGCTTGATGCTTTAATACATCATAGGTAGACTGTTGTATAGCCATAAATGGTGCTATTGATAATAATGTTGGTCCAAGACCTCGATAAAGACCACGCAACCTCTCTTGGTGATAGAGCTTTTTCAAACCTGGTAGTAAACCTGTATGATATGACAATAGACACACTGTTACAACAATGAGGTCACCTTTAGTTGTACTGGTTTGAACTGTTAATTGTGCACGTACTACATCTATTGGATGAGTCAATATTGTTGCAAACACACCAGCCATTGCTCCCGCACCCATCCTCCAAAGTGGAGCTGTCCCTGAACTATCTAATGGAAAATGCTATACCAAATTTATAAACATTCTGATCTGATCTTACTTTGGCCATATTGGAATATGCCAGACAGACAAGAGCTGAAAAAGGTAACACTCGTAAACAATTGACGCCATTACCAGCAAATAAACCAGTCCAAGTTTCTGTTTTTACAACAGATTTTAGAGTAGGTAACAGTCGTACATGTCCTGAAGAACTAGTCTAAACGACCAATTAAGCAGGTTCTTTTAAAAGTACAACTTACCTGTGCTAACAGTTTTATCTTTTCAAGAGGTGCTGTTGCTGTTCTTGAAACAACCCCAGCCACACCTCCTGCTAACAATGCTCTCCAGACTGCAATTGAAGGGGGAGGGAGGGGAGGCGGAGCTAGATCTGTCCCCACGTCTACAGACAATCCAGAGGCCCATTGTTCTATAATTGACCTCACTGAAGGTGACGGCAAAGACACAAAGTAATCACAAAACTCTTTAAAATCAACAAATCCACTTCTGTCACTGTCAACTTGTGTCAACAACACTTTGACCTCCCTCTCTGTCACATTATAACCTAATTTATCAAATGCACGTCTCAGTTCGTCTACATCGATGTGACCACTACTATCACAATCAATATCGTTAAATACGCGACGTAAACGATAAATATAGAAAGAACAGAACTCGTGTAAGTCAAGTTGTTCATCTCCACTCACATCAGCGTTAAGAAATTGCTGTAAATCTTCTTTACTTACTTGTAAAGATAATCTTGAACAAGCTTCTTGAAACTCTGTCAACGAGATGTGGCCACTCTGATCTGTGTCTATTGTATCAAATAACTTGGTCAGCTTGTCCTTCACTGATAAATCTAATTCATCCATATTTTTAAATTAATGTGACATCACAAAAATATTTTATTTACTATGCAGCAACTTCAATGTTAAAAATATCAATATATTATATTAATATAAGATAGTTTTCTCTCCATGCACTTCATACTTCACTGTTCTATTTAATGATCTTGCTTTAGGACGATGCTACAATAATAACAAAAATAAGGTAATTATGAAGACCATCAGAACATTAATAATACCTCAATCATAAATAGCCCTAAACGAGACTGGGGTTTCTTATAAGCATATAATAGTATTGCACTCATTATGATCATAGCAACAATCACTATGATAAATATGATTATGATAACTATAACTCCAGCTACAACAGGAGCTGATAAGGTACTTGAACTTGATATAATAGGAGAAAATATAGCGGTTGAGGTTGGTATCACTGAATGAACTGAGGAAGCTAATGACATAGGAGAAAGTAATTGAGATGAAAAAAGACTAGTGGAAGAAGTAGCAAGTGAGGGAGATGGAGAAGCTGAGGGAGAGGGAAGAGTAGATGATAAAGGAGAAGATGAGGGAGTAGATGATAAAGGAGAAGATGAGGGAGAGGGAAGAGTAGATGATAAAGGAGAAGATGAGGGAGAGGGAATAGTAGATGATAAAGGAGAAGATGAGGGAGAGGAAAGAGTAGATGATAAAGGAGAAGATGAGGGAGTAGATGATAAAGGAGAAGATGAGGGAGAGGGAAGAGTAGATGATGAAGAAGATGAGGGAGAGAAAGAGGCTTTAAGAGAAGGGAGATAACTACATGAAAATGGACAGTAACTTTGTATGTACTTACTTCCACAAGTCTGTACAGCCTATACAAGTATACATAAAACAGTAAAAGATGATACTGGTAACTTACACTATCAGTGCAACCACTAACAAACCACTCTTGTCTGTGACGATCTATGCCATCAGAACATCTGAGAACAACCTTAATAAAAACATCAATAAAACTACCTGGAAACATCAGGACACCAGCTACAGGTAAAAAGACCCTCATCGGTAATGCCAGTACAGGTCTCACAAGATGTCCCAATAACACAATCTATAGTATTATATAATGTGCATACTATGTATATGATAATTTACTTCTAACAGGTGTTATAATGTAAGCACTATCCCCTAGATATTGAGTGCTGTTAAGTTGTATTCGTGAGTATTCATAAACATATCTGTAGATAACTAGAGACACAAGTTATAAACATCTAATAATACTTAATATATCTTACGGAATCCCACATTAATATCGACATAGAAAGCATCAGCTAGTCCTACTTCAACAGGATGATTATCATTACTAATTTCTTTAAGAGCTAATGGTATCTATAGAGAGATCACAACATCAGTTTTAAACATGAGATAAGTACCTCACGATATACAAAATGGATTGTACCATCACGAAATAAAGACACTTGAAATGAGAAGGGACCCTCTACACAGATAATAATTGTTGTAATTAATAGATTACAATTGTACCGTCAACATGATCATTATTATGAACTTGATCCCATTGGACAGTAAATCTTGTATCTATGGATATAGTCATATAGTATAAGAAAGAAGCATATCAAACCGGTAGTGTAAACCAGTAATTTTGCAGTGTCATTGAGAGAGGGATTAAAGTTTGCTTGTAAAGGTGCAATAAATTGGGTCAAGTGAATTCTGTTATGAAAAAATGTTCCAGTATACAAGAAACCTATCAAATGTTACAATTATATGAAGACATATATTATTAGTATTAGTACCTCCTGTTGCCACACCAACTCTATTGATTTTGTGACCATAAAAAGGGAACTCAAATTTCAAATTCCATACCTAAAGGTATGACAGGAAAAAATGTCATACAGGAAGGATTACCCCTATGCAAACCACATGATCATACATTCTGTAAACATGTTACTATATATGGCATGTATAGTTAGTATATACCCACTAACTGTGTTACTACTATACCTGATAACTATGTTACTATATATGGCATGTATAGTTAGTATATACCCACTAACTGTGTTACTACTATACCTGATAACTATGTTACTATATATGGCATGTATAGTTAGTATATACCCACTAACTGTGTTAATGATAACTGTTACTATATTGACTATATAGTTGGTATATACCTGATAACTGTGTTACTATATTGACTATATAGTTGGTATATACCTGATAACTGTGTTACTATATTGACTATATAGTTGGTATATACCTGATAACTGTGTTACTATATTGACTATATAGTTGGTATATACCTGATAACTGTGTTACTATATTGACTATATAGTTGGTATATACCTGATAACTGTGTTACTATATTGACTATATAGTTGGTATATACCTGATAACTGTGTTACTATATTGACTATATAGTTGGTATATACCTGATAACTGTGTTACTATATTGACTACATAGTTGGTATATACCTGATAATTGTGTTACTATATTGACTATATAGTTGGTATATACCTGATAACTGTGTTACTATATTGACTATATAGTTGGTATATACCTGATAACTGTGTTACTATATTGACTATATAGTTGGTATATACCTGATAACTGTGTTACTATATTGACTATATAGTTGGTATATACCTGATAACTGTGTTACTATATTGACTACATAGTTGGTATATACCTGATAACTCAAATGTAAATTTTGAAGGGGACTCTCAGACACATTGGGATTACTAGAGTCGCCCGATCCAATTAAATCTGCTAGTTCAAACCACAAACTCTCAGCTCGATTACCAGCTGGAATATATTCTGATGTATAATATAAATGATGATCTTGTATTGTTGAATTTGTTGTGATCTGTAGTGTGTAGTACTAGATACATCCAATTATTATGTATATATTATTCTTACATTAGAAGGAGTAGTATCTCTTTTAATATTATATTTCTTTGCCGTCTCTTTATATTCCACAAATCTAATATCATATTTTTCTCTCTCTTTGATATCGGGAACTTGTCTGTAATAATCTAACGAACGGCGGAGAGTAGTAAGTAGCTACTAACTATAAATGATACCTCCTCTATTGGAATCAAATGACAAAACTACAGTACACGCACACAAAACAAGAAGAAAAGACAACTCCTGCTTCATCTTGTCTACTGACAAAGCTGGCAATGCTAGGTGACAGATGTACTAATTTATATAGCCTTTTCGTCACTATGTAACTTACATTGTACACGCTACAGCCAGCAATTTTGTTTATAACTTAATAATAATAAAATGCAATCAACGTCAAATTAAATGGCGACTAAAATTTTTCAAAACACGCATACAAAGAAATAAACAATTATGTGTCATTGATTTAAGGATCCCTCGTCAATAGAAGTAAAATCTTGTATCAATTCATTCGGTCCAGACACATATTTGATAGGATCTGAAGTACTATCAACTCCAGCGTGATCATATGCCTCTCCCAAACAACCAGGTGTAGGTGTGGTAGAATGCATATGTAATGGAATAACAAAGCAAGTTATATCATCGCAACTTGCACTCTGTTCTTTAGCTGTACGCCATCCTTTTTTACCAAACACACCTCTTGCAGCTACTATAAGCTCCTTGGCTATATTAGTATAGAGTTTTTCATCATGTGGGAATCGCTCCATAGCTGCTTGTACACACTCTTGTGCCTCTTCATTTGAAAATCTCTCCCACAGACCATCAGTAGCAATAATCAACATGTCATCTGATTTATGGTCATGTTCTGAAAGGTCCCATATTCTAACTTCTGGTACCGGAGATAAGAGTGGTTTAATAAATTGTCCTCCAGGTGCCTCTAAATCGTGATCACCAAACCCACGTGTTGTACCAATAGTCGCCATCAACCGTGCTCTCTTCCCATGACCAATAATCATTGGGACTTGATTAACATCTTCTTCAGAGACAGTTCTATATGCCCATCCGGACATATGACGATCACGATACAAGATACGATGACCAATGTCTTTCTTTCTAAGACGTCGTTGATATTCTAAACGACCAAAATATCGTCCTAAAAGTTGAGGTTGAAGATAAGCTAATTTCTGGAGGCGTTGTCTATCAGTTTCAGGCGTAAAATCCATTGACATTGGATGAATTTTTTGGAGATTATCAAGTAACAAGATGGCTCTACAATCTCCAGCATTTGCTACATATAACTTGTTTTGTAAGAAAATAGCTACCATTGCTGTACAACCTCCTTTAATTAAGAAAGTATTACGTTCTGCTCTTATCTGTTCATCCATTTCAACAAATGCTTCTTCTAATGCTCCAACAACTAACAACTCTTTAGGAATAGGTTCAGTAATACAACCCAAACCAGGATCATCCTCTGCTATGACTTCTGCCTGATCTTGTACTAGAAAATGACGAATATTCTTGAACTTGTCACGAATATGTTTGTGTAGAGTGTGTGATGCCATCATAGCTGCCCCTGTGCCAGCATGGCCATCAAATACACCAAACATAACATATGAAATCAATGAAGTTGATTCTTTCTCTGTATCAGAGACAGATAGAGCTGTGACGTGAATAGATGCCTGATCTTCATTAACATAAATACTCTTGCCAGAATTAATTGTTTCTGCATATCCAACATGCCAAGGCATTCTCGAGACATTGTTTGGAGTGAGAACCATCCGTGTGCCATGATCTTTAGAGTTATCAAATTGCTCTTGAGTCAATTCCAAGAAAAATGGACGAGAAAATTCATATTTTAATGGAAGTGCTGGTTGACCAGTTTTGTTTCTCTCTGAAATGTGCGGTACTGATTCAAGTCCTTCTGTAAATCGAGCCATGCTCATCAGCTGAACTGCAACACATGACAATCATGTGACTAAGCTCCACCTTATATTAAAACATGGTGGTTTGAGGTCCTCCTTTTGTCACATTTGTAAAGTTGTAATTATGGATGAAGAAGAAAGAAGGACCAAACTACAGGCTGGGAAAGATGCAGTAAGTTTTAAATTTAATTAAATAATATTTCATTTGTTTTTTAGCTACTAGCCTTTCAAAAGAAGAAAAAAACAAAGAAAAAGAAACCAAAGCAATTGACAGATGAAACTAATGATAATACTATTAATATGACAAGTGATATTGGAGAATTAACTTCATTTGATGCTAATTTAACAGGAACTCACTCGCCTTTTGAAGTATGTGATAACACTTTAATTGCCATAATAATGATGATATTATTTAGGATAAACCTCCAAATGATACATTCCATTCTGATGCTATGACAACCAGTTTTCCTGCACCTGGGTTATCCAGCATTGACTCAGGACTAGTTAAAGATATTCCATCAGTCACTACCGCCCACACATATAATGGTACATCAACGACACAGGTATTGGAATTAAGTCAACTTGTCAGTACCTTACAAGAGGAGAACCAATCTTTACAATCACAGCTTAGTAGTCTTCAAGAACAATATGAAGGCGCCATGATGAATGCACAAGTCACAGCTCATTATAAAACAGAGTTAGCATTATTGCAGGAAACTCTCTTGAAAACAGAGGAAGAGTTACAGAGTCGTGAGAAAGAAATGGATGAATTAAAGTCGACTCATTCTATTGAATTAAAGCAATTACTTCACCAACAAGAGAAAGTTCAAGAGACATTGTTAACTGAGCAAAATGACAAACATTTAGCTCATATTAATCGCCTCACACAAGAACTGTCTGTACAACACTCACCTCCTCAAGATGACACTGAAAAAGAAGCAGAAAGAATTAAACAACTCAAGAACAAGTTATCTGAGCTTCATGAGAAAGAAAAAGAAGACATCTTGTTAGCTCATCAAAAAGAAAAGACACTTCTTCAAAATGAGCATGAGAGCCAAAAACAAGATCTTATTACAAGTTACCAACAATCTATGGAGAGTAATCGACAACAACTTGAAGCATTAGCCAATGAACAGATCAAACAATTACACAATCAATATGTAACATCTCTTACTACAATCAATGAACAAAAACATGTCATAGAGACAGATCTTGTCAAAATGAGAGAACAAAATCAAAGTTTTTCTGAACAAATAGTTGTACTGGAAAGAGAGAAACAAAATGCAGAGAAACAAATACTTCAACTTCAAGAGAACCATTCTCGTCAACTTCAAGCTGTTAAAGATGATAGTCACGATCTTGAGAAACGACTCCAGGATTGGAAGACTAAAGCTGCTAGCTTAGAGTCTCGTCTCCAACAATCTAGTGCTATTCAAACTGAAAATTTACAAACACTCCAAGAGACGGAAGAAAGAATTCACACTCAGTACAAACAAAAAATGTCCACTCAGCAAGATGAAATTCAGAGTCTCAAAGAGAAGTTAGAACAGGCTGAATTATCTCGAGAAGAGTATACAGGTCATTATGAGAAACTAGTCCATGAGAAATCAGCATTAATTGAAGATTTACAGAATGAATTAAAGACGACCATTGAATTACATAATACAACTCTCAAAGAAATGAAGGAGAAACATTTGACTGAATTACAGAATCTTGAAGCCGAGCACTCCAATCAAGTTAGTGTTCTTGAAAATAGCATTTCTGAAAAGTCCAGTTCACAAGCTAGTCTTGAATTTGCAGAAGCTCATATGTCCAAGTTACAACAAGAACTTAACGCTTATCGTAATCAAGAAAGTGATCATAAAACTGCTTTAGAACTCCTTCACAAAGAACATCAAGAAGCTGTAGAGAATTTAGTTAGTCAAAGAGAAGAACGTATTAAAACTTTAACAAAAGATCACGAAATATCCGTAAGTCAGTTACAGAATGAGATTACGTCATTACAAGCTAAAGTGGTACAAGTAGAAGAGGAAAAGAGAATTTTAGAACAAACTTTAAATCAAAGTTTACAAGACCTTAAAGTGAAACTCAAAGAAGACCATGAAAAAAGTATGGATGTCGTAAAAAAGGATCACGCCCACACACTACAGAAGATGAAAACTGACTTAGAAACTCACTATCAACAATTACTATATGAAGAAGTTGATAAAATTAAGACACAAGTTAGCATTGAAAAGGAGGCAGAACTTCAACAAGCTCGAGCAAACAATGTACGTACTTTGCAGGAACTAAAAGAATCTCTCACTGCTACTGGTGATCAAGCCTTGACAGATGCACAAACTCGAATTATCAACTTAGAACAGAAATTAGATGAAGCAGAATCCGATATACGAATGACCCGTCAACTTCAAGAACAATGTCAGAAATATGAGACAGAATTAAAAGCAAGTCAAGTACATCGTAGTTTAGCTGAGAGTGGTCTACAAGAAGAACAACGATATCATTTACAAACACAAAAACAACTTGAAGAGACTGAGAAGAAGGTATTTGATCTTGAGAGCACTTTATCAGAAACTAAAGAAAAACACGAACAAGATAAAAGTGAATTTGAAGATGTTTTTCAAAGAAAAGAAGATGAATTAGCTTCATTATCAAGTCGTAATCAAACTTTACAATCTAGAGTTTCAGAACTAACACAAGAATTGGAACAAGAACGTCTAACAAGTCAACTTAGACAAGAAAATGCAGAGACTGTAAAACTGTCAGAATTATCAACAGTTCATTCAAAATTAGAAGATGCTAAACAAAAATATTCCAGTCTATTACAAGAATGGTCTGAAAAAGAGAAAGGTCTTCAAGAGAAACTACAAACAACAGAAGAAAAATTGAGCCATCGTGAGAACGAGTGGAGTCAACAATCATTAGAACAATCTACACAACTAGTACAATTAGAACAACAATTAAATGAACAGTCAATTCAACTTACATCAATAAAAGAAGAACTTCAACAAAGAAATGATGAAATTGAAGAAATAAAACAACAAAATGGAGATATGAGAAATCAGTTACAAGTTTTAACAGATGCTCATGGCAAATTGAAGGAGGAAAATGTTAATATCAATGATCAGTTAAGACAATCTCTAAATTTAGTGGAACAACTTCAAGAAGAACTCAAAGAGAAAGATCAATGTCATGAGGACTATCTCAAGGTCTGTCAAGAACGTGACAAAAATGACACTGAACTACAAAATGCACAGGTATATTTACAAGTTTTTTTTTGTAAAACTAAATGATATCTTCTTTGTTTCTCTTTTAGAATACATTGTTAGATCAATCACAAACAATTACTGATTTAAATGCTCAACTTAAAGCTCGTGAAGTAGCTATGGATGAAATCCAAAAAGATTTTGAGCGTCAGTTATCAGAAGCAGAGGGCAAACAACGACTTTTAAAGAAGAAAATTCAAGCTTCTCATCGAGTGGAAGATCGTTTGAGTTCACTTCTCAATGAAAGAGGTAGATTAGAAAAATCGTTAGCAGGATCACGACAATCATTAATTGAAAAACTCCGTGAGAAAGACCTCCTTGAGAAAGATCTTGCATATCATCGTACTGAATTAGAGAGAAGGTTAGCAGAGAAACAACGTCTAGAAGAATTGCTTTATGAGAAAAGTCGTTACGAACAAGAACTACAACATCAACGTGATCAACTCCATATTGATCTGGAAAGCATTGAGAAAAAACTTAATTCTCAGGAGGTGGAGTTTGAGACAGAACGAGATAACTGGTTAAACCAGAAAGACAATCAACTGATGTTACAGGAAGTACCAGATGAGCTACGAGTCAACCTACAACATAAATATGAGACAACATCAACATAAATGACTATTAATAATAACTAGGTGAATTAACTAGGTGTAATTTATTTTATCAACTTTTAATAATAATAATTAATTTTTCATTTCAATAGTTATGAATTTATTAATAATTATAATTATTGTGGGCGCTAAATAGAATTACAGTTGAACTAGCTCATTTCAAATTCAAACCATGTGTAGTGGTGTGTAGTGGTGTGCAGTACTTTATATCTGAATGAGAATATTAAATGTAAGTTTACACTCTTTATAACTGAGACTATTATTTATTGCTATAGTGATTAAAATGGTTGAAGAGAACTTGTTTGACAATTTACAACTTTATGAAGATGTATTTTGCGGTGGTCATGAGAAGATACCACTAACTAAACATCACTTACAAGAGAAGTGTTGTGAACAACCACCTGATAATGACAGCCCATTGTTACATGTAGAATTAGATGAAAGAGATGAGGACAGTGATAGTATGAACAGATCACATGATGGTGACTTATCTCATACTACACACTATGACAATACTCCTCTCCTTGCTAAACAGCTGGTCTCTAAAGTTCAGTTAAAAGCTCTTCATGTAACAATGACTAATGATGTTGAGAAGTTAAGAGAACAATGTAGAGAACAAGAGAACGAAATTTTTAGTTTAAAACAAGTACAAAATGCTCTAGAAGGAGAAGTATTTGAGTTACAACAAACATTAAGTAATACTCAGATAACTCATCAAGAAGAAATAGAGACAATTACTAGTACACTTAAAGAAAAAGAATGGAAAACTCTTTCTCATTTTATTGTGGACAAAGCTCTAACTAATGCTAGAACAATATCAGATCCTCAACTTACAAGAGAGCAACCATATATTATGACTAGTGAGTACTTTGAACTAGAGAGACAATTGAAAGAAAATGAGAGAGAACTTAGAACTAAATTTGAAGCAGAGCTACAACACGTAAAGGTATAATGATATTCATGACCTGTGCGAATGGGTGGATTAAATTTGAATTTCTATTTTTAGGTGAAGTTGGAAGAAAACAAAGCAACTGCTCTTGATACATTAACTAAAGATTTTACTCTTCAAATAAAACAATGGGAGAACAAAGTTACTGAACTCCAGCAAACAATGGCAGCTCTTGAAAGTACATTAGTTGAAACTCACCAGAAATATCAGGTATGTTTATAAATATTAAATATATTTTTCTACTGATATATAGAAAGAGAAAGACACACTTCAAGCTAACCATAATAATGAGGTGAGTACAGTTATTATAACAATGACAATATAATAGATAATTAACTAGTTGTCAATGACCCAATCTAAATTGGACTCAGTAACTGAACAGTTAAGACAAATTCAAGTTAATTCAGAAGAGAGACATCAACAAGATACACATACTCTTGAACTAGTTCATGAACAACTTAGTCAAGTACAACAAGAAAGGTAAATTATAGTGTTATTAATTATTGTACATGTTATAAATTATTATATGATATACAGAGATGCTCTTCATAATGCACTAATGTTATTACAACAATCAGTAGCTAATCTGTTACCATTATCATCAACTATTGAGGCAGTCTTACCCAAAACTGACCAACATCCTAAGGATTTATTAGATGAAGAGGACTCTCCTAGTATTAGCCCTTCAAATGAGCCTGTAACTCCACCCAAAACAGAATGGATTTCACTTCTTCAATTACAACAAGATCCTACTGTACAGACCACACCCACTGATCCATCCCACAAACTCACTCAGGCCATCAATACTGGAGATAGTGGATTGGCAAGTCAGCAAACTAGTGCTGGACGAGCTCAAATGGAAGGGGCTTTAAAACAAGCTCCTCCCCCTTTTTATAGTCACTTGTCAAGTGAAGTTTATATCGGAAGTGTCATACGTTCTTTGCAACCACGAGATACCACGTCCTGTGATGAGGACACTCCCAAGGCTCCACCCTCTACTACATTAGCTGAAGAGGAGACCCCTGTTATAACATCTGGTCGATTAATACCACATGATCTAACAATATTATCACTTAACTCCACAGTCACTGATAACCACACCCACTTGACTCCTGAGTTAAGTATAGTCCAACTTGAACCAAGTCATGAGATTACAGATAATGTTAATACAATACAAAGTAAATGATGTCATTATATTGTATAAATATTATTATTATGATTGTGTTATAGAAATGATTTCTCAACTCTATCAATCTGTGACTAGACTGTTAGAGAATTTTCTCACCACTTCAACACAAGTTAGTACTAGTAGTTACTGTAGTATGGACATTAATAGTACTAGTAGTTACTATAATATATTTTAGGCCATACAATATCAACAACAGTTGGGAGATGTGCAAGGAGATCTTGTAAGAAGTCAAACAAGTTTAACTAGTCAATTACAACATGTTGAACGACTTCAAGAAGAGGTATATTATATTATCATATCAATCAATGTGACTAATATTGTCTCAAGGTGTTACATCTTCAATATCAAATATCAAATCATATGACATCAAATAGTGAACTGTTAAGAGCTCAAGAGAAGATAGCATCATTGATTACAGAGGTATCCTCTTATTATAAAATAATTATAATAATAATAATATTTTTAGGTGGAAATATTGAGACAATCTAAAGGAGAAGAGACTACAGAACTAATTAATGAGACAGAGCATTTATTGCAAGAACATTGTCATTTAGAACAAAGTCTTACTTTGTTAAAAACTCAACTTAATGACAAACAAGAAGAAGTAAACAATAAAGAACAGATTTGTCAACAATATCAACAACAAGTTAGTTAATATAATAAATATAATAATAATATGTGATATGGTAATCTCTATTCTCTAGATATCTACATTAGAACATGAAATATTAACATTACATACTAAACTCTCAGCATTACAACAACTTAACAAAGAATTACAATTGAAAAATGAAAACAATGAAATGCAATTCAGACAACAGGTAAGTCTCTCCCACTTAAATAATTAGTATTTAACGAGCTGTTATTAGTTGGAGTCACTCAATACCAGTCATAATAATTTAGAGGCTCAACTAAAAATTAAAGATAATCGTATTCACGAGCTTGAGGACCTACCCGCACAATTACTAATTAAAGAGGGAAAAGAGGAGGAGCTATTAGAGAAAATTAATGACTTGACATCTCAATTAACGACAGCTCAACACAAGTTAGCTTGCTCAGCTACTGGTCTTGATAATAAAATAGAATTATTACAACAACAGCTACAACAACAAAAAGATAATTATTCACAACTTATCAAACAACATGAAGACACTGTGGCCTCGTTAACAACTGCTAATGAAGTTATATTGAGGAGCAAAACAACAGAATGTCAACTCCAAGAGGAACTAACACAATGTCAGAGTGTGTTAAAAGAGAAAGAGACAGAGGTCCAAGAAGCTCTTGCCATGAAAGCTCAAGTTGAAGAGGATTGTGTCAAATTACGAGAACAAATTAATACATTAACTGGTCAAGTGGAAACGCTACATCGTGATCTACAAATATCATCAGATCAAGTGTCTCAATTATGTCAGCGTCTAGAAGAGAAAGAGAGCACAACTCAAGATGAGTTAAGTCAACTTAAGATGGAGTCTACACAACATCTTCAAGCTTTTGAAAAAAGCACTGTCCGTGTACAAAGTCTTCAAGATGAACTCTCTCAAGTAAAAACTAAACTTGAAGAGAGAGAGAATGAGTTAGAAGCTATAACTATTTCTAAAGCTCAACTGGAAGATCAACTAAAATCTTTACAGAAAGAGAAAATGGAGAAAGAAGAATATTATCAATTACAAGTAATATATTATATTTAATATAATTATAATAACTATATTTTATTTAAAAGGTACTTAGTCTGCATAACAATTTAAAACAAGTACAGTCTGAACTTAGTCAGAAGTGTAGTGAATTAGAATTTGTTGAAGATCCCAAAGAAACAAGAGAGAAAGAGATGAAGCAATTAGAAGAAAAACTACAGGCAAATATATTACATATTGTGTATTATAATACTGAAACTATTAGGATGAATATGCTGGTCAACTAGCTCTATTAAAATTGCAAATTAAGGAGCTCTCTCTTTCAAGAGCTCCACCCACAAGTGACAATCTACTCTTACAACAAATAGCTGTAAGATAACACACACTAACATTTTGGTTATATAATATAATATGTAGGAACTTACTCCAGTTCTTGAAAGAGATGCTATTGAAGTACAAGAATTATGTCAAGGAACTGGACAGTATGTTACTATACTATTTATTATAATATTACTACTACTACTGTTCTTACTAGACAACAACAGATGGAGGCCCTTAAAGCTGATAACATTTCACTAAAGAAAGATATTGCTTCTGCTGAACAGACCATGTCAGAGTTAGAACAGAGCATGAATTTAGCTAATACAACATTAACGCAATTACAAAAGGAGCTTCATAACTCTACCAGCAGAGAAACACAGTTACTACAACAGCTGGAACAACAAGCTTCAGATTATCAGAGGAAACTGAGTGATATTGAACAACAATACCAAGATGTGTTGTCCACTGAGAGAGAAAAACAATCTAAAGTTCTTTCTGACCACAAACAGACAGAGAAAGAGAAACAAGACCTCTCAGATAAATATGACCAACTTGTTAAACAGTATGAAGAAATGTCAACTCGTACTAGTACAACTGAGGCACACTTACAAGACTCATTGACTAGACTTCAACAAGAATTACAACAAGCTCATTTAGAAGCTAAGCAATCAAATGATGCTCTTAAAGAGAATGTAACACGTGTGACTAAATTATTAGCTGAAATAGAAGATCACGATAAAGTAATGGTGGAAGAGAAAACACAATTCGAACAAACTTTACACAAGGAGAAAGAGTGTGTACTGACATTGAAATCAGCTTTACGCAATAAAGAGACTGAGTTGACTAAAGTTGTAGATCAATACTTACAAGAGAAAGTAACGGTAGCACAATTAAAAGGAGAGAACAGTGGGCTACAAGCTCGTCTGACAGCATTACAAGAAGAAGTTAGTCTCGTTATATATCATTATAATGTATTGTTTATTATGTTATAGCATATGGAAGATCTACAGTATCAAAATGCTCTTCAAACTAGCGAAACTAAAGTAAGACCACACCCATCATGACATCATTAAAATTATTCTCAATTATAGTGTCGCCACTTAGCATTGTCTCTTCGACAACTTGAAGGACAATGTAAAGCTCTTGTTTTCCAGAAACGTTATCTTTGTAGTGAATTAGACGCATTTTATCACACACAACAAGCAACATTAATGATGATTGAAGACATGGGTGGTAAGGGAATTCCCCGACTGCTACGTCGTCGCAGCACTAGAAGATTTAAGATAGTATCCATTACTATATTAGCATGTATTAGATGGTATAATTTATATCAACGACATGAACAACGAAGGAAGAGAAACAGACCAAAACATGATCATTCTTTTATTAGAGTGGGTGGTAGTAGTATTCCAGTAGCACAAGGAATTGAGTTATTTTCTAATCAAACAGGAGTCTACCTCACTGAACGACTCCAACATAAACTTCACAAATAATACACATTTACATTATATTATATTATATATTATATTATGGATTATTTTTAGTACTAGTTTGTTAGTTTAAAAACTTATAAAAGAAGTTTTCATCATGAAAATAATGTTCCTCCATCACGTGGCTAATGACTCGTCCTTCAAGCAATGTCTCCCCATACTCCACAGCTTCTTCTCTTGTAGATACAATGTCATGTTCTATTAACCAATCAACCATATCACTTCCTGTGAATACTGATGAATAGGTCTGGAAATGATACCTATCAGAATACAATAGGAATAGTCATACATTATTATCTCCTTACCTCTTATCAGAGACTATATCATTTTTACATGTTGTCATGT
Source organism: Xestospongia bergquistia (assembly GCA_963965975.1). Taxonomy (NCBI): domain Eukaryota; kingdom Metazoa; phylum Porifera; class Demospongiae; order Haplosclerida; family Petrosiidae; genus Xestospongia; species Xestospongia bergquistia. The sequence continues at coordinate 86,809 of OZ014419.1, forward strand.
ATTGTGTTTTAAACACGTTACACAAATTAATTTTAACTCCACTCAATTCATTAGAGTCAGGTAAAACCACATTCTCAATTTTAAAAAAGATACGTCGAACTCTATCAAACAATATATCAATAATGTCTTCCTTCTCTTCCTTACTTTTGATATAGAACAACCAAAACCCAATACTTCTCAAATCCAAAAACAACAAACACAAAAAATCCCTACAAATTATACATTATATATGAGACAATGGTCAATGAACTCTACCTGTCCAAAATTGGTTACAATATCTAGTACAGATGCAGCAATAAAGACACCACTGATTTCTTTGTGAACTAAGTTCCATAATACAACCATAATACCCTTAATATAAATCATTTGATTAACAGGAAATATATCATTACTTACCACAACACAAGAGAAAAGAAGAAACAAAACAAGAACTACAAAATATGTCAACGAAGTATCTCGGTCTTTTGTATCAGTACTGGATGTGTTATCAAGTGATTTTATTGTATTAATGGAACGATTAGCTTCTTCTTTAGCAAGTACTTGTTGTGGTCCATCATTGTTACCAGTAGTAGATGACTCAAGAACATTTGTTCCACCATATGATGGTTTAGGTTGTTGCCATGTCAACAGACTAGTCTCATCATTATGAACATGATGATGACGACGAGATGTTTGTTTTAAGTTCAGTGCCAGTATTATAATACATATAAAACCAGTAACAAATGCAACCAGTAAAAATAAAGCTGATATAATGAGCTATAAAAATTAGATATAATATAAGAGAGACATCATTGTAGTAATAATACCTGAGCTTGACCAAATAAGAAACTTAGATCAATAATATTTGTTGATCTTGTCTTTATTGTTGCACTCAATACTACTAATAATATCGTCACTATTAATGGAATACTAAAGAGAAATGAACTATAGATCAAATTACAAGACCTTACCCCCAAGATGAAATCATCATTGGTAGCCAAACCTTTTCTGCTACTTTTGGTCCTTTTTTAGTCAAAAGAACCATTCCAACAGTAAGCCATGCTGTCCAGAGACGAGAGGCAAACACGCCAATAAAGAACAGTGAAAATAAAAAGTAAATCCAGTATGTATTGGAGCTCACAACATCTAATAAACGTCCACCTAAACATTCTATAAACTAATACAACAATATATTATAACTTAATATGTTATACAGACTCACTTGTGCTACAATGAGATGCATGACAATAACATGAAGATATGAACGATATCGTCGTGACAACACAAACAAGAGGAAGACCCAGGCCTACATGAGTCATTGATGACATTATGACAAAATAGATGCTTACCAAACACAACATTGAAATATAGCAAACATTATGTTTTGTACTTGAAATAATATGTTGATAAGAATCTTCAGTGGCTGTCTTGATCAATACCATACGAGCTGACACATACATTAATGGAGCAGAGAAAAATGTCCCAAATACAATTGAAGTTGCTATCTATGTAGAAAATATATACAACTATTTAATAGTGCATTAACTTACTATAGGAACAGAAACTGAATATTGTGAAGCATAAATAAACACAGTGGGAGCCGTGGGAAATGTACAATAAAGAAACCCAAAGGAGGCAATCTTTTCATCTGAAGTATTCATTACTGTCTCTGGTAAAAATGAATCAATTACTACATACCCAATTAATGGCATTAGAACACTACAACAATGAGAGTTCATATAACACAGAGGTCATTTATAGACAAACCTTTTTGCAAATATTAACATCGCTGCTACCAATAATGTAATACCAGTGACATTTTTGATTTTACCTACCATAAATAAACCTATATTAAATAGAGCACAAGGTGCATATGCTCCTCCTAATAGTCCAAGAAAATGATCAAGCCACTTTGGTAATGGTGCACCATGACTGTGATGGATAGCATATGAGTTGATAACATTAGCAATAATCCCCAATACTGTCATAAATATTATAGGATTAATGCATAAAAAGAAGAAAGTCTTTGCAACTACTTGAGGAATTTTTTTCAATGTGAACTGACTTCTCCGACTTTGTTTAACATATTCTAACATAAAGAAGCCAATAGGATTGAGTATTCCTAAAGATACTGGAGCAACCAAATAAATATAACTTGCATAATAGAACTCTCCTGAAGGAGGTGCATTTTCACCGTACAATGCCTGTACTATAAATAGAAATATATGTTATGAACTAATAATATAAATACTAACCAATAGGAAGTCCAAGAGCAAAGTCATTAGATTGTGTAGCAAATATAGCATATAGACCAGCCCTACCAATATGCCAAGGTCGAGAGACAATAAACGTTATAATAGCTACTACAATAAACACTATAAGTTTAGCTGTTAATATACTACCAAGAAACCTCCAGGACACATTACTTAAATCAAGGATGGCCAAGTTACGAAATAACAGAGCTGGTAGAGCAAGTTTACCAACTAATGTTGTTAGACTACGAGCTTCACTCGGATCAATCAATTTAAATCGTCCAAATACATAACCAATAAGAATAATGACAAACGACTCAGCAATAGCTGGAAATAAATTGTTGAGAGTTGCATCTGGCATGTTGGTTGGTATATGAGGAGGTGTGGCTGAGGGTTAATTACATAGATTAATTAGGGCGTGGTCGCTGAAAGTCCTTTTTTTTTTATACTTTAATTTCTCTTATTCATAGACAGGACAAATATGGGGAGTCTTGGAGGACACGTTGTTCCTGGAGTCTTCTTTCTAATTTATGGGATGGAATGGCTACTACTTTCGTTTTGGTTACAATTAACTACACCTCATAAATCAACAATCAACCGATCAAGTCGAACTGGTAATAGCTCATCCAATCATACAGGGACTACCCCATTATCGTATTCTGAGTTCAAACGAGATATGGAGCTAAATCGAAAATCATACATACCGCAACCATTTTGTCGTAACATTCCACTGGAATCTTTTATGAAATTTACTTTCTCAATTTTGGGTATTCTTGTTGAGACATTTCTGTCAGTCAGTGATGGAAAAGTGATAGCTCATATATTTCATGTTCATGATCCTGATGGCAGTTTTTCAAATCAATCAAAACTACATCACATCACAATGTATGGGACCTTTCTACTCTCTGGTGTCATTGACTTAATTGCTTTATTTATTCGAATACCACCTTCAACTACAAAACTGTTCCTCAGTTTAGCCTTTTTTATTGAGGCTCTTCTCTTTTGGTTTCATGCCAATGGTCGGGATGACCTTAATTATTCAGTACATATTCTATTGACATATGTCATCTTCTCTTGTATAATGTTCTCTGCATTAAGAATGTGGAAACCTAATAATCTTTTTATCAATGGAGGACTAGCATTCAGTATCATACTGCAAGGGACGTGGTTTATCCAAGTAGGTGTGGTTTTATATGGTAATCAATACTGGGATCCTTCAGATCATAACAATATGATGTTCATTATTGCTCTCTTTTCATGGCATATCATTAGTATACTGTGTAGTATGATAATTATTTATATTATAATGTTGGCTTGTTGGAGAAATTCTATAAAATATCAAAGCAAAGGACGACGACGTGGACTTCGACCTTTACCTCTCTTACCTGTCGTTCAAGACAGCCAAGAAAAGGAAAAACTAATTGAAGAAGACAATAATAATATCACATCTAATAATATTGTTGTTGAAACTGTCACTTGATTATATACTTGTTTCAGTTATGATAGTTTATGTTGACTGGTGGGTTAATATTATTGTTAATATGAGTACTTATTAAACCACTTATTACAATTTCCTAGTCAGTCTGGTATGTAAAGAGCAGTACTATGTTAATCAAGACTAATAGCATATGCAGATAGTAGTACATCTGATATATTATAATGTCTACTAGTCAGGGCTGTGTAATTGACAGTAAATCAGTAAGGCTTCTTTCCTGCATAACTGAAAAAGAACATGGGCAGTCTAGGAGGTCATGTTATACCTGGTGTCTTCTTCCTACTTTATGGAAGTTGGTGGATCTTGGCTTCAATTTGGCTCCATATTAGTACAAAATATAACTTGAAAAAAAGAAGAATGGGAGATGACAACATTAAGAGCAAATCTTATATTCCATTCTGCTGTGCACCACACTGGCCAATTGAACCTGTACTAAAAATAGTGTTTCCAGCAATGGGGGTGTGTGTGGAGGCTTTCTTTGCAGTTAAAAGGCCGAGTGGACGTGTTGTATTTGAAGTATGGCAAATGTATGATGAACATCATCAATTTGTTAGTGGATTGGTAAAACTCCATCATGTAACAATGTATTGTTGTTTTATTATCTCAGGTATTGTTGACCTCCTCTCATTATGTATTCATTATCCTAAACGCACACCACAATTGTTCTTAGCATTGGCCTTCTTGGTGGAATTCATAGTGTTTTATTTTCACATTGATGATGACCGTAAAGCACTTGATGTTCTGGTACACATTTTCCTGATATTTAGCATTGTCTGTTGTCTGATGTTTTTGTTGCTGAGAATGTGGCAAGCTACAAATGTTCTCATTAATACAGGTCTTGCCTTTGGAATCACTCTGCAGGGCACATGGTTTATTGAGATAGGCATTGTTGTGTATGGTCCTAATAAATGGGAGGGTACTATGAATGAGAACATGTTTCTTGTTGCTTGCTTTGTTTGGCATTTTATGTCTATCATTATTGTTATATTCATATTATATACAGTAATGCAGTTTGGTGTACTCTATTATCTTAAGAAGAAGAGAAATCTCCCTCTTTCTTATGAAACACAAGACCTACTACCAACGTTAACAGATGAAATGACACCAGTTGAACAACAAATATGAACATTCCTTTTCTTTAATTTTATCTACAATAACTTATTTTTTATTATTAACTATAATTATATTCCACAATTTCCTTGCTTCTGATTAAAATTTGAACAAGAAGCATTGCTGCGATGTGCTACAATAATTAAATAGGAATGACTCACCACAGACATTGCATCAATTCTCTCAAGTGAGGTGGGTCTAGTACCAATATAGTATAATATTGATAATACCACTTGTATAATCATCAGAATATTTTGACACAAATACCATATCATAGAGGGATGTGGTTTATCCAAGTAGGTGTGGTTTTATATGGTAATCAATACTGGGATCCTTCAGATCATGACAATATGATGTTCATTATTGCTGTTTTTTCATGGCATATCATTAGTATACTGTGTAGTATGATAATTATTTATATTATAATGTTGGCTTGTTGGAGAAGTTCTATAAAATATCAAAGCAAAGGACGACGACGTGGACTTCGACCTTTATCTCTCTTACCTGTCGTTCAAGACAGCCAAGAAAAGGAAAAACTAATTGAAGAAGACAATAATAATATCACATCTAATAATATTGTTGTTGAAACTGTCACTTGATTATATACTTGTTTCAGTTATGATAGTTTATGTTGACTGGTGGGTTAATATTATTGTTAATATGAGTACTTATTAAACCACTTATTACAATTTCCTAGTCAGTCTGGTATGTAAAGAGCAGTACTATGTTAATCAAGACTAATAACATATGCAGATAGTAGTAAATCTAATATATTATAATGTCTACTAGTCAGGGCTGTGTAATTGACAATAAATCACTAAGGCTTCTTTCCTGCATAACTGAAAAAGAACATGGATGGTCTAGCAGGTCATGTTATAATTGGTGTCTTCTTCCTATTTTATGGAGGTTGGTGGATCTTGACCTCAATTTGGCTCCATATTAGTACAAAATATAACTTGAAGAACAGAAGAATGGGAGATGACAACATTAAGAGCAAATCTTATATTCCAATCTGCTGTGCACCACACTGGCCAATTGAACCTGTACTAAAAATAGTGTTTCCAGCAATGGGGGTGTGTATAGATGCTTTCTTTGCAGTTAAAGTGTCAACTGGACATGTTGTATTTGAAGTATGGCAAATGTATGATGAACATCATCAATTTAATGGATTAGTTAGACTCCATCATATGACAATGTATTGTTGTTTTATTATCTCAGGTATTGTTGACCTCCTCTCATTATGTATTCATTATCCTAAACGCACACCACAATTGTTCTTAGCATTGGCCTTCTTGGTGGAATTCATAGTGTTTTATTTTCACATTGATGATGATCGTAGAGCACTTGATGTTCTGGTACACATTTTCCTGATATTTAGCATTGTCTGTTGTCTCATGTTTTCGTTGCTGAGAATGTGGCAAGCTACAAATGTTCTCATTAATATAGGTCTTGCTGTTGGACTCACTCTGCAGGGACATGGTTTATTGAGATAGGCATTGTTGTTTATGGTCCCGACAAATGGGAGGGTACTATGAATGAGAACATGTTTCTTGTTGCTTGCTTTGTTTGGCATTTTATGTCTATCATTATTGTTATATTCATATTATATACAGTAATGCAGTTTGGTGTACTCTATTATCTTAAGAAGAAGAGAAATCTCCCTCTTTCTCATGAAACACAAGACCTACTGCCAACGTTAACAGATGAAATGACACCAGTTGAACAACAAATATGAACATTCCTTTTCTTTAATTTTATCTACAATAACTTATTTTTTATTATTAACTATAATTATATTCCACAATTTCCTTGCTTCTGATTAAAATTTGAACAACAAACATTGCTGCAATGTGCTACAATAATTAAATAGGAATGACTCACCACAGACATTGCATCAATTCTCTCAAGTGAGGTGGGTCTAGTACCAATATAGTATAATATTGATAATACCACTTGTATAATCATCAGAATATTTTGACACAAATACCATATCATAGAGGGATGTAGTTTATCCAAGTAGGTGTGGTTTTTATATGGTAATCAAGACTGGGATCATTCAGATTATGACAATATGTTCATTATTGATCTACTAAAATAATGAAGTCTCTATTAGTCAGTTGTTTCTAAATGTGTGACTACTAGTGTGTTGTATAGTATGTGGCATAACTATAAATGTGTTAACTTAGGTGTAAATGTGTTATATCTTATGGACCAATGTGTTATATCTATTGAATGTATACTGTACTATTTAAGTAACTGATTTTGTGATTTGATATATATATATAATTGTGATAGTTGTTAAAAGATATACTTTGTCAAATACTACATAGTAGAGCTTAGGAAGGTTTAAGATCTAGAGAATTGGTGATGTTGTAATCCCATGAACAGTTAAATGTGCTAGTAATTAGTTGACATTATACATCTGTTTACTTAATATACCAACTGGTGGAGTCTATTTGTACTAAACTAACTATTAGGAGCTATTAGTGGTTACACTATATAGTATTCTGTTATAACAAATATAATGTCATTAAACTTTGACATACCCTACCTGGGAAAGTCTAACTTCATTATATAAGAATCAAGTAATGTAAGGAATTTATGAAGCCAGTTTTCCCAAAAACAAAATTACTAGAAATATGATTATGTATACCATATAAATGAGGAAATAATCTTGCAAACAACTATTAATGCATACTTTGTACTTTCACCATGTAATAATAAATTATTAAAATGCCTTATGTGTATATATGAGCAACATCCCTGGCTTCTTTCCTGTATATAATGTTGCAATATCCTTCCTTTCTTTTATTCATTTACAAAGCATAGAAAACAAGATTAGAGGCATTGCAACAATCTGTTGCTAACTGAGCAACATGGGCAGTCTAGGAGGTCATGTTATACCTGGTGTCTTCTTCCTACTTTATGGAGGTTGGTGGATCTTGGCTTCAATTTGGCTCCATATTAGTACAAAATATAACTTGAAGAACAGAAGAATGGAAGATGACAACATTAAGAGCAAATCTTATATTCCAATCTGCTGTGCACCACGCTGGCCAATTGAACCTGTACTAAAAATAGTGTTTCCAGCAATGGGGGTGTGTATGGAAGCTTTCTTTGTGACTGAAGCGAATGGCCATGTAAAAGCTGAAGTTTGGCAAATGTATGATGAACATCATCAATTTAATGGATTGGTAAAACTCCATCATATGACAATGCATTGTTGTTTTATTATCTCAGGTATTGTTGACCTCCTCTCATTATGTATTCATTATCCTAAACGCACACCACAATTGTTCTTAGCATTGGCCTTCTTGGTGGAATTCATAGTGTTTTATTTTCACATTGATGATGACCGTAAAGCACTTGATGTTCTGGTACACATTTTCCTGATATTTAGCATTGTCTGTTGTCTCATGTTTTCGTTGCTGAGAATGTGGCAAGCTACAAATGTTCTCATTAATGCAGGTCTTGCTGTTGGACTCACTCTGCAGGGCACATGGCTTATTGAGATAGGCATTGTTGTGTATGGTCCCGACAAATGGAAGGGTACTATGAATGAGAACATGTTTCTTGTTGCTTGCTTTGTTTGGCATTTTATGTCTATCATTGTTGTTATGTTCATATTATATACAGTAATGCAGTTTGGTGTACTCTATTATCTTAAGAAGAGAAATCTCCCTCTTTCTCATGAAACACAAGACCTACTACCAACAGATGATATTGAAATGACACCAGTTGAACAACAAATATGAACATTTTTTGAACTTTTATTATTTCAGTTTATTTTATTTTATCAGATCATATATTCCTTTATATAACCAAATTATACAGATCAGATCATATATTATATTCCATTATACATCCAAATTTATTGCTTCCAACTGTCTACAAAAAAAAAATTAATTCATGTTTGACTGCAAGGTAGTGACACAAGTGATTATAAAGTGTCCCTTTTTAATGTTACATACTGTTCACTAGTTAGTAGGTGATTACAGACACTGTCAGCATCTACAACTTTGTTAGGTAGTACTATTGCTACGTATCCTTCACCTAATGGCTGTGGAACAAGTTACATGATAATCACATGACTAATATACTAACATGAGTTTGTAGAAGTTTAGGGTTAGATAATAGCATTTCATTAACTTCTAGTAATGTTCCTTTAACACAACTAAAAAGGATAACACGTGGCCATTTATTATATAACTACATAATTACCTGTACAAAACAAACTTGTGATCATTTTTGTCACCTTTAACATGAACAATACATAATGGAGATGTAGGAATTAATTTTTGACCACCCTCTAGACTTTTAATGAAAATATATTTGCGAAACATTTAACACTAACTTTTGTATTTTCCTGACACTGGATTATGTGTTCTATCAATTTTACCAATCTGATATTCAATATGATCAATTTCAATTTCTGAGTTTACTAGCGGATGTAAAGGTGCTATACAAACTACTAAGACTCTATAAAAATAAACAATTTTGTTGTATATTAATTTTGATTTAATTAAAATACCTACCTGTTACTATGTTGAAGAATACATTGATCAGCTCTTGGTATCCCCTTCACATCTATAACATCTGATATATTATTAAGTGAGTGTAATGATTACATACCGATTGCATAATATTTATGATAGTATCGTTCTATTATAGGTAGCGGAGGACCTCTCAACTCATCCATCTTATCAAAGAGAGTATACGGATTTTTGACCAATTTCATTTCTGTATAAATTTCAGAATGTTTCCGTTTACCTCCGGGTTGCTCTGCCACGCCCACTTTCAGAATGGCTATAGGTTATCCAAATTTTTAACCCCTTCTTTTAACTTTTATTGCATTCTCTTATATAAGCAGAAGTTACATATTGTGGATTGATAGTGTTTAGGTAAGGATTTTTATTTGTTGTAACATAAAAAAGAGACAATGATACTTTACATTAATAATATGAAATTAACACAATAAAACAAATACTTTGACACTAGCAGACAACTATACTATTTAGTGTCACACTCAGTATTACAGAATTGTTTTCTGAATGTGATACAAATAAACATACATGCAGTGTTAATATACAGATGTATGTGTTAGCTACATACATCTTATCTAATGTTTATACCTGTACTTGAACAATTGGACACTCAGTTCTATTAAAAATAACAATTGGTATCTATCAGGAACAAATGATTCATGTGTATCTGTTTTCAATAATAAACTCTGATATTTATTGTATTTTTCTCTTTTACTTGATAGAGTTTGAACAAGAGATTCTAACAAGTGTTGTTATACCACTGCTATACCTGTACATCCTGTATAAGTTTAGTAATACCTTCAGTAAACATACTCCTGTGTGACAGTATAAGTTTGTATTAATTTGAAACTTTAAGATATTATACCTGACTTTGTACATTCACAACATGTATGTTTGCTGGTTGATTACAGGAATTCTAAAAAAATAGGGTGGTTCATCAGACAATGGAGGACACCACTAACATAGCAATTGCTAGCTGTGTTGGTGGCTGTAATATTATGTAAAACAGAATTTTATTCCACGAATACACGTATATAGTTTGCGCATGCGTGGACCAGTATTGAACAAAAGGGTTAAAAATTGAAGGATACCCTTCTCCTGCTAATGGCACTCCCTTTGAACCTGAAAACTAAAGTCAAGTCTCTTCTAACTAGACAGGTAAGATAACATAATTTGGGCACCATATGTTGACATATCTTATAGAGAGAGAGAACAGGAGAGGAAGACTTTGAGAGTCCACTGACTCCAACCTCTCATGCTGTAAGTTCCAATAAGTAAAGTGATCAGGTCATTAATCATTTTATAGATAGAGACTTCCCCACAACATCAAGATGACAAGATTGACGAAGTAATGATCTCCATTTTATTATATTTACCAACTTCTGTTAAGGTTATCAAGAGTATGAATAAGGAATATTTTCAAGACAGAGATGAAGTTGACACAGCAGGATATGAACTCACAGTAAATGATAGTTGTTTAGTATGTACATTGGCTTTTAGCACTTAGGTGACGGTACTGACATTAATATGGATCAATTAATGGATAGAATATTGGTACTCAAGAAACAAGATAGTGCTGTATGTTTTGCCGATATTGATCTTTATCTTTGTGGTTTTGTAGATTTATCGCAAGATCTATGATCTAGTATTTGCTAACTATACTGCTTATGTTCAAGTAAGACAGTTGATCATATGTTCTATTGTTATGATATGTGTTTAGGAATTAGAAAATGTTACAGCTTTAGAGGTGGCTTTACAAGATGCTTCAAGAACTTGTGTCAATGCAAGAAGGTAAAAATGGATGGATAGGAGTTTAAATGGATGTGTTACTGCAGACAATTACGTATGGCTAAAGAGGGTGTGTCCAATGGTGGGTTAGGTCTTTTAGCAAAACACAGGAAGAGAAAAAGACTCCAAATTTTATTACAAATACTCAAGACGTTCAAAACTTTAGTAAGTCTCTCATTGTGAATGTAGGATATCATATTTGTTACCATAGCAACAAGCAGAGACCACGTTAAAAGAATTACTAGATGTCAGTTATAATTTTCTCAAAAGAAACAGAAGACAAGTCTTTATATATTCTTTCCTCAGGATGGTGACTATCCTAGTGCTACTAAAATATGCATACAATGTCAACAAGCTATTGAGACTTATAAACAATTCAGTTGTGTTAGGTAAGATATCGTCTCTATTGTATTGTGTTATTGTGTTATGATATAGGCAATTGGCCGTATCTTTACAAGATAATCAGACAACAATTGAAGTAAACCACACCCATATGACACACCCATTATTGAATATCCTAATAGAATGAGCTTGAACAAGCATTAGGTCAAATTCCAGCAAGTTTTAATGATCATCGTTATCAACTTGTACAAGATGCCTATAGAATACTTGGTAAAACACAGGTTAGTTATTGTTATCTTTAATAATTAACCACACCCACTAAATAGAGAGTTAATGACCTTCTCTTCATTAAATTTACAACTGCTATACACGATATGGCATACAATGTTGTAGCTAAATATGTCAAGGTAATTTATTGATATAATTACAGGAGCATATTACTATAATCCCCCATTTAGCCAAATACGTTGGACTCATCAGGGGTTAAAGTTCACTATCCCAATCTGTGTAAATTGATCGATCCTGATAATTTTATTGAATGTCTTGTGGAGCTCTGCAAGGTAATAATAATAATAATAATAATAATATTAACCCTTTTCTCACTAGGTTTTGTGGACTATCATGCACAATTATTATCAAGTTCGTCGATGGCACATTGAATATGATCAAAATGTTATTGATGAAAATGATGAAGTGGGCGGAACTTCAGTTGTAGAACTGACATTTCATCGAAACTACATTAAACAAAAACTAGATAATGGTCTTCTTAGAATATGGCTGGTAATAATAAGAATGATGTAATTATCATGTGATTCTCATATGACAGGATGTTCAACAAAAAGTCCGTCCTTATCTTGAGGGGTGTGACATGTCACAGTTCCAATATGATAACTTTATACGTGTTTTAGATATTGTTAATAGGTGGGTGTGGCTATCATAAAATACATCATAATATTATTGTCACAATAGACTTATTAGCATTGGGATTGAGTTTTGTGGTAAAGGATCTGACAAGTTACAAGAATCAATGCGTCAACAAAGTTTGAGTTATTTTCGTTATTATCACAGGTAATTAATTATCCCATTATTATAATCTCATTTTATTTAATTAATATATTTAGAGCTAGATTGGAAGAGCTCAAGTTGTTCTTAGAAAACGAGCAGTGGGTGGTCTGTCCTATACGTTCCAACTTTACTGTTGACTTTCTTCGGGTAACAATGTTATATGATGTAACAATGATGTCACAGTATTATGTAGGAGTTTCGTTTTATGCGTAAAGGAATGACCACGCCCACTAGTCCTAAAGTATCTACTATACCTGTGAAAAAGATTGGTATGAAATTTATCCATAATGATATGGTTTCTAAATCTGTTTTATGACAGACTCTGAGCACAATGTCTTTACTCGATATTCAGTTGATGATAATCCATTTGGTGAAGTACCAGAAGAAGAGGATGTAGAAGATGTTGTCGTGGAAACAAGAGGGGTGAGTCCCCTAGATTGTCTTTATGTTATTAAATTAATTAGTTTGAAGAGACAACAAGTGATGATGAAGGAAGAGAAGACGATGATGTACCAGGTATATTAATAATAATTTAGGGGCATGTCTCTATTTTTTATTACTAGAGGAACTCAAAAGATCATATGTTGATGAAAATACTGGAGAAATACCAAAGTTAGATTGACCATATGACTGTCACATGACTCTCACATGATTTTCAGGTTAATTTCTACTTATCGTCGTCATCGATCTGAGAGTATACGAGGCCCAGTATTAGCTAATGTAACATTGACTGTAGTCAGGTTTATCGGTAAGTAATTATAATAAGATTAAGTGATATTGCCCTCTCTTTTAAGGAAATTATATGCAAATGATGAATGTTCTACAACCTATTGCATATGATGTCCTGCAATGTTTGTCTCATCTCTTCGACTATTATTTGTATGCTGTGAGTTCAGATTAATATATTGTAAAATGACAATCATCTTTATTGTAGGTTTATACATTTTTTGCACAAGATCTTGTAAGTTGTACTGATGTCCTAATATGTTTTATAGATCTTGTCAGATTGCTGGTGATGAGAGTAAAGTGTTAAGTGCTAAATTGACTACATCTCTTGTTCGTATCAATGATACATTATTGATCAATCAGGTAGAGTGCTCTCTTTAAATAATATAATGAATGAATTGTTTTAGGATGCTAGTGTTTCTCCTGAAGATAATTTAAAGGCAATCAATTGATGACAGACTGATCTCATTGATTCTTATAATATAGGTACCATATCCAGTTGCCAACCCCTTTCTTCAGTTAGATAATGCTGCCAGCTTATATGGACTGAGTTTTAGAATTGTTGCTATTGAGTCATTGTATGTGTGTATCTATACCAGTGTGTGTGTGTGTGTCTGTGTGTGTCTGTGTCTCTGTCTGTGTGTGTCTGTGTATTATATTGTGTAAATTGTTAGGGTATTTTTAGCTAAACAGTTTGAATATCTTCTTCCACATCTTGAAAACCTTATACCTGAAACTAACAGAAACTTTTTATCTCAATTCTTTTCCCAGGTATAATAATAATAATTCATAATAATAGATTGTATTTATTATAATAGACTGTTACTCCATGTCATGAATTGAGAGTACCTGTGTATACTGCTATAGCTACTAAGAGTTTACCTAGTGAGCAGGTCAGTGAACAAGCCACACCTCCTTATTAGTAGGTTCTTGTATAGATATTGCAGAGCATGTCTTCAGTCAAATGGGACATTAAAGATATTATGTCACAACATAGTCACTATGTTGATCAGCTACTTATGGTCAGTGGGGGATTACTATACAACTTAATATAATTACTGACACACAACTGTAGTATCAAGTTTAGATTAGATATTAATTTGACAAATATATTTTACTTTTAGAGCTTCTGATAAAATTTTACAATTTTTATGATCACAGTATTTGAGTATATTATTAGTTTTCAATTATTTAATATCTGAAATATATATTTTCTAGGAATTTGAAAGATACAAGGAATTCTTGATAGCTATTAACAAGTACATTTACTCTAGTGTAATGATATATATATTTATTTACATTAGACAAGTTCATATTCCTTCTGAATCACTACAAGTGTTATGGGATAAAGCTATCCTTTCAGCTTGTCAAATTTTTGTTGAAGGGTAATTGATGATAAGTGTTGATAAGTGAGAGACTGTTCCTTTAGGTTTTCTCAAGCCAAGAAGTGCAGCAATGAAGGTAGAGCTTTAATGCAATTAGATTTCCAACAATTCCGCACAAAATTAGAAAAACTTAGTAATATAAGGTACCATAACACTACATGTACTTATTAATGTATTTGTGTAGGTCAAATCATAATATATAAATATATATATTATTATTATATATTATATAAATTTGTATTTTATTAATGCATTTGTGTAGGCCTTTACCTAATCATGGTCTTGTAGAAGATTATATTAAAGCGTATTATCTCTCAGAATCAGACCTGGAGTCCTGGTTAATACAACATACTGTATGTTACTATAGCAAATGTGAGGTGTTAATATAATTCATTCTATAAAGGAATATTCCACTAAACAATTACAAGCTTTGGTATTGTGTGGAGCTGGTGGTCACATGAACAAGAAAACCAAGCAACGTTTGTTAGCATTATTAGATAATAAATAATTTTATAAAAATGACACTCTTTATATAACCACATTATGTTTTCGATGATTGTGCTATTAAATTCTTGACTTCTTCAATAACTTTGTTGATATTAATTGTCACATTGTTCCCCTTCTCCTTTACTTGATTACATAATTTATGCTTACGTCCAATCAGTTTAGATAAGGTAACAAATGCAGCGTTACCTCGTTGAGAACGTGGGACTAACTCAAGAACTTGACCGTGACTCTGTTGCCACCACAAATGGACTAATCCAGCTCCATGTACAGCAATTAATAGATCAGTGTTGTGTGCTATACGAACTTGATCACATATGTGTAGTTTCTCAGTATAAACACCTGTTATGTTAACCTGTGGAAATGTCTTCTTCATAGTTGAGATAAATTCATCAGAATTTGTCCATATTCTACGAAATTTTTTAGCTTTGTCGCCATTAAATCGTTCATATTGTTTTCTTTCAATAATAGTAATTGTTTTAATACCATTTCTTTTGATAGTCTCATCATCACGTAAAGAACATGAAGAAATAACATGTTTTCTAAAAGCAATCAAGTCTGTTTCCATGTCTAATCCATTACACTCTAAACATTTACGTTTTAGAGAGACGCCATCCATTTTACATCGAAAAAGAGGACATGAATACGCCCATGGAACTAACTCGACAGAATTAAAACATAACACTTCATCTTTAAGAGTCTCAAGAGGTATCACATTTCGAAACAACTGATGCTCATAATCTTCAAAGGCAAAGTTCCCTTCAATTTCTGGGAGTCTAATAATTGTATAATTTTGTAAGTAATTGTATTGTCTAAGACTTCGGAATAAATTATACCATCCTAAAAACTTGAAATAGATATGTTTTGCCATCCCTACATAGAAAAATGTGGTGCCATTTAACCAGCGACTACATTTACCTTGAGGTTTTACTGAAGTTGACATTTTAATTATCGGCATTATGATATCATCAACTTCCATATAATGTCCAATGTCATGAAAATTTGGATTTGAACAAGACTGACCAGAATCCAGTAACCAAACTGACTCAGAACCAACTATCTTTTTGACTTTCATTGTTCTCAGAACATCATAAAGTATTTTTGGTTGAATAGCCATTTGATATACTGTACACCTTCCCATTTTCTTACTGTGTTGTGATCCATAACAAGTTAATCTGTTGGGACAAATAACACTTGTTCTATCGTACGTATCAACAATAAATGA
This sequence comes from Xestospongia bergquistia, assembly GCA_963965975.1. Taxonomy (NCBI): domain Eukaryota; kingdom Metazoa; phylum Porifera; class Demospongiae; order Haplosclerida; family Petrosiidae; genus Xestospongia; species Xestospongia bergquistia. Next base: position 103,224 of record OZ014419.1, read on the forward strand.
CTGACAAAATGATCCCCTAGGCCAAGATGGGCCTTCCTTCTTTTGCCATAATAAATCTACATTAGATGGAGATAACAAGTCCTTCTTTGTTGCCACTGTAATTTCTTTAGGATGGCTAGTGGTAAGGATAGATAAGTGAGAAGAAGTGGTGGTTTTGTGTAAGGGGAGGATTTCGCTAAGTACCTTTGGCATTACATTGTTATTAGTAACACTTGTTCGAATATCTTTAGACCGTTTTATAGGAGGTAACATCGCGTGATATATCTGTAATACACAGAGAATAACTAACAAAGCAAAGAAAAATATCAGTACTCTTCTTAGCTTACAAAACGACTTCATTTTTTAGGCCTAAGGCGTGTCTGTTCGGTGAAAATTAATATTAATAAATTAGGCGTGGTGAATTTCAAAGACGTTTGTTCTTGCGTATGAATTCATTACAACCACCTAATTACAATTGTCAGTCATAATTATTTGGTATGTATAATATGTAACAAGAGTTTGCGGACAAAATTATTTATTTGAAGATAGAGGAGGAAAGTCTAGGTGTAAAGTTCAGATAAGAGAAACATAAGATGATTGAGATATTTGGAGTAATTCACAATTACAGTATCTTCAAGTACTTTCAATACACACAACAAATAACATTAACACAAACATTCATCCATTGATGTAGAGTGTGGCCTGTAATTTTGATTCATATTTATCTGAAGTTTACTAATATCAATTCTGGGCCTAGTTAAGACACATCTCCAATCAAGGCAGTCTAGATAAATCATTGTAGTTTGTTATGCAAATGTCTAATATGAAATATTACCACAGAAAGATATAAAGATTCAAGAATCATTGACAATTTAAACAGCAATTTTGCTCTAAATTACAATTTTGTAGCAGAATAAATATTATCACAAAAAAATAATATTTGAAATAATTATTATATATTAATATTGATCAAAATTGAGATTTTATTTGTTTTATAACATCTGCAACATTAACACTAACTTTTTTGTCAGTAACTTCAACTTGATGGTAACCATAGTAACGTCGACCAGTTAGGGTAGACAACATTCTGAAGGTAGGATTTGATAATTGTGATCTAGGTACAAGTTCAAACATCAGAGCATGATCTTGTAACCACCACAAGTGAACTAGACCAGCACCATGTACACCTAGAAATACATCAGCTTGATGTACAAGTTTTATTTGATCACAAAGATCCATTTCTTCAGCATACATTGTACTAATGTTAGTCATAGGAAATGCCTTCTTTAAACCATCTATTAACTCTGCAGAGTTCACAAATACTCTTTCAAACTTAGTCAGTTTATCTCCTTCAAAACGATGATAGGCCTTACGAATTTGTACAACAATACTACGTATTTCTTTACCATTATAGACTTTATCTTTTAAGGAACAAGCATCAAGAACTCTTTGTCTAAATTTGTGAAACCGAGTCCCTGGCAATCCTCTACTGTTACAGTCATAACATTTTTTACGTAATCGAACAATAGCATCTGCCATTTTACATCGAAAAGCAGTAGTAGAAAAGGCCCAAGGAGTAGTTATTATTTGTTCAAAACATATTGTTCCTAGTTCTGATGCAGACAAATCCTGTAATGCTACAACTGTAGTTTCAGGAAATAATAGTCGCTCAAATTCAGGAAATAAAAATTGATATTTTGTCTCTGGTATTCTAATAATCACTGTTGGAGCTTGGTGTGATTTATCTTCATAATTCAAGACACCATTATAGAGACTGAACCATGAGAGAAACTTGAAGTAGATATGAACATCAAAACCAATAAATAAAAAGGAAGTACCATTAATCCATTGATTACATCTACCTTGAGGAAATGACAAGATGGATGTCTTTGCTAAACGCTTCACATAATCTCCTCCAGCCATATATTTTTCTAATGGTTCAAAGTTATATTTAGGACAAGGAGAAACATGGTCATTATCATGTAGTAACCATAAAGCATTTGATGATTGAACTGAGTCTCGTTTTTCAACCATTACTTTATAAAATGTCTTCACATCAATAGCTATTCTGTTCATTATACAGGAACCCATTTTGTCATCATGAGGTGTTCCATAACAAATAACACGATCTGATGTCTCACCACAAACTGATGTTTGAAGTGGAAACTTGAGTGACAAAAATTCATTACAAAATGATCCCTCTTTCCAGTCTTTTAACACAAAAGGATCAGAAGTAGTAGAAACATTGTAGTAATTAGTGACAGTAAATGACTTATTATCTTGCATATCTGTTGCTAGATTTATTGTCTTTAATAGTTTAATTCTTTGAAGTGTATTCTCTTCAAGACGTCTGGAGTGCTTGCCATTTTCTTGCTGTATCGTGAACAGACTAAATACTATCACAACTATTGTTGTGAACAAAATAACTGTGAATACCAATTTTGAAGACACTGGAAAGCGCATGATATAAAAAACTGGCTCGCCCCTTCCACAACGAAAGTATGGTGTGGCTCGTTACCATCGTAACGAACTTTATATGTAGTCGTACATTTATAGTTAATATTGAGGGGTGGGGTGAATTTAACGATCGTTACTAGGCCACGTTGGCGGTCCTAGCTATACAGCAATAGCAGGGATCCTGGATACTAAGTTGGAGGGCCGCGTGGATGCGAAGATCATTTGGGCAACGCATATTTTTTAAATTACTGGGAAGTTATTGCAACAGATAATTACTTGCCCATTAACTTATTAGTACTAGATAATTTATTTATACAAATTCTCAATATTATAACAATAATTATTACTCTGAAATTAAAATTGAGCTTTTATTTGTTTTATAACATCCATAACATCAACGTTAACAGTTAGCTCAGAACCTTTAACTCCATTATAACTATAGTAACGTCGACCAGTTAGGGTAGACAACATTCTGAAGGTAGGATTTGATCTTTGTGATCTAGGTACAAGTTCAAACATCAGAGCATGATCTTGTAACCACCACAAGTGAACTAGACCAGCACCATGTACACCTAGAAATACATCTGCTTGATGTACAAGTTTTATTTGATCACAAAGATCCATTTCTTCAGCATACATTGTACTAATGTTAGTCATAGGAAATGCCTTCTTTAAACCATCTATTAACTCTGCAGAGTTGGCCAGTACTCTAGACATTCTTACCCTATTATCTCCTTTAAAGCGATTATAAAGTTTACGAATTTGTACAACAATACTACGTATTTCTTTACCATTATAGACTTTATCTTTTAAGGAACAAGCATCAAGAACTCTTTGTCTAAATTTATGAAACCGAGTCCCTGACAATCCTCTACTGTTGCAGTCATAACATTTTTTACGTAATCGAACCCTAGCATCTCCCATTTTACATCGAAAAGCAGTAGTAGAAAAAGCCGAGGGAGTAGTTATTATTTGTTCAAAACATATTGTTCCTAGTTCTGATGCAGACAAATCCTGTAATGCTACAACTGTAGTTTCAGGAAATAATAGTCGCTCAAATCGAGGAAATAAGAAATTGAATTTAGTCTCTGGCATTCTAACTATTAAACTTGGAACTTGGTGTGATTTATCTTCATAATTCAAGACACCATTATAGAGACTGAACCATGAAAGAAACTTGAAGTAGATATGAACATCAAAACCAATAAAGAAAAAAGATGTACCATTAATCCATTGATTACATCTACCTTGAGGAAATGACAAGATGGATGTCTTTGCTAAACGCTTCACGTAATCTCCTTTAGCCATATATTTTTCTAATGGTTTAAAGTTATATTTAGGACAAGGAGAAACATGGTCATTATCATGTAGTAACCATAAAGCATTTGATGATTGAACTGATTCTTGTTTTTCAAACATTACTTTATAAAATGTCTTCACGTCAATAGCTATTCTGTTCATTATACAGGAACTCATTTTGTCATCATGAGGTGTTCCATAACAAATAACACGATCTGATGTCTCACCACAAATTGATGTTTGAAGTGGAAACTTAAGTGAAAAAAATTCATTACAAAATGATTCCTCCTTCCAGTCTTTCAACACAACAGGAATAGAAGTAGTAGTAACATTGTAGTAATAATAAGTTCTATAATTAGTAACAATGTTAAGTGATTTATCGCTAATTTGTGTGGAATTTGATATCCACAACAAAGATGGTCGATGAAGATCACTTCTATCAGGATGAGAGTAGTTTCTGATCATAAAAATACTAAACAATGTAACAAACGTTAACGTTAACAGTACTACAAATAAGAATAGCTTCTTAGGACGCATGTTAGCCTTTAATCAGCACCTCCTACCAAAGTAGGCTGGTCCAATTTGCCAAGGTGTTGCAATTCAAATTTACGTTAATTTCTTCTTTCAAATATACATCTTGAAAATTTTATGTAAAAATAAAGTTGAGTTGTTTTATTTTTAAAATATATATATTTGAAATTATTATAGATCGATCAAAATTTAGATTTTTTGTTTTATATTTTAAAATATTAATATTTGAAATAATAATCTGTCAAAATTGAGATTTTATTTGTTTTATAACATCTGCAACATTAACACTAACTTTTTTTCTAGTACCTTTAACTAGATGGTAACCATAGTAACGTCGACCAGTTAGGGTAGACAACATTCTGAAGGTAGGATTTGATAATTGTGATCTAGGTACAAGTTCAAACATCAGAGCATGATCTTGTAACCACCACAAGTGAACTAGACCAGCACCATGTACACCTAGAAATACATCAGCTTGATGTACAAGTTTTATTTGATCACAAAGATCCATTTCTTCAGCATACATTGTACTAATATTAGTCATAGGAAATGCCTTCTTTAAACTATCTATTAACTCTGCAGAGTTCACAAATACTCTTTCAAACTTAGTTAGTTTATCTCCTTCAAAACGATGATAGGCCTTACGAATTTGTACAACAATACTACGTATTTCTTTACCATTATAGACTTTATCTTTTAAGGAACAAGCATCAAGAACTCTTTGTCTAAATTTGTGAAACCGAGTCCCTGGCAATCCTCTACTGTTACAGTCATAACATTTTTTACGTAATCGAACAATAGCATCTGCCATTTTACATCGAAAAGCAGTAGTAGAAAAGGCCCAAGGAGTAGTTATTATTTGTTCAAAACATATTGTTCCTAGTTCTGATGCAGACAAATCCTGTAATGCTACAACTGTAGTTTCAGGAAATAATAGTCGCTCAAATTCAGGAAATAAAAATTGATATTTTGTTTCTGGTATTCTAATAATCACTGTTGGAGCTTGGTGTGATTTATCTTCATAATTCAAGACACCATTATAGAGACTGAACCATGAGAGAAACTTGAAGTAGATATGAACATCAAAACCAATAAATAGAAAGGAAGTACCATTAATCCATTGATTACATCTACCTTGAGGAAATGACAAGATGGATGTCTTTGCTAAACGCTTCACGTAATCTCCTCCAGCCATATATTTTTCTAATGGTTTAAAGTTATATTTAGGACAAGGAGAAACATGGTCATTATCATGTAGTAACCATAAAGCATTTGATGATTGAACTGAGTCTCGTTTTTCAAACATTACTTTATAAAATGTCTTCACGTCAATAGCTATTCTGTTCATTATACAGGAACCCATTTTGTCATCATGAGGTGTTCCATAACAAATAACACGATCTGATGTCTCACCACAAACTGATGTTTGAAGTGGAAACTTGAGTGAAAAAAATTCATTACAAAATGATTCCTCCTTCCAGTCTTTTCTAGTTATATTGTCAGAAATTAGTGACTTATTATTTCTTAAATAAATTTTTTTCGATAGAGAGTCATTTTTCACTTTTGCAGCAGGAGAGTGATTTTTAATTAAAGCTATATTAATAAGTATCACAACAAAGAACGTAAACAGTCCCACAAGTAAAACAATTCTGGAATATTGTCGAAACATTTAGAGAACAATCCGCTCAGTACTAGTCTTCAGTCTTCAATATAAAAACAAGAGAGAAAAAAAGATAACTCGTGATTATTATTGTTGGTGTGGCTAATTTTGGTGACGATTGGTCCACGTGGTCTTATTAATATGGGCGATAGTTACAAAGATCTTGACCCAGCAGTTAGACTTCGTATACGTCGAGTGGTAACAACGTCTGCTGTTTGGGCTGGTCTGTTGGTAGTGAGTACGGCAATCTTCTTAGTTTCCAAGCCTTATCTCGATAAAAGAAGGGAAGAGAGATCAAAACAGCCCGGATATCACCCATTAGTCACGCGTAAAGACTTGCCTTCACCCTCTCAAAGTAAGAACAGTGTACATTATGATAGTTATAATTATGTGTCTGAATAGAGTAGAAAAAATGGAGGGACATCAATTAGAATTAGATCCTGATCTATTGAAGTACCTAATTAACTTACTAGAACCTGCTTGTGTAAGATGTACATTACATCATTATGATGTCATTGATATATATTTTTAGAAGCATCTTTTGTTTGACATGGATCAATGTATCGCATTATTAAAACAAACATTAGCCACTCCCCCTCCACATACTACATTAAGAGTGAATTCATTAAAATATTCTTCACAATATATTATGGATTATATACAAGATGATGTCATCAAGGTAATGATGACAGAAATTGTGAGGTCTTTGTAAGCTGCCTTAGTTTTACAGAGAAAGAGGCGTAGCTGCTCCAATCATTATAACTCATTCTGATCTCAATGATGTCATACTCATTTCTGCTGTGGGCCCTCAAGTTGACATTGTTCCTGAAAGCAAGTCAGTTCTTGTTGGCTCATTGTGTGGGCTAGCTGTCCTCCGTGGAGCTGATGTATATGCTCCAGGTATTGTAGGTGCTCCACGAGGTCAGGTTGTTGTCAGCAACAATATCTTTCACTAGTTCTATGCACAGTAGATTTAGTTGTGGGGGAGAGTGTTAGTGTCTATCTTGATATTGGGGACCATTGTCAAAGAGGATTAGCTGTACAATATGATGGACCTAGAGTTTTTATTGGTAATGGAATAGCACTTCAAAACAGGTTGGACTGGTTTAGTCCATCAGCTAAAAACAGGTTAGATTGTTTATGGCAATTCACTCTGGGAACATTGTTTTGTAGTGGTGTAGCTGTTAAAATGACCTGTCCACTTTACGTAGCTCCTTCATTAAATTCCTATGAATTGTCTGATGTTCTATTTTCTCAAAATTTACCATCTATTTTAGTATCACATGTCCTATCTCCTCAACACAATGAACTTGTTATAGATATGTGTGCAGCCCCAGGAGGGAAAACAACTCATTTAGCTACCCTCATGAGAAACAAGGTAATGTATTATACACAATAGTGAATGGTTTGAGTTATCTTTACATCAATAGGGGATTTTAATAGCTCTTGACAAAACATCTCGTAAAGTGTCCACTTTACAACATAATATAGATCGTTTCCATATCACTAATGTACATTGTTATACTTATGATGCAACTAAAAGTTGCTCGATGACTGCACAAATTTTACCATGTAAGTTGAAGTGGGACTATTATATTATATAATGCTCAGTGCCCCATAGACCACCATATTCTCCTAATACATTCGATAAAGTGTTACTCGATGCTCCTTGTAGTGGTCTTGGTCAGCGACCACAATTCAAGTACCCTTTGAAACTCAAACAGTTTAAATCTTATCCAGTATATCAGCAAATGTTGTTACATCAGGTGATAATCATGTGATTATCATATGATAATCATACTTGTATTAGGCTGTGCTATTATTAAAACCTGGTGGTACATTGTTATATTCAACATGTTCTCTATCACCTGAGGAAAATGAAATGCAAGTCAACTGGGTACTTCAAACGTTTGACACAATTGTCCTCGATACACAAGTAGGTGTGTCTATTGCTGTGACCCACCCACCTATTATTTTTTGCTAGACACCATATCTTGGATATCCAGGTTTACCAGGATATGGTTTAGATAAAGATCAATGTTGTAAAGTACAACGATTTGGACCATTAAAATGGTTCCAATCATTAGGAAGTAGTAGTGATAATAATAATGATACTATTGGATTCTTTATTGCTAAATTTGTTAAGATAAAAGTTAATTAATATAAGTAATTATTAATGGGGCGTGTCCACGTGAGCAGTCACAGGGCTCGAAGTCGACGTACAAGATGCCAGGAGGTAAAAGTGGTGCTAGACAAAAGAGTAGACATGTTAAAGCTAAGAAACAGAAGAAAAGATTTATGAGAGCTAAAGATCCTATTCAGGCTGTATTTATGTGGGGTATACATCACAGTGTAAGAAAGGATATATTACAATAATTATAATTGTATCTCACTACTTTAGATCAATGAGATTATGTCACAACCTGAACCTTCTCTATTGTTAGAAGAAGACTTTAAAGCTTTCAGTAAAATTAGAGTTGAAAATCAGTATTATAATAAGTAAGAAAAATTATAAAATTACCAAATAATTTTAAACATTATTTATTTAGGGAATATTTACCAGGTCACTTCAAATTTAAAGAATATTGTCCTTTTGTTTTTCATGACTTGAGAAAACGTTTTAGAATTGATGATACAGACTATATGGTATATTTATTATAATAGTATACTAGCAATATATTTTATGTTTTATAGAACTCACTCTCCAGACATCATTTAACACCTATTGATAGTCCTGGGCGAAGTGGTGCCAACTTTTTCCTCACCAGTGATAAAATGTTTGTTATCAAATCCTTAAGTAGTGAAGAGGTGGCATTATTGCATCAGATCTTACAGCCATATCATGCTGTGAGGTGTATATTGTGTCTTATAGTAATTACATCCTTTTTTCTTAGCATATTGTAACAAATGATGGCTATACGTTATTGCCACATTACATGGGAATGTACAGATTGACTGTTAATAATGCAGAAACCTATTGGATTGTCATGAGAAATATTTTTAGCTCTCAAGTTAAAGTTCACCTCAAGTTTGACTTGAAAGGTTCTACAGTAGACAGAGCTGCTAGCGATAAAGAAAAGGTACACACACTCACATACATACTCAGAGAGACAGAGATTGAATGAATTTATTAGGCAAAAACAAGTCCAACACTCAAAGACAATGATTTCACTCAAATGGAAGCCAAGATCATGATAGGAGATGAAGCAAAAACTGTCTTCTTGTCAAAACTAGAAAGTGATGTTGCTGTGAGCTCTTCTTTCTCTTTTAAGTTGTTTTACACTCTCTTTCTCTAGTTATTACAAAGTCTTAATTTAATGGACTACAGTTTATTAGTTGGTATAAATGACTGCACACTACCACAATCCGATTCAGAAGATGAAGAAGATGACGATGAACTGGGAGCCTCTGGTGATGAATTACAAGATGAACCAAATTCTCCTACATCACCAGCCATTGTGGCTGAACTAGGAGAAAGTAAGGATGCTACCAAGTGTCTATTATATTTAACATATTGTGATTAGATGAAGGGTTCGGTTTAGAATCGGAAACTCCAGCTATTACAGAAGAAGTGGAGACTACAGGAACATCCCCTCCCAAAGGAGAAAGTACGCCATCACCCGATGAGGTCATTGAAAGTAAGAGTGAAGAGGTGTGGCCTCTTTTTAGCTTTTGTTTTTTAGAATCAGGAAGTAGTCCACCCGGGGCCACACCCATCACATATCGACCAGCTGTTGTTAGCGGAGAAAAAGCAGTTGGACTAGCTAAAACAGATGGGTATTTTCCTGTCATTGACAAAGAAATTGATGTATTTGCTATACCCAGTACAACAGGTAAACATATCTAATTTTTAATATAATAATGTCTAACTCATTTTTAGAAACTAAACCTCAAATTTATTTCATGGCAATTATTGATGTTCTGACAAATTATGGATCTAGAAAGAGAGCTGCTCATGCTGCAAAGACGATGAAACATGGAGTAAGTTGCTCTGTGATGTAATCATGTGTTACATTCTCTTCTAGCAAGGAGCAGAGATATCCACTGTAAAACCTGAACAATATGCACGACGATTTTTAGAATTTATGCAAAAAAGTATTGAGTAATGACAATTTCTTGTTATTCTTTTTGTTTACAATGTATTTCCGTGTGCATTTGTGTGTTTGTATTTCAAGATTAATTGTTTTTTTTTATGAAAATAACGTCAACAATACTTCTAGCCAACCGACTCACTTTAAAATAAGTCTACAAAAAAAGGCGTGGCTGACATGCAAGAGGTCACTATTGTATTGACAACGCAGCAAAGACAATGAAAGCGCTTCGAAAGAAATCCTGCATTTCATTGCTTGTCTTTTTGATTGTAGTCGTTGGTTTCGTTGTCATTGTATGGAAATATGACTGGTCTCCAAAGGCTCTCAACGATGTCGTTAATGGAGTTGATCCAGTACACCCTAGATCATTACAAGTAGTGCCGGAGGGCGATGATTATAATGTTCACTTTGACTACTACTGGAAAGTAGCTATGAATGATAGTAACCAATTTGAAGACGGACCTCGTCATTTTAGGAGGCCAAGAAGACGTAAGGCGAAGGGAAAGCGTCGTCGTATAGGAGCTAATACAAGTGCAGTTCTTCCTCCTTTGAACATGACAGGAACATCATTAACACCAGTCTTGAAGAACAGACTTCCTCGCTATTTTATAATAGGTTTTGCCAAGACAGGTACTAAAGCTCTTTATGAAGCGTTGAAGATGCACCCTCAACTGGATGGACCCGCCAGAGAAATGAGATATTTTACAGATCATTATAATCAAAAACTCAACTATTATCTCAAAAGAATACCTAATCCATCTCAAAATGGTTATACTATTGAAAAGAGTCCAGACTATATTTTGTCTCAAGATTCTGCTGTACGGATAAAGGAGGCAGCTACAGTAACAGGTCACAATGTGACAGATTTAAAATTTATTGTAATGTTACGTAATCCTGTAGTCAGAGCTGTATCTGAATACATTGAACTGCAAGTATGGAGCAGTTTAAATAGCCGACCAAAACTGCCACCTTTCTCGGATCTAGTGCTGACACAAACAGGAGATATTGATGGTAATTTAAAGGTCATCAATAACAGTTGTTATAGCTATTATATTGAGAGGTGGTTACAACAATTCCATCGTGATCAAATCTGTTTTGTCAATGGAGATCAATTTATTACAGACCCTTATAAAGAAATCAAAATATTGGAGAAATGTCTTAATGTAACTTCATATTTTTTACAGAGCCATTTTGTGTATGAGACAAAGAAAGGATTCTATTGTTTTAAAAAAGTTATTGGTGACCCATTGATATGTATGAACGGAGCAAAAGGAAGACCACACCCATTTGTTGACGAGAAGATTATTGAGAAGCTAAAACATTATTTTCAACCTTGGAATGAAAAATTGTATTCTATCGTAAATAGACACTTTGACTGGGAGACAAGTACGAAGTATTGATAACATCTTAATAAACATTGAAAACGATATTAGCAAAACATTATTATTTTTTATATGACACATGTACAACATAATCATCACATTATATATTTTATTGTATACAATAACTTTAATGTAGTCAACAAATCAGCAGAATTGTTAGGGATAATTTGGAGAATAAAGTTGCCCCTTAATTCTCTGCATTAAATGGTCATCTTGAACCCAATCAGGTCCTCTTCCTTCTTGTTGAAATTGTTGTACTAGTCTTTTCCGCCATTTGAGAAGTTCATCCTTCCATGTTGGATCTTGGGCCAAATTTGTCATTTCTCCTGGATCTGTTTCCAAGTTGAACAATTGTTCATCTCCAAAGTAAGCCTCATAGATATATTTGATCATTCCATTGGTAAGGGCATTCCAGTGATTCGTTGCATTATAACAGATATCGTGTTCTAAATCAATGAATTGACGCCACTTGACATTATTGTTAGAGTCACGAAGAAGCTGTAGCAAAGAGCTACCATTTAAAGTTACATCATGTAGTTGATGTATATTAGCAGCATCAAGAAATGTTGGAAAGATATCTCTCAGTTCTGTGACATCATTTATAGTAGAGCCTCGAGGTACAACTATACTATGGTCCATAGAGGGAGGCCATTGTAATAACATTGGAATATGAGCTGAGCCGAAATAAGGATAGCCTTTTCTCCAGTGATAATGATCTCCCATCATATCTCCATGATCTGCTGTGAATAAAACTAGTGTATCATTAAGGAGGCCCTTTAACTCTAGCACTGACATAATCTCTCCAATCCATTCGTCAACAAATGATACACTCCCATAATAAGCTTGACGTGACTTTTTCACTTGATCTATTCCTAAATCTCCACACCAAATACCAGGAGAAGGAGTATTATTATAATGAAGTGCATAACGTTGGTCCCAATTTCCTCCTTGGTAAGGATGAGGCATATTATCTAGATTATAACGATCAAGCCACCTCTGAGGAGGGTCATAAGGACTGTGGGGACGATGAAATGAGACCTTAAGAAAAAAAGGATTAGATTTGTTGTAATGAGTGATGTAGTCAACAGCTGCACGTCCAACCCAAGCTGTTGGATGGAAGTACTCCGGTAGAGCATATGGGCGTCCACGATAATCATTAAATGTTAAACCTGTAGCCATAGGATCAACCCCCGGGAGCTCATTTTTGAACCATTGATCATAATCATCTAATTCTGAACTTTGCTCAAGTCCATCATAAAGATAGGTAGCATTATAACCATGAGGAACACCTTCATTTTTAGTTTTGTTCCAACCAAAGTGATCTTTACCAATTGAATAGGCATAGTATCCATTAGTAGACAAAACACGAGGCATTTCAAAAGCATACTGATCTGCAATAGCTCCATAACCTAACATACCATGATACCAAGGAGATAGCCCCGTGAGAATAGCTGCTCTAGCTGGAGTACAAGTTGGAGTGGAGCTAAAGGCATTAGTAAATCTAACACCATCAGCTGTTAATTTGTCCAAATTTGGAGTAATAGCTACTTTATTGCCTGCAGCACCTAACATATCAGCTCTCATTTGATCTGCCATAATAAAAAGGATATTAGGACTGCCTTCTACTTGAAGAGACAACAACACAGTCAACACTAACTGTAACATGTCTTATCTCTTGAGCCCCACCCAACAATGAAATGTTATTAATAATAATTTTATTGGTATATAAAATAATTAGCAATGATTATAATTACAATTAATTTACAATTACAATAAAAAAGTTCCATAAATAAAAAAACAAACAAATTATAAAAATGTTACATTAACAACGTTCAGGATCTTGTCTCATCCATGGATGGGACAACATTTCAGAAGGTGAGAGTCGTTCTGTAGGAGATAATACTAATATCTTGCGTATCAAGTCTTTACAATTTTCACTAATGTCAGATGAAAAACTTAATCCAGTTGCGATCTGACTGACAAGTGTCTTGAAGTCACCTTCTCTGAAGGGGAGTTTACCACACACCATTGCATATAACACTACACCCATACTCCATGAGTCTGACTTCATGCCGTTGTAAGGCTCTCCACGAATTATCTCAGGAGCTGCATACGCAAATGAACCACAATATGTTTCTAATAAAGACTCTTCTTTGAATGAGCGAGCAAATCCAAAGTCAGATATCTTGAGACGATAGTTAACATCCAGAAGTAGATTTTCACATTTGATGTCACGATGAACAATATTGTGTTTGTGAGATGCTATAAGAGCTGATACTAAATCTCTGAAGAATGCACGTGAGGTCCTCTCACTAAGTTTTCTCTTGGAGTTAATGTAGTCAAGAAGGTCTCCATTTTCCACGAGTTCCATCACGATGAACACTTTATCTGTTGTGTGAATAACGTCATGTAAAGTGACTGCATTGTCATGATCTTTCATAAGTTCCAAGGCCTCTATCTCTCGTGGTAAAAATTTAGTCAGTACATCTCGTGGAGCTCTTTTCTTATCGATGATCTTGATGGCAACCTTCTTGTTCATAGATACCGAGTGAGCTTGTTTCACTTTAGCATATGCACCACTGCCAAGAGTCTTCTCTAACAGATAACCTTTTTGATGAAGTCCGAGAGCAGCATCTCCACCACCAGTACATCGAGCAGGAGCAGCAGCTGGGGGCGCTGGTTTAACCTCAGTAGCAGTAGAAACAGAGCGATCAGTCATTGTCGATTATTTGAAGAAATGTGAAAATATAAATATTATAACGTTTGACATTTCTTTTATAATAATTCGATAGCGTCTGTATATAACTTAGCTGGGCTATCCACGGAACAAAAAAAGACGCTAAAAGTCAATTAACGTTTAATTTTAGCGTCGAATGTCTTGACAACAATGTACCCACGAACCAAGAAAAGGACGCTAAAGAAAGAGTAAGATGTCTGGGTAAATCTATGTTAAAAATTCACCAGATAAATAAAATAAAATAATATAAACACAAACATTGTCCAATTATCTTCTTAATTCCTATCTACCATCTGTGCTAAGACTATTACCTTATGACTTTAGAATCTATTTATATTAATTTATTATGTTAGTTTAAATTATTAGTGTCCTAGCTATATTGCTAAATTATAATAAAAATTAAATAAAAAAGGAAAATACTATCCACAACTAAAGACAACATACACAGTATATTAATCTCCAGAGTCGTCTATGAAATACTTGCCAAGAGATTGTGAAGCTTCATATACTGAACTGACTGATATATAGGAACATTTCATAACACATTTATTTATTATATTATGTAAAAACATAAAAACAAACAAAAATTGAAAAACATTAGTAAAATTTCGAAAAGAATTCATCTTGTAACATTTCCTCTGGTGTACATCTGTTACGAAAGTCAGCCTACAGAAAAAAGGGTACCTATAGTCCTATACAAATACATTCTAACTTGTATGCATTTGTCGACGAGTCTAGCAATCCTTCTAATTAACATGTTGTCTTCTTTAAATAACTCCTTCAGCTTTAAATGAAGTATATTAAATAAAATATAAAACAATAAAAATACCTTAAGTTCAGTTAATACAAGTTCTACTTGAGGATACTTCTTGTCGAGTTTTGTTCGATAAGGTTGAAAACATAAGATACTAGCCTAATATTATAATTATAATAATCCTTATAATTATCAGGGGTATTGTTACCTCTTTTGTCAGATGGCGTGGATTACTGCCATATAACATGTTAATAACAAGGACACCAAATGACCATATATCACTCCAAGGACCAGTTATATTAATCTTAGTATGATTAGGTATAATGGCAGGGGCAATCTCCATAAATTGCTAAAGAAAAATCGTAAGTTTTTATAATACCTTAACTTACTTCAGGTGCTCTGTTACCAGGAGTACCTAGGACTTTAGCACATTTCTCTGGAGATTTAGGAGTAACTGGGTAGTCATTATATCCTGTAAAAGCTCCAGGAAATGCTGTTTTCACAACCATGATTGAGTCAAAGTCAGCAATTTGAATACAAGCTTTCTCGGGACACAAACACTGTAATATATTAGGACATCGGCAGGTCTTGTACACAAGAATATTACGTTCTACATAGCACAGTATATGAAAGAATTATGAAGTAATTATTACACCTTTGAGATCTCTATGATGTAAATGTTGTTGAAATAAGTAATCTAGCCCCTGTAATATAGATCTTATAATATAATGTACATTAATATGTAGTAAAGCCTCAGGGATATGGCGAGCTAGTCCATCTAAAATACTCCCGCCAATATCACGTAGTTCATCTCTCAGGGATACTAGAAAATACAAGAATATTGTACTTTATAATGATTGTTTACTAACCAGTCATTAAGCTCATTATTTGACAACAACGAGGGGACTCAGGACAAATAGCCACAGTACCAAGTAATAATAAGATGTTCTCATGACATAGACCACTCCATAGTAAGTTCTCCATCTTACGATAAGAGGTCTATGGGAGGGAATATCCCTATTACAAGTACTAATTAATTGAACTCACATATTTCAGAGCATAGTACACTCCCTCTATTGGGAATTTAATTACAATTCCATTACCACCTTTCCCTATTCTATCATATTTTGTAAGTTCATTATACTTTGGTAGAGCTGCCATTTTCCCAGATGGAAAAATACTTTTAAGAAAACCCTACATGGAAAATAAAGGTACATTAATTACATGTGGGTGTGGCTACCTCTGGATCATAAAGAATATCGCCATGTTTTTTATTAGCAAGGTTTTCAGGAAGTATTTGTTGTTGAACATGTCCGGCCTTTTTACGGGCATCAAGACGTTCTAAAATATTAGATTTAGGAGGAGCAATACTTTGTCTCGGAGCTATGGACGGCTGATGAAAGATGCCCTGTTGAGGAAGAGGTCGTATGATATACTCCAAGGAAGCCCCTCCTTCTCCAGTAGTATTCACTGGAGAAGGGTATTGATAACTAGGTGAGGCTCCAGGTGGACTGAGGGTTGTCTGAGAAGGGATTAAAGGTTGAGTTGGTTGTGGTGTTCGTATAGAGCCACTATCTTGACTACTATTACTACTACTATTACTGGTGTTGTCATCAGTTATACTGCTACCATTAGATGGACTAAATGCAGTAGGAGGTGGACATCCAGCAAAGAGGTGAGGAACGCAACAAGTCTCATCACAACAGCTCTCACAATGAAATCGTATTGTACCTTTTAGCCAGTCTCTGTCTTGATCAGAAAGATTGTCACATTGTTGACCTCTCTTTACTCTTACACAGTAATCAGTAAGTTCCTTTGAACCTAACATGTTCCTGCATTCATTCTGTATAAAAGTAATGAATACCATCATTATTGGTAAGATATAGTTATACCTCAGTATATTGACATGGTTTATCATGATTATAGACATGATGTAATACATGGACTGATAACTGGTCCTCTGTAAACTGGTCAGATAATTGCACTGTCGACTAATAAAATTAAAATAAAAATAAAACAGTTTTATTACTAACAAAACAATACCTTAGTCAACAGATTCTGGTGTCCCTAATAATAACACAGACATAATAATAACAAAATTAAAAGTAGGGGCTTACCTTATTGAAATGGCAAGATGGTAAGACAAGTTGACCTTCCAATTGTTTAACAGCAGATCCAACAATCACCTGCTCTCCCTCTTGACTTCTACTCTCTTCAATTTGAAAGGTTGTAGATTCTTCCACTAACAATGAATGGATTTCTTGTGTCAAAGGACGCTCATGGAGGACGTCTGATGAATCGCTTGCAGTGATGGTTGTCGTAACAATTTTAGATTGCGTATACTCAGGGAAATCTTTTCCTAGGACAACACCAGTAGCAGGACGACTGATATTATCAGGATAAATTAGTTGTTGTCCGTCACGAACAATAGCCTCCTGTCTCCATTCATCATCACTATCAATATCATCACTACTAGTCATAAGATAGAGGAATGTCCCTCCAGTATATTCTATAATGAATTATAGTAGACAAGTGACTGCTGATAATGCAAATTGATATGTAAACAAAATAATAAATCAATTTTTATTTACTAACCTCCACAATGAATGGCATCAAATAGGGTTAAGTCACCATAGCGATGAACAGTTAGTTCATATCGTACTCTCTCATCAAGTGTTTGAGTGACATTTGGTGACTCAATATCTTTTAACAAAGACATAATTTGACTTGCAGGTACAACACAGTCACTATTATCAACTCTAACCGTATAAATGAACTGTGTACTAGTGTGATGACAAAAAGGTAATGCTATAAAGATATATTTTGATAAAATGGATGGAATCTCTATATTCAGACGTGTTCCGCCAATATTTTCAACACGAAAACCTTTCCCTAATATTTCAATGAGATCAGAAAATACACAACAACGAATTGAAGTGATATCTTCATCGTTACATTCCAGATCCATAGTTATCGGCACAGTAGCCTCTTCAATATCACCCAACAGAGCAACCTTTATACATGTTCTGTGATGTGATAATAGCGGCTCCTCTGTAGAGAGATCGCTACTTAAACTTAACGATGCCATCAGTAATAATTAATATAATAACAGATTAATATACGTGGAAAAAAGACCCACTTCACTAGTAGAGATTAGGACATTTTCCACTAACTAATCCTTAGTAAATTAAATGTCTCTTAAATTTTTTCCCCTTTTGAGAGCCCGAGCTATTCGGAAACGAAAATTCTCTTCGACTTCAGAAGCAGCTAATGTCGTCCACTAAAGGGGATTTCTCTTGTGCTGAGTTGTGCAATAGTCACATGACGTCATCATCTGACTATACGGACTATAACGGAGATCAACGGAGTAGACAACAGGGTGGTGTTCAAAATGCCGACCATGAAACTTCAGAGTTCTGATGGCGAGATATTCGAAGTAACTATGTCCTCAACGAGTCATAATTTATTATAATTATTTATAGGTTGATGTGGAAATAGCTAAAGCATCAAATACTATAAAGACAATGATTGAAGACCTTGGACTTGATGAAGATGACGATGACCCTGTCCCTCTACCTAATGTTAATGGAGCCATTATGAGAAAGGTAAGTATGTAATGATGTCAAATATTGACTGACACAATTGAATCTAATTTCTATAGGTCATCGATTGGGCTACTCATCATAAAGATGATCCACCTCCCCCAGAAGATGAAGAGAATCGTGATAAGAGAACTGACGATATAGATCCTTGGGATCAAGAGTTCCTTAAAGTTGATCAAGGGACATTGTTTGAACTTATTTTAGCAGCTAATTATCTAGATATTAAGGGGCTACTCGATGTCACTTGTAAAACTGTCGCTAACATGATCAAAGGAAAGACTCCAGAAGAAATACGTAAAACATTTAACATTAAGAATGATTTCACACCAGAAGAAGAAGAACAGATACGTAAAGAAAATGAATGGTGCGAAGAGAAAGCATAACTGACTTCATTAATATAAATAGTATTATTGTCATTATTAAAAAAGAGTGACATCATTATTACATCAAACTAATTTTGTTGTGTGTGGGTGTGTGGGCTGTGATGGCTGATAAAAAAGTGTTGGGCAGAGCTGCAAAGAGCGCTATAACTGCTCATATCGCTGACTTAGTACAAGCTCTGTCGGCAACAGAGGATTGTCTTAAGAATGTTATTTTAGCTTGTGAAGAAAAGGGATTAATAACCTCGTCATTTAAACGAACGCTCACTGATGGATTAACTGGTCGATCAACTCAAGACAGAGCTCGACAATTAGTTAGTGATATCCAAAATACTGTCAACTTTGTTCCAAATTATTTGGATACATTTCTCAGTATATTAGTTGAAGGAGAATGCACTCCAGCTATTAGACAAGTAGCTGATGATATTGCTACTGAGTGTAAGAGATACACAACATTTTATAACTGTCTGGTTTTATGTCAGTATAGATAGTCATCCTTTACCATCATATCATCATCATGATACTAGAGGAAAAACTGTCCCCTCTACTTCTACTGCTACTAGAGGAGCAGGTAATATTTGAATTATACATTATAGAAATAATGTTTTGTTATTATAGAAGTGGGTGTTGTTCCTATAGTGAAACAGGAGAACAAGCAAGAGTACCAGAAAACAGAAGAACAAGCAGGAGTACTAGACGTATGTACATAATTTATTTTGAATATACTAAATTATTTTAGTTATATTAGATTGAAGCTGATTTGTTTGGTAGTAAAAAACGTCATGATAATAGTCCAGTTTATTGTTATCCTATGTCAGCTAAACCAGGACGTGGTCTAGCTCTTATCATTAATAACATGAAGTGGAATCAAGATGTTGATCCTGATAATAAACATGGTCGAAATGGATCAGATGAAGACGCTAAGAGACTCAAAAGCACCTTGGAAAAATTACATTATACTGTTGACCTCCGTCTTAATATGGAAAGTCATCAGATGAAAGAATCCTTATCTGAACTAGCACAACAGACTTCTAAAACTCATGACAGTTTTATATGTTGTATACTAACTCATGGAGATACAAATGGTGTAGAAGGAGTTGATGGTATCCATGTTCCTGTTGGTGAGTTAGCATCACTAGTTAATTGCAAGAATTGTCCAAATCTTTACGAAAAGCCCAAAATCTTTTTCATCCAAGCATGTCGTGGTTCAGAAATACCTGAGCCAGTGGCTATAGATAATAGTAAAGGTGCTGGTGATATTGTTGTAATGGATGGAAGGAAGTCATTGCCACCTGAAGCTGATTTCTTCTTTAGTTTTAGTACATGTCATGATAATATTGCTACACGTGGTATATACGAGGGATCACTTTATGTTAAAGAGTTGTGCAAAGTTTTAAGTTCTCATGCTTCAAGTCTTAGTTTGTATGACCTAATACTGCTAGTTCATCGAGAGATGACAAAAAAGGAGTTTGAAGTTCATGTTTATGGAAGAAAACATCTATTTAAACAAATGCCTGAGATTGTCAGTCGATTACAAGGGAAAGTTTACTTTAAAAATTAAACTGATATGGAACATTAACTTTTATTGTTCAAAACATTGGAACATTAATTTTTTATTGTTCAAAACTTTAGTTTTCTATGATTTTCTGCTATTTTGTAGTTTATTTTAAGTTTTTTTCAATGAAATTAGAGACAAATTCAATAAAGGGTTGATATTGTACAGTTAGTCCATGATCTCCTGGTAAATAGAACAGTTCAACAATGGGACTAGAGATCTTTAAGACACTGACCATTCTCTCAGCCAAACCTCTTTGTTCTTCCATATTAGGAACATACTCATCTTGTTCACTAAAACACAAGAGAATTGGTACATGTATAGAAGACAATATTGAAGTCAATTCTTGAACAGAGAGATCAACAGAGAACATATCATCTGGTGTAAGACGTCCAGCAAGACTTAGATATCTCTCAGCTGTGATAGGAGCTCCACAATAAAATTGGGTTAGTATCTGTCTCTCCTTTCCTTGACGTTGCAACTCTTTGGCTTCAGCAAGCATTGATGGTGTACTCTCTAAGGTCATTATATCATCTCGATCACTGACTGCACTTTGAAGAATTACTCCATCTATCAGTGATGATAAAGTACTATATCGTAAAAAATAGACACTATCCTGACAGCCAGTAGAATAACCCAATAATACAACTTTCTTAAAATTATGTTCTTCCTTCAAAAATTTGACCAACGTTTCTAATTCTTGTTTGTCTTGTTCTAAACTGTTAAAGCCAAACTGGTTAAATGAGCTAGACAAGTTTAACTGGACTAAAGAGTAGTCAAGTTTTAACAAGGCTTTCTGCAATGATGCAGTATAATTCAGTGACATCATACCATCATTTAGTCCAGGTATTAAGACTAATGCATTAGTACAATAGCTCTGTTTATTTGAAGCAAGAGAGATAAAAGCTAGCAGGTTTTTGTCCTCTTTTGAGAACCTCATCATTCGTCCACATACAGCCTCCATCTTAATATGAATTAGCCACACCTTCATAGTGGGGAAATCCCTGTGCTTTATCATTATCGACAATATGGGAGGTAAGTGGTGTCTTTGTGTTCAACTCTAATCCTATATTTCTTTACAGATATCGACTATAATAGTATTGACAATACGCCTTTGCCAGCTTATCCAGGTATTATTAAGTCATAATTGATGTCATTTTTATCATATTTTAACAGAGGACAGTAAAGCTGAAGATGTAGAGCTTTATTTTCGTGAGACTCTAGCTGATATTTTAAAAGAGATTGGGTCATTGAAACACAGAGCTAGTCACTTGTCTACATCTCTACGCATAAAACCCAGTGCTTTAGCCACTCAACCACCAACACTAGAGGATGTCATTCAGGCTTGGTTACATCAAAATTATCTTGTTTCAAAACATGGTCTACCAACATGGCGTCTCTTGATAAAAGCTGTAGCTGATGACAGTGGAGGAGCTAATAAATCATTAGCTAAAATAATGGCCAGGAAACATCCGGGTAAGTCCCTCCTGTTTATCTCTATTATTATATTATTACCTTATATTATAGTGGGTAGTACTGTGGTACCAGATACGTTCTCTAATACGACTGTAGTACCTAAACAAGAGACCAGTGAAGACCCTCCTCAGCCAAAGTCAGAAAGATCATTGTCAACTTGTAGTACATCATCTATTGGAAGTCAATTAAGTTCACAACTCAGCTCTCAAAGTAGCATACAAAGTGGTACACAAATTAGTGTACCAGAACAAATATTGGAAGAGTCATCCATTCAGAGTGTGTCTTTAACTTCAGCTACAAGTACTACTCCATCCTCAACCAGTAGTACTAGTGTTACATATAATACACAATATAGTACACCATCAAGTTGTCAGAGCCAACAAGATACCAGCTGTATGATATCTGGTAGAGAAGAGAACAGAGTTGATGACAACAAACCTGATGGACCTAATATTGGTAAGACTAATTTTAATAATTAGCTAATTATTAATTGTATTCGTAGGGGCATCCTGTTTGTATGGCCAACCTCCAGATGAGTTACAGCTATCTAATCCCACACCAATTAGCAAAGATGCATCACTTCAAACTCCTCCTCATGCAATAATTCCTTCTAATGTTCTTCAACATGACCCTGGACGTCATACTGAGGCTGAACCTCCTGGGCATGTTCCTAACCAAACTAAACATCCTGGCTATATTCCTGCTCCAACTGAACCTCCTGTGAATGCTCCTGTGCAAACAACCGAAGCTGTTGTTCCATCTAATTCTGGTGATCATGTAGAATCAAAGTCACAAGTAGAAGAAGATGGATTCTTTGATGTTTTCAAACGTGACAGACCAACTGGCAATATTGGTGCAAGTAGAGAAGACTTACCATTACCGCTCCAGCCTTATAAGATGTCTAAAGCAAATGGTTACCATGGTTATGCATTAATCATCAATAATATTAACATTAGTGGACGAGAGAAACGTCAAGGTGCCGAAAAAGATGATGAAAACCTTTCTAAAACCCTCAACACACTTGGGTATAAATTATTTGGTGGTAGATGCTATCGTGACTATACTGCTAAAGAGATGACTGAAATATTTAACAAGGTTACTAGGGAGACAGACCACACCCAGTATGATAGTTTTGTCTGTTGTCTTCTTTCTCATGGTGATGCTGGCAAAATTTATGGATCAGATGACCGTCCTATTAAACTGGAGGATATTAAAAACTCTGTCATTCACTGTCCTAGTCTTATTGGGAAACCCAAGATTTTTGTTATCCAATCATGTCGAGGGGGGCGTCTTCCCGAAGCTCATGCAGTTGAAGTAGACGATCATGAAAATACTGGCCGTATTCTGTTACCTCAAGAGAGCGATCTTTTTTTTGGTTATGCTACAACTGAAAACACTAAAGCTTGTCGATTTACTGATACTGGTTCATGGTACATCATTGAGTTATGTGAAGCCCTCAACAAGTATCATAAAGATGTTGATCTCCTCCAAATGGTCCAATATGCACACTTACAAGTTGCAGAAAAAGATGAATATGTCTATGAACGCAATGAGAGATCTAAAGATGGTAAAATTATCATCAAAACATATAAACAGTCTCCGCAAATGGTCAGTACACTAGTTCGTCCTGTCTACTTTTAGTTACTACATATAATATGTGTGTGTTTTAAAGTGTTGTATTCTTTGTTGAAAAATATTGTTCAAAGAAATGGGTGTGGTCACATTGGGTAACTGAACATAATGTCTTGACGTGCTAGTTCCAGTAACATGGGCTCATCAAAGAACTTGTTAATAGAAGCATCTTCTGGTAGTCCCTATAAAGACGATGTGTAATATAGCAAATATATTGATAGGGTTACCTTCCTTCTCCTTGTTTTGACCATAAACTCTCGTGCTAAATGAGGAGCAGGTTGAGGTTCCAATGGACGTATAATTATACTCTTATCTAATGGATCACCTGGGACAATCTAGAGGTCAAAGGTCATATGAGGTCATCTCAAATAGACCTTGCCCACCTGCCAATGATGAAATACTGACAGACAGAATGCCTGTCCTTGAGTATGTGTACGCAAATCTGTCTCAAAACCAAATGAATCAATAGCCGGAATAAATGCCTTGATTAAATAGAGAGGAGAACCTGGAACTGGTGCATCCTGAGTCACATGACCACTACATGACAATCATATGACAACAGTGATTATATGACCAAAAGTTACCGTCTCTTTCCTAGTACAGAGTACACAGCTGATACACAATCAGCTGGAGCTTGTACCTCAACATAATAATAAGGTTCCATCAATCTGGGTGTGGCCTACAATATCAGATGACAAACACATGACAGACACAACAATAACAAACCATGACAAAGGCTGAGAATGCTACTCTCCTAGCTGTGGGAATAAACTGTCCTCCACCACGATGTAATGGGTCATCTGATATTTTGGCATCAAGTACCTTGAACTTGACATTACGTATAGCTACCATATTTGGTCAACAACACTATATATACAAAAAAAATACTTACGTTCTTCACAAAGAGGACCTTCTCTTGCTCCCCATTGAAAACCTCGAACTATACTATCTCGTACTGAATTTAACAAACTCTTGTCAACCTGGTAATGATGACATCATAGTCTATGACATCATTATAACATCATACTTCAGTTGGCAAGGTATCATCTACTAAAATATTGGGACCAGTATTATCTGGTCCAAATGCCCAAATAGAACGAGCTGCTAATAAATCCCATTCATATTTTGTCTGAAAGAACTCTGCCAA
Organism: Xestospongia bergquistia; assembly: GCA_963965975.1. NCBI lineage: Eukaryota > Metazoa > Porifera > Demospongiae > Haplosclerida > Petrosiidae > Xestospongia > Xestospongia bergquistia. Next base: position 127,906 of record OZ014419.1, read on the forward strand.
TCGTTTTCTAAACAATGTTTTAATGAAGGGGTGTGGTCAAATATTACATACTTTAGCCATGTGATCTGGACAACTTCATTCTCAATGTCTTCAGCTAATCCTTTCTCTAAAGGTTCTGCTATCATTGTAAGTTTATTTCTATATTTATATCAGTAACTAATTAATCAACATGATAACAGGGGTTACCTCTTGTTTGGCGTCATAGCAAAACATTTTAAAGATGAGGTTTCTACAACTGTCTCACAAAATGCAACAACTGGATCAGCCACTTTAATATCTAATGAGAGGGGAATGACTCATTAATTAGGAGAGGGAGGAACATACCAATTTCAGAATACATTTTACGCAAATCATGCATCACACAATCCAAGTACAATTCTCCCGTCCCTAATATCACATGCTCACCACTCTCTTCCACCTAAACACACAAAGACATTCATTATAATAATAATTATATTACTAACCTTTGTAACTAGCAAAGGATAGCTCATATTAATTTTTCTTAATCCATCTAACATTTTAGGTAACTCTGATGGATTTACTGGCTCAACAGCTATCTTAATAATTGATTGAGTATTAAATTTGAGCGGATGAAATATTTGGGCCTATTGTAATAAAATTAATATTATTGCAATATGACCTTTAACCTCTGACCTCATCACAACCACTGATTTGTGTGATCGTTGCTGTCTTAGTAATTGTAGCATCAACTCCTTCAATTAGAACAAAATTACCAGCTGGAGCTCGATTGATTTCAATAGAATATCTACCACAATAATAAAACAACATCAATTAAATAGCTCCACCCACCTTGCCTCAGTAACCCAAAGACGTCCCACAGGACACACCCTAGAGTCTTCTTCATCTTCTAATGTATAGTTCTCACCTAAAACCTTTACCTGTTGTCCGCTATATACTACAGCATATATCAATCATATGACAGTCACATGATCACTTACATGTTCCACTAATGACACGCCCAAAAGCATGGAATTGCGTAGCATCTTGTGTAGGATATAATTTAGTGATATGTACCATAAGAGGTCCATCAGCATCACATGACAACATGGCTTCTCCTAACTCCTCATCAAGAACACCTGAATATGTGTGCTCAATCTATAACAAATGGACGCATAACAAAGTAAAATGGACACATAACAAAGGAAAATGGACACATAATAATGTTATGGATACATACTTTTGTCTTAGCTGCATCAACTGGTGAAGGGATATGCTTAATACACATATCAATTAAACCTAATAACATGATAACATGTTAATGATTATATTACAGATATAATCTATTAACATACCTCTGGCCTCACCAAAGAATCGCTGACATACCAAACGTAATAATGGCTTAATATTCATCTGGAGTTCTCCTTTACTTAAATATATACCTATAAGACCACACCCATTAAATTAAAGTCACATGATCAATGGTTTCCTTACCAAGTTCGTCTAAAACTTGAGGTAATGTTGTATCAACATCACCTACTGTCTGAGCAAATATCTTGTATCTACATGAGGTCACATGACAGTTACCATAGCAACACACTAATAACTTACAGAGGTTCCAAAATAAATTCAACAAATGTTCTTTGTGAGTCAGTTGAAGGTTGTTTCTTTGTAAATGTACGTCTAAAAATATCATATTATGACAATATTGTGTTATAATAACTAACTTTGATTTGTAAAAATAAATGTCTCCCCAGAGTCTCTTAGCAAATTCCACTGCTGAGAAACCTCCACCTGTACAAGTGTACATGTCTTATAAACCACACCCCCTTCTTACCATACATATCAACATAAAGTTTAGCAAAAGATTCAAGTGTAAAACAAAAGCCATATTGACTGGAACCAAAACAGACGTTGCCTAGCAACGGGGAAATGATCAGACCTTCTGATGACTCTGAGTACAAGCTAATGAAATGTACTAATAACAGGAGTCATCTCATAAATTAACTAACTTTAATAAAGTGTTTATTTCATCCAAAGTATGTTTGAGTTTATAATAAGCATCAAGAGGTGGTAATTTAAGTTCCAATATCAGTCGATCAATCTACACAATATATGATATACCAGGAAGGCAGGAACCTCACAAAGAAGGCTCCTTTGTGAGGTTATGAGTTCCTTCACACACACATACCTTATTAATACATATTGTAATAGCTAACTTCTCTTGTACAGCATGTTTTAATAATCTCTCTGTATTCATCATAACCTGATAATATATTAATAATTAGAGTATATTAGTGGGAGTGACTCACTCCTTCTGATGCATCTATTATTATTATCACACCATCACAGAGACGATAAGCTGCTGTCACCTCATCAGAAAAGTTCACATGGCCTATAAATGACAAGTCATGTGACTATTATATTAACAACATGTTCATCAGGTGACTGTCACATGCAACATAATTAATACAGTGATAATTAATCTGATGATATTAATATTAGCATTATTTGGTAGGTCATTATATAGTCAGAGAGTGCTATATATTGACCATGACATCATGCTGATCAAATAACCACACCCACTCATTACTGACCTGGAGTATCATATAAATTAATGAGATATGACTTGTCTTTAGAATCTGGTAGAACTAATGAGAGGGGTGTACTCTTTATACTAACTCCACGCTAGATATAAGATGTTAATTATTGAGGGGTGGAGTCTGACGTACTAACCTCTTGTTCTGTGAATAGTGTATCTGTATATCTCAACTAATAATAACAAGATGAACCCTGTCGTTATTAATATAATTATATAACTCACATTTTTATTTCCTTCTACAAACACATCAGGATGAGTCTGCTCAACTAAATTATCTACAAAACTTGTCTACAAACAAAACATGTAAACATATTGATATGTAACACTCACCTTGCCATGATGAAGATGTCCTGCAATAGCCACATTTCGGATTAACTCTGGACTGTCCATTAAATCAGCTAAAAACCTGTCATACAAGTTAAACAGGATTTACAAACCTGTTTAACTCACTCTATTTTATATGTTGTTGCTGGTAACTCCTTCTCTTGGTAGAGAAACTTTCGCTTTTTAACAGGAGCAATGATTGGTTCTAAGAGGTGTGGTCAGGTTACTATGGTAACAAACATAAACTAACCAGTAAGTGGTTGTGTATCTTCTTCTTGTATTATCGTCTAAAATGTGCCCAAATAAGGTAATATTCTAATTAATGCCTACCTCAACATCAGGTCCATACACTTCTTCAGCTGTTGGATAATATTTTTTATCTTCATGTAATACAATAGCTTGTGTCTCAGGTGCTTGTAAAGCAAGAGCATCTTCACCAATTTCCATAACTTCTTCATCACCTTCTCTCTCATCTAATTCATCGTCCTATGCAAGGTCACATGGAGAAGGTTATTACAAGGAGACCTTACCACTCCCTCAGAATGCTCTCTTTCTTCTTCAGTATTTTCCTCTTCTTCACTCTCATCACTGTCTAGCTCTGGTCCTATGTAGTTACCAAACTCATCATATAAATCACCATCCATTTCAGCACCACTTCGTACTTATAACGTTTTTTGAAACCACGTTGGTGGGTGTGGTGACTCACATAAACCACACCTTCTAATAATTAATTATGGGCGTTTGCTTGTTTTGAGGTAAAGCTACAAGAAAGAGAACTCGCTATGAATCTCAATAACGTGTCTCCAGAAGAAAAGTTAAAGATTTGTCGACGTTATTTTCATATTGGTTGTTTTGGACTGCCATTTGTTTGGTTAATTAACAGTGTCTGGTTTTTCAGAGAAGCTTTTTTTAAGAAGGACACTCCACTCAAACTTAGATGGTACGTCTTGGCCTCTCTTCTTGGACTGTTAATATGGTCTATAGTGTTTGTTATCTGGACTAGTGTCTATCAAACACAGCGAGTCAAATGGGGAGCCCCTGGTGTTAGGATCTCATTTGTCGTACCAGCTGGAAAACCTTAATACTTCATTTACTTTCATTATATATATGTTACATTATGTTTGTGTCAAAATTTGCTATTGTATTATCAAAAATGAAAAACTAAATCATGAAAAAAAACTATGTCAATGAGGAATGGGGGGGGAAGTAAGTTAATAATATGACACTACGGGAGTAATGCCAATTTGACAAGCTACAGCAGACTGCTGTTTGTTTTTTTTCAGTTCTTCCATCCGGGAGGTTTTAATATTAGCTTTCCACCTCCAACAAAGGCATAGTTGCCATCTATCTCTTTTACTGGTATAGGAGATGAAACAATTGGATCTAACATATATAATACAACAAGATAATATAAATGACCACTCACTTACTGTTGTCATCTTTCTCAGAATACCCGTTAGTAGAGGGCATGGTTTTAAGTTGCTCTATATAATTATAAAAATATATACATAATCATACAGTAGTAAACACTTACCTCTCCTACAAAAACCTAAGGGCCATGGGCAACAGTACCGTGCTATTAATTAAGAAACAAATGACCTGGGTTTACCCAAAACTTCGAAATGTATCAACTCATTCAATTTGTATGTAAATTTCATTTACTTTCATTATATAAATGTTACATTATATTATATTGTGTCAAAATGTGCTATTGTATTATTAAAATATGAAAATCTAAATCATGAAAAAAAACTACATCAGTAAGTAACAGGGAGTAAGTTAATAATATAAATGTTACAAAGTAATGACAATATGACAAGCTACAAAGACATGCTGTTTGATTTTCTTAGTTCTCCCATTCAGAAGGTTTTAATATAACCTTTCCACCTCCAACAAAGGTATAGTTGCCATCCATTTTTTCAACTTGTATTGGAGAAGAGATGATTAAATCTAAAATACAAAATACAGTAAAAGTATATAATAGATAACTCACTTACTGGTATCATCTTTATCATTAAACACATTAGTGAAGTGCCTAGTTTTTGGTGGATCTACATAATTATAATAATATATATATTATATATAATAACACAGTAGTACACACTATGTAATCTAAAGGGTTCACATTTGATAGCACCATTCATGTAAATATTGAAATGTGCAATAAACTGTAGCACATTATTAGTATATGTTATGTACAATGACAGGGAAACTAATAATTAAGAAAAAACAACCCCTGAAAAACCCCTGATTAAGAAAAAACAACCCAAAATCTACCAATGCACAAACTCATTCAACTATAATATGTGTGTACATTTAATAAGACTATCATTATAAAGTAATAGCATTCTATTGCACCACTCAATAATAAAAAATTATGTTTGAATTCGATAATTTTACCTGCTCCAAAATCAAAAGGCATCTCTTCTGTAGCTTGTTCTGTACTAACATCATAATATGGAACTTCTGCATCATCTTCATCTATAATAGTAATTGAAATAATGTAAATGTGTAAATTTAATTTATAAGGTGAAATCTTACTTGAATTATTATCAAAATCAAAAGGCATCTCTTCTGTAGCTTGTTCTGTACTAACATCATAATATGGAACTTCTGCATCATCTTCATCTATAATAGTAATTGAAATAATGTAAATGTGTAAATTTAATTTATAAGGTGAAATTGAGAGGTCTAACACGAGGCTGAATCTCAAAGCTCCGGGATATGTCTGTATATGCACTAGGCTTAGAAATTTTCACCCAATTTCTCTGTGATTTCAAACACTTATTGGCAAACTCATACCTGTTTTAGTTCCAAACAGCATCTCAGCTGTAGCTTTTATATTAGGAACATCATGCATTAGTGCAGGAACTACTGCCTCACTTTCATCTATAGATAGATTTAAAATGACACACACACACATATAAATTATATATATATATATATATACAAAGCAATAAATTTAAACTCACTTCCAAGTACATTGGCTGTAGCAGTAAATATTATATCATCCATGTCAACTATAACATTAGTATATTAGTATATAAACATTAGAGTAACACACACAATACAAATTACCTTGACTTGTATGTTGTTGATCACACATTTGATTCAAGTCTACTAGTTTGGTCAGTTTGCCACAACTTAAAACTAGTTATAAACAACGACAACCACTAATATTAATAATTACAATAAATGAATAATATCAATTAAAAAAAAAATGAATACAATTAACTAAGTGATGGGGAATAAATAATAAAACACAATAATATATTAATTATACTATCTTATAAATTTATACTACTTATTCTTGCAAATAATTATGACCTAATAGTTCATAAGCTGATGCTCTCTTTCTAGGATCAACTTCTAAACATCTTATCATGAATGTAATAAGAGAAGGTATGTCATTAAATTCTTTTTTAAATCTTCCGATCTAGAGAAAGAGGAAAGAGAGAGATATATAGAGAGAGTATTAACAATATTATTCTATTTGGGACATAAATGACATACTGGTAATATTCTATGTATATCATTGTCAGTTACAGTCACTTGACTCAATACAGAGCGAGGTACATTAGAACTTCTAGGACCAGTTCTCTGGTTCATAGCCAGTAAGAGTACACCCATCTAATAACAACATCAATTAATTCTCCATTATTATATTAATATACCTGAGATAAATACTTTGGTCCTTCCTCATTCATTAGCAGTAATGACATCACTAAACCAAAACTACAAAAACCAAACAAGATTGGTTATAAGTTCCCATAGGAAATGTCTAGCCCCTAAATGTTTGAGGTTTGCTATTACAATAACAAGTTTTGTGGCTATGAACATATTTCCATTTTGACAATAGAAAGACACACTTTATAACAATATACTGAACATTTATAACTGACTAGTGTATTTTAGTATTACCTGAATATGTCTGCTTTAGTTGTTAATGGTGGCATGACATCAGCACTGTTACCAATCATATGAATATAACCTTCAGGTGATTTGAACCCAATAGTTCCCACTGGTGATATATGATATGTTCTATCTGATGACGTATAAAATCCTTGCAGTGTATTACGTGCTGGATCAGGTTGTAAAGTACCATCAGAATTAAGTTCTAAGCTAGCATCAAAATCAGACAATACCTAAAACAATATAATGTTATTAATTCAAGATGACTTTAACTTACAATATTTGGTCTCTTTCTACACACACAAGCTAGTGGATTAGAGCAATCACATTCTGTCAATACTAATATATTTGATGGTTTAACATCACGATGTACAATAGGATTTGGTAGAGTGTGTAGATAATGAAGACCTTGAAGGATTTCTCTGGTTATAAACCTGAAGAAAAGAGAAATAAAACCACACCCCCTAATCAGCACTTACCTAAAGTTGCTATGTATTTTACTCAATAAAAGAGGCTCGTTCCTGTACCGTTCATTAAGTGTCCTGAGACAATATTTCTCATAAGATCCAACCATTCTACCTAAGTCATCTATAAAAATAATAAGTTATTACAGTGCAATAAAAACAACCCTCCCTTCATTAGACATTCCTACCATTAGACCCTCCCTCATTAGACACCTGTCTCTAGTGGTCTATGGGAGGTGGCACTTACTGGTCATACGAGGGTAAAAATGAAAAACATAGCGACGTCGGGGATAACCCTCTATTGGTGTACCCATTAACATGGCTGATAATCTTAAAATATTGTGATGACGTAATTTGGGCATAATTAATACTTCTCTCCATCTGAAAGCAGTACGTTTAACAGCATAAAGAATACCTTCAAAATACACCTATAAATAATTACTTAATAACATGATCATTTGTTGAGTTCTTTACTTTACCTCTAAAATCAAACCATTTCCACCTTCCCTCAGTACACGTGAATGTGGTAATTTATCTGGTAAAGTATAATCATGACCCACTTCAAATCTGCTACTATCATCACCCTAATATATGTACATGTATTATATTCTCATTATAGTAACATTAAACTCACATAAAAACATTGACCTGGTTGATCATAAGCTTCTAATGCCCAACGTTTTATTTGTTGATCAGAGACAGATGGTCCCTCTTCTCCTAAACGTCTAACAGATCCTATTGAAGCACTTGATCCTAAGAGATTCTCATAACTTCTTGGTAATGGAGGTTGTAATGATAAAGGTCTAGAGAAATCAGATTATTAATATTCATATTTATCATTTGTTACCTTGGAGACGGTGTCATATGAGGCAAAGGTTGAACTTGAGGACGCATTGTGTCATCTGAAGTTGCATGACCAGCAGCTGTTATAGCTGTCATGTCACCTGATTCAGTACCTCGTTTAGATGGGAGTGGCAACTCACGACCGATCTGTTCATCAGCTAAGATATCAAAATGTCTTATACCTCTCCATCGAATGTCTTCTTTAATTAAATACTCATCTTTTAAAAAATCACACCCAATATGACCAGGCTCGTCAACTTCCTCAGAATTCTCATATAATAATATATTATTAACATGATCCTTTCCAACAAGTGAAGTCACAGCGATACGTGTGTATCGATGAGAATTTAAAAGAACTATTTCAGCAATATCTGTTGAGGATGTACTGGAATCTTGTAATTGATCCACAGCAAATGTCTTGTAGCGTTCTTCCATCTCTTGTGTACCATCTGGCTGTTTAACCTGTAATATAAGCTATGAATATTATTATATAATAACATACTCTTACCTTGACCCAATGTAATGGCGTTATAGGTGATATCTGGACATTCTCATAAAAATGATGTCTTATATTACGTGAACATGATAACCATATATGGTCGCCTTTACGATATTGTGATTGTACAACTACTGTGGGACAATATGGCTGTACTAGAGGTACCATCAAATCTTTTACCATGTTAAAGTAGGAAACGTTTTCGAATTTTTTTCTATTCTCAAACTGTTCTACTGTTAAATAACCATAGGCAGCACTCACTGGATTAGATGAGGATCTTGCAAACGTAGCAAGAGAGGGAAGAGGTACTTTATCTGTTGAGACTAACAATGCAGAGGATGATAAAGCTGTTTCTGTAACTGCTTTAGAATAGCTGGTTTGAAGTTGAGGAATCAAGGAATCCATAACACTATGAAGATAGTCTAGATTCTTGTTACTGATGATAACTCGACCAGATTCATATCGTGTTAATTCAGGATGACATTGTATAGATATAACACCTTGTAATTGTTGTACTTCATCTTTTATTATAAGACCTGTTCTCTCTTCAGTACAATACACTGTCCAATATTGACGTTGTTCAGTTGTACATACTAAGTAATAAGCCAAGTCACTTAATTTATCTTCAAGCATTGACATATTATATGATATGATATGACGCTGAAAAAATTCATGATGCACCTGAAGACATAAAGCTTTATTTTGCGCCTGATTTAGACAAGATATCACTAGAAGTGCAATCCTATCATCAATAATAGGATCATTGCTATTGACATATTGACATAGAAAGTGTAAAAGATGAGGCAAAACACCTTTACCATGTTCTGATAATCCACTATCAGCAATTCCAAAACAAAGTTGTAACACATCTTCACAGTCAGCTCTCAAATTCTCATGTCGGTCTTCACGTAATATATATTGCTTAATAAATTCATATGTATTCATAACAGGTTGATAAGACAGATAGACAGCTGATAAAAACTTTTGGACTGTCAAATCTACAAAGGTGTAGCTATTACCGCTACCATGGTAACTTTCTTCATGTAACGTTCTCATATCAATAAGGCGCAATGCATTACCATCTGCAAGACAGCTAAATCCTAGTCGTAATAATTCGTTAGATAGTTCTACACTTTCAGGATTATGGCCCAATGTTTTCAAGTGAGCTAAGCGACATACCAAAAAGATAAAACAGTCTCTCTCTGGTTCTTTGATTTTTTTGAGAACTTCACCTAAACGCGTAACATGTATAATGAATTTTTGCTTGTAATGTTTCGCAAGATATATCGTAAAAATGTTCTCTAAAAAACGAGATTCAGTGAGTAGAATTACACCTTTTGGCTGTCGCTCTTCAAATTTCTTGATTTCATCGAATGATGATTGTAATACTTCTATTCCAATCAAATTTTTAACACCAAATTTGTATCTCTTTTTAACGCTCAGCAGTGATTCAGACATCTTAAACAAAGCCTTTTCCTTACCTCAAATCCTAGATAAAGACAAAATAACATTAATACTAGTTTAAAACCCTCACCAAAGCAACGTGGCTAATAAAAGTCTCGTAATTTTGAATGTAACATGCAAATTAATTAATTAATTAGGGTGGGGATATCCTGGTATGACTGGTAAGCTATATATATATATATATATATATATATTATCACTATTCTATAGAGCTAAATAAATCTCTCTCTACTTTGGATGTATATAGTAATATATCAAGTTTAACACAAGTCCTAGAATGTAGTATTTCATGGAAACTAGATGAGATATTAGCAAAATATACTAACAGTATTATTGCTGCTAGTTTATGTGACATTGATCATTATAGACCTTTGGTTAACGATATTGCTTTAAAATGTACTCCTCACAACAGTCTTGAAGTAGTCATCAACAAATTAATTGAGGTATGCAAGCAAAATACACCCCTTTGGGTGTGTCCAAGTTAAATAGCTGCAAATATGGCTTAAACAGTGATGATGTTGCAAAAATAGCAATAATGATTATTATAGTTCACAATTGCAGTTTTATCTAATGATACACCATATGTTTCTTTAACCAGCTTACCAAATTATCTTTCAAGGTATTTCAAGGTATTTTCTGGACCACCCCACAAATTTTACCAATATTCATAATTAACACAATAATTATGTTATTTATTCTATTGTTCTAAATTATGCGGAATATTAAAGTTCCCTCAATTCTGGACCACACTCAACAAATTTTACTGATATTCATAATTAACACATTAATTATAGATTTTGTTATTTACTCTATTGTTATGTAGGGATTATTAAAGTTGCCTCAACATAATCTTCATATTTTAACACATGGTTATCAACTGGTAATATATCATAATCATTTCTTGTTAGTTCATCCACTCTTCCAGACTATAGGATTATCAGTACCATTACCTGGTACTACACTATTAGAATGTACTCATTGTAATGATGCTGTTCATTATATATTAACAACACCACAATGGAGTGATATCTTCCAATGGTACACTATGATATACTGTATACTATGATATTATATACTATGTTATATATATGTATACTATATTATATACTGTATATTATATTATATAGCCTAGGTCACAAGTTCTGTTATCTTCTGGTTAATTATGCTCTCTTTATACCACTTATTAATCACTCTTCTTGTTATCAACAAATTACAGGTATTATATTATATATCACTAACCTCAAATGATAGTCAGCCATTTTAATATAGCATGACCTTCTCTTGCTTTCAGTTATTTTAGTGTTTAGATAATTTTCATAATGTGTAGGTTTATTATAAATGCTTGATATATGTAAGGACTTCCTACAATGTAACAATGCATGCATTTACTAAAAATAGTAGTTTCCTATTAATATAAATAGTTAGGATTTAGGGTATAAAGAATAGAGACTCATTGATGATGTAATCCTGATGTTGGTTACATCAAATTCTCTTGAATTTTAGGGCATGCTTTGTCAAGGTTACCTTTGCCCTCCGCACCTGTGGATTATTATATTTCTGACCTCTCCAGTAAGTTATGACAGCTGTGTGTGTGTACTGATTGGTTTGTGGTTTAAAGTAAAATAAAATATAATGTTAAGACTACTAGATTAATAATAATTTTATCTACTAGAACCCAGAAAACCAAACAACCTACTATTTTCCAGGTAATCATGACTTTGTTCAGTGTCTTTGCCAATAAATACATATAGACTATCCAAATTACACAAGTATAAGTTGAAGAGGACTTTTTATGGTCATAACTCTTCTGTTGGTAAGGTTGACTAGCTAAAATACTTAATATTATATTTATATAACATAGTAATAGATATGGTATGTTTTTATAACTTTATAGATAAGCTTCCGCATGACCACATAGTTATATATACAATAGCATTTGGTCAATATATGACCATATTTGGTCATTTTATGATGTTTATTCTACCACAAACTATTGTTTTCTCATGTACAGGTGTAATAAAATCTGTTACCACAAGATCAGTTACTAATGATGATGTTAAACAATTAGCATTAAATATATTTGATAGAAATAGATGTGGATCTAAAAAATGGCACAAGGTATTTCTTGTAATTAATTATAATCAGGAAACAGGAATTCCCCAACATCAAATAGTGTCTAGACCTTTAGACTATACAACTTCAACAATAGCAGACAAAAGGAAACAGATGCACAACTAATAACTAAGAGGAGTCAATAACATTCTCCTGAACTAATATTAATTCTCAGTTAAAAGTGAGGCATCCTTCTTGGTGTAACTTGTACTGTGATGTAACTGTACTATGATGTAACTGTACTATGATGATGACATCACTATGTGTCATACAGGTTAAGTAATAAAGCTACAATCCACTTGTGACTATCATGAGAGAATTAATACTTATTTCAGGACAAAAGGAATGTTATTGACTCCTCCCAGTAATTAGTGTCAAGTTATTGTCAGTTATATTATATCCTTCTGGCTATCTGGTGCCTATACAGTTGTAGTTTATTCACTTACTTACTTATTATATCCCTGATGATGTTATGGAGTATATATTCCTAGTCTGTATTGACAGTGTTTTCTTTTTCCTTGTCTTCTTTCTAATTCTTCTCCTGATAGTCCAGGGATATTTATTCTGAAATAGCCAATTATATAGTAGATAATAGCCATTATAGATAGAGTAGATGATGATACAATGTACTATAGTATCTTTTGATATTATAACTCTTGGTTTTGTCTTACCTTTATAATATTATATGTTGCCTTCCTTGACTCTTTTATCATGCCTACAATACTAATAATTGTGATATCAGGAAGCGTATATATTACTACATATAAACCCACCCACTAATCTGACCACAAAAGGTTATTGTATTAACAATATCATGCAATATGATAATATTCTATCACTTTTTGTGCTCTTTTCATTTAATTGATACTATAGTACATTTATTCATAAAGAATTTTTCACATATTATTAATTTTTTATAATCTTATCTATTTATATAGAGACTATTCAATGCAACTCAAGCTATTAATTTATCTCAATTAATTCAAAAATACAAGTAAGTAATAAAAAACTGAATATCTTTTAAAATAATAAAATATTTCAGCACTCACCTTTTGTACACGCAGGTCACTTCAATATGACAAATTATTACCAAGTGAAGATAATCACACATCATCAGAGGTATATATATGTGTGTGTGTGTGTGTCATGTTATGTTATGAGATCATCAATCATATGACAAGATGACTCGTGATTTTCCCATAGATGAGCATAAAGCAGTTAGTTGACAACAATACATCGTTACAAAAGGTAAAAGACACTTGTATTAGTAGATGATCCAAATCATCCAATACAATCTGATATAATCTCCTGGAACTAACACCATTGTAGATAGTTCAGTTTGTCATATATCATTGTAGATAGTTCAGTTTGTCATATATCATTGTAGATAGTTCAGTTTGTCATATATCATTGTAGATAGTTCAGTTTGTCACATACCATTGTAGATAGTTCAGTTTGTCATATCAGCTCTGTTGAAGACTATCCCAAAGGTAGCTTGGGGATCTCCACAAAATAAACAGCACTTATTTAAAGGTTAAATCCTTCATTGTCCCCTCATTATTAACTCATCATTAAAATATATATATTTTAATAGCTATTGTTAGACTATTGAGTTTAGGTAAACAAGAGACGCTAAGAATTTGCGATATTATTACTGGACTAAAGGTGAACTCTTATATAGACATGTATAATACTTAGTCAGCAAAAATTAAATGTACTATATCAACATGTATTATCTTAGATTTCAGAATATACCTGGCTTAGACCTAACTATGTGTCTGGAAATAAAAGACCACACCCACCTCCCTCACAGAGTACCAGTGAAGAGATCATGTTATGTCTGTGGATACAATGGCTAATAGAAGACTTTGTATTCCCTTTATTAAATGTAAGAAGCCCTTTGTTGTAGAAAATCATCAACTATATATACACTAATGAAATTACTATAGTATGAGGTAGTCAATGTATGTATACACTAAGGGAATTAATATAGTATGAGGTAGTCAATTCCAGTAATAATTCTTTGGGAATATACTCATGACATCATAATAATGACATCATTGTTATGACAATGTTATGTATGATGTCATCCTCTCACAACAACAATATTACAACATTATATCACTATTGTTGTTTAGACTTATTTCTACATCACTGAGAAGTGTGGGGCTACACGTAATGCCATCTTTTATTACAAGAAGTCAGTATGGAATGCTATCAAGGATATTGCATTACAAGGTATATTAAAGATAAGAGTCACATCTTGTCTATCTGCAGTTATATATAATATATATAGATATATATTCATAGATAGATATAAATAGATTATAGATAAATATAGATATAGATATGGATATGTATATATATATATATATAGATATCATATATACCAGAGGAATGTTACAACCTCAGGTTAGTACTAGTGAAATATTATATAATACACTGGAGTAATACAACACTATAGAAGATAAGTTCAGATTTCAATTATTCTTCAAAATCTCTCGGAATATCCTTATTCCGGTTCCAGCCCAAACCAAATGGTGTCAGACCTATTACTAATTTAAGCCACACCCTCAAGGAATGCAAACAAGTACCAATAAATGTCCAACTTAAAAATGTCCTCCATGTTTTAAAATATGAGGTAATAATGACATCATTACATTTATATCTTTGTTCTCTAAAGGCCTCTAGTCAACCTGATATACTAGGTAGTTCAGTTTTTGGTTTTGATGAGATCTATAAAAAATTGAAAACATTTATACATCAACAACATCTGAGTACAAAGTTAGTACAAGTTATGACTGATGGTTGTTACGGCAACAATATAGTCCATGGTACATGATTAGCGTTGATATAAAGGATTGCTTTGACTCCATTTTGAGTGATCTTCTAATAAAATTATTAAAGCAGACATTAACACAGGTCAGTGACAGCATCACTAGGAAATCAGATATCTTGTTAATAGAAAGAATACAATATTAGGAAATTTGCTATGATCAAATTTATTGGAGGACAACTTAAATCATTTAATTGTCAAGGATGTGATGGTGGTTAGTATTTATAATATATTATATAAAATATTAATATTGTCTATTAGCTATTATGACAATGTTCCCTCAATTTATAACTAAATGTTGTCCATCATTAAGAAACACTATACTGGTTGATCAGGTATAGGAATACTATCAAACACATTATATATTATAAAAAATAGGTAAAAACACTTATATTAGATAGAGATGAAGTATTATATATATTGGAGAGTCATTTAACTTGTAACCTTATTAAAGTAATTAACCAGCTCCCTTAATATATAACTATTATTAATTAATTAATTAGATCAATGGCCAGTATTATCGTCAAATTAAAGGAATACCACAAGGTTCTATTCTGTCTACTTTATTATGCTGGTAAACTCCTAATAATTAATATATCATAATTAAATCTTATAGTTTGTATTACGCTGATATGGAAAAGAAATATATTGACAATATAGTTGGTAGTGAAGGAGTGAGTCAACCCCTAATATTACCATCTTAATTACCTTCTTATTTAGCTGTTAATGAGATTAGTTGATGACTTTCTACTGTTAACTCAGAACAGTTCAGTAGCTCATAACTTTGATCTCCTTATGAGTCAAGGAATTAAAGAATATAATTGTTTTATTAACAATTCTAAAACAGTGCGTAATTATTACATCACTGATGATGGTCATCTTGAACTCATAGAAGATAGTAAGATAATATTGTATTTTAAATATAATAATATATTATGTTTCAATAATAGTGGAGTGGTTTTCATGGTGTGGTCTATTGTTCAATACAAAGAACATGCAAATACAAACTGACTATACTCGATATACTAGTAAGTACTGACTATACTCGATATATCAGTAAGTACTGACTATACTTGATATACCAGTAAGTACTGACTATACTTGATATATCAGTAAATACTGACTATACTCAATATACCAGTAAGTACTGACTATACTCAATATACCAGTAAGTACTGACTATACTCAATATAACAGTAAGTACTGACTATACTCGATATACCAGTAAGTACTGACTATACTCAATATAACAGTAAGTACTGACTATACTTGATATACCAGTAAGTACTGACTATACTCAATATACCAGTAAGTACTGACTATACTCAATATAACAGTAAGTACTGACTATACTTGATATACCAGTAAGTACTGACTATACTCAATATAACAGTAAGTACTGACTATACTCAATATAACAGTAAGTACTGACTATACTCAATATAACAGTAAGTACTGACTATACTTGATATACCAGTAAGTACTGACTATACTCAATATAACAGTAAGTACTGACTATACTCAATATAACAGTAAGTACTGACTATACTCGATATACTAGTAAGTACTGACTATACTCAATATAACAGTAAGTACTGACTATACTCGATATACCAGTAAGTACTGACTATACTCGATATACCAGTAAGTACTGACTATACTCAATATAACAGTAAGTACTGACTATACTCAATATAACAGTAAGTACTGACTATACTCAATATAACAGTAAGTACTGACTATACTCGATATACCAGTAAGTACTGACTATACTCAATATAACAGTAAGTACTGACTATACTCGATATACCAGTAAGTACTGACTATACTCAATATAACAGTAAGTACTGACTATACTCAATATAACAGTAAGTACTGACTATACTCGATATACCAGAAAGTACTGACTATACTCAATATAACAGTAAGTACTGACTATACTCGATATACCAGTAAGTACTAACTATACTCAATATAACAGTAAGTACTGACTATACTCGATATACCAGTAAGTACTGACTATACTCAATATAACAGTAAGTACTGACTATACTCGATATACCAGTAAGTACTGACTATACTCGATATACCAGTAAGTACTGACTATACTCGATATACCAGTAAGTACTGACTATACTCGATATACCAGTAAGTACTGACTATACTCGATATACCAGTAAGTACTGACTATACTCGATATACCAGTAAGTACTGACTATACTCAATATACCAGTAAATATTAGATTTGTTGTATTTCTAACTACAATGAAGTATTTTCACTTAATATAATTTTAATTGTAATTACAGGATACTCATTTTAATTATAATTGTGAAGTTATTAATTATTTTAATGTCGTTAGTTATCCATAGTAAGTCCTCATATAATACTTCCATTTTAGATATCAGGAGTTGTATGACTATACCTTGTGGTAGTCCACGACCACTTAACATGATATTGAAGAAAACAATAAGGTAATCAACACTAATATTATATATAGCCTGTGTCTGTGTTATTAGATCAATGACATTAATATATAGTTTGTATGTGTTATTAGATCAATGACATTAATATATAGTTTGTATGTGTTATTAGATCAATGACATTAATATATAGTCTGTGTATGTATTATTAGATCAATGACGTTACGATGTATGCCAATATTACTGGACTCTGAGGTACATAATATCACATGTATCTATAAATATGACCACACCCCTTTACAGTTAATTCCAGAACCTGTGGTTCTCCGTAATATATATGAGAACTTTATTATCTCAGCAATGAAATTCCATTGTTTTGTTAAAGACATAATACTTATCAAACAAACTGAACAACTGGCACATGTTCTATTAAGTATGTGTATGTGTATATGGCCATTGTAATGACAACATCATTAGATGTCATTGTACAATGTACAAACTGTTTCTATAACCACTCCAAAACAAGATGTCTACAAGTAATATTGGGTATAACCCTATAATTATGTATTAATAATTTTTTATTAGGTTGGAACTGAACAATCATTATTTAAAATACCACGTCAAATGTGTATTTGGTGAGTGAACCCTATTAATTAATAGTTAAATGATAGTCATTAAAGGTTGGCATTGAAAGCATTCTATATTGTATTGAAGAGAAAACAAACTCGATATAAGAAATTACTGTCTCTCTTGAGTCATAAATTACAACTAACACATGATCACTTGGTAATATTAATGTATCATTGACATTAACTCCTCCCCCTCATTAAGGATGAGAGATCATGTGACTTATTACAAGACACAGCATATAAAATCAAAGACCAGTCAATATTTAAAATCAAGTATTAATAACTGGAATTTCTGCAACTTGATTGATTATTAATAGTTAACTAACCATCAAAAGTTTATTTGTTATCTAATAATTGTATTTAATTGATGTAATATTTACTTCTTTGCAATTCTTCAAGAAATTATTCTCCTTTGACTTTAATAATGGTAACAAGAACAGTATTAAGAAACAGGAGTAAGTAGAACCTCTTCCTCCTGTTGCTGATGAAGATGTAACAACAGATGAAGCATTTATAGAGGAACAATTGGTAAAACTTGAACAATTAGCAGAGTATCCTCTAGACCCAGAAGGAAGGTTTGGAAAAGAAAATGTCATTAGGTTCAAACATTCATGACATTGAGAAAGTCAAAGAATGGATCATCATGGTAGTGCATTATCAGCTCATTATGAAGTTAATTGAAATTCAATGATATTGAAGATCACAAAAGATTTACTTACTGTATATAAGATTGTTTCTTTCTTTGTGGTGACTATAAAATTAATCAATGATAGTAGTGTTCTAGCTTGCTTACTAGTTTTATTCTTAGCTCTTAAAAATATAGCTTTAATTTGAAAGTCGTTGACCGTTGCTAGTGCACAAGTACGGTTAATGAGATTCATAGTGCTAGACAGCTCGCCCCACAAGAGCATGAAGACAAAATCTGACGTACATATATAAAGAAACTGAAACAGTCATGGTGCCAGTGTGTTGTGGGCCAGCGTTCTGCAATGCATCAGACCTCTGAGATGGTTACCAGCATACTCTACGGAGTATCCGAAAGGCCGACTAGGATAGGGCTGGTAGTCTCCCTTTAAACGAGACGAGGCTGGTGTATTTGTGGTTCCCGGTTCCTGAATGCGAAATTCCCTAAGAGCTGGAATCCCGTACGGCTGGTTTTAAGTTAGGGCGACGCTCCAGCCAGGATTACCTCGCGAAGACGAGGGTTACCAAGCCAGGTGGCGGTCCCAGCTAGCAATAGCAGGGAATCCTGGAGCCTAAGTGGAAGCCTGATTGGGTGAGCGAGTAGGAATCGTTTGGGCAACACACAAGGGTTTTTTTTTTTTCTAAAATTATAATTCTATTCAACACACAAGGATTTTTTTTCTAAATTATTCTATTCAACACACAAGTTTTTTTTTCTAAATTATGATTCTATTTAACTATAAATAAGGAATACTTCAATGAGAGTATTTAAGAGGTGAATGGTTTTACACAAGACTTGCTTTTGACGGATAAATAAGTATGAGATGTGAATGTGTAACTGTCAACACGTCTCCAAGGCAATAATCTTCATAATTAGTATTAATAATAAGTAATATTGGGTATGACCTTGTAACAAGTCACATGATCTCTCATTGATCTCTCATTAAGGATGAGAGATCATGTGACTTATTACAAGACACAGCATTTAAAATCAAAGACCAGTCAATATTTAAAATCAAGTATTAATGATAGGAATTTCCCCAACTTGAATTGAGTGATTATTAATAGTTAACTAACCATCAAAAGTTTATTTTATATTGGTCTGAAAAGATAACGATGATATACAACTGTAGTACGAAAAGCACGATCATATTGAGGACGTCCTCTGTCCAATACAAGAAAGAAAATAATAAGTGGACAAAATAAACTAACAACTGATTTAAAAATGGCCCTCATCAAAGACCTAGAGAGAATAGACATTGAGTCTGTAAATAACATGGGAATGAGACCATAATGAGTAACATGGGAAATTGGGAATGAGTTTACTTACTGCCATAGCCCCATTCTTATACCAGGTTGTATTTTAATACTCCTCAAAGGGTCAGTATTAGTATATTGAACAGTAGTACATTGTAATACTCGTAAACCTAATATCCATTTACCAGGAGTCCAACCAAACTTGTAAGTAAAGAGAGTCTAAAATAATGCTAGTAGATCAAAGAGAGAGAAGGGTTAAAATACCTCCATTACTCCCTGACCACATCTCTGTAGAAATACAGAGAAGAAAAACACAAGCATTGTCCATCCAATTTCTTCCAATTCATCTTCATCCATTTTCATGACAACATCAGCTCCTAAGAACACTGCCTCAGGTACTCTATCACAATAATGAGATAATAATGAGATTATGAGAGGGGCATACTCACCTATAATCCAATATAGGTACATACCATTTAAGGAGAACACAAACAATTAAAGTATCAATTAATTCAGCAACAAGACGACGCCATACTGGAGCAATATATGTCTCATAGCCTGTTATATTATAAGATTAGTCAATATTATGTAATACTGACCATTACTAAATCTGATTTGTAATGTAATCCCTCCACCACCTCCAGCTGGTGGTGGCTGTGTTGGTGGATGCTGCTGTACAGGAGGAGTTAAATATGGAGGATATTGCCAATTTGGTGGTAATGTTGTTTGAGGTTGATCTGTTGATGGTCTTTGAGTAAAGTGAAATGACCAGAAGAGATACTGCTGCCACCATATTGACCAATAGTACCAGTTATGAAAATCAAAACGATTATTAGAATCAGTATCATTTGAAGAAACTTCATCTTGAAAATGTTGTTCTGAGGTAGCCATGTTTTAGCCACACCTAGATTTTATTTTAACCGTTTATGCACTATGGCCTAAGTAACCATGACAACCTAACATCTTGTAACCCATAGTCTTTGAAGTGTCTTTATGAAGACAATCTGTCTTTGAAGTGTCTTTATGAAGACAATCTGTCAAGTAATTGGCTTCTATTGTCAGAGAAAGAGAGAGACTAATCAAGAGCTGATATGCAGGATCCTTTGAAAACTAATAAGGCATTTCAAGAGGCATATTTATCTTATCATGCTCACAAACGTTATCTGACACCTTTAAATGTGGATAGCTTAGTTTGCAGTCTACATCAAATTAAACTACAACAAGATAAACATCAAGAAAGCAGTTTATTTGTTGACTCATATCTTCAACAAACATTACCAGCTCTCAATGGTGTACCATTAGTAGGACAAAAACTCCAGGAGAAGCAAGTAGAAGGAAAATATTATGGGAGGCTAACACCATTGAAACAACAATTACAAACTGTTCAAACATCAACTGATTTAAGACAACCCCTTTTATTAAATTCTACAAAATTAGACTGTTCTTCACAGTTTAATGACCAGATCAAACCCCTTGATTCCATCCACTCCACTAGTACAAGTATATCTACTAGTACAAGTACTGGAGGATTCAAGAGACATCCCAGCAGGTACAATATGTACTGTTGAATTATTACAATATTATTTCTATAGGTCTAGAATGAAAATATCTACTACAGCACCATCATCATATGAATGTAAAAGAGAATTAACTCGTTTGACCAGTTTAACTGGTTTAGCAAGTAGAACTGGGAGAGGTGAAGAAAGTGACATTGAATTGACTCTAGAAGATGAAGAAGACAGTGGATGGCAAGAAGAGGAAGAATTATTATCAGATATTGAAGATGAGTCTCAGATTAGTGATGTCACTTCATCAGCTGGTCTAGAGTCATGTTGGGAATCAGAAGACATTATTTCTCCTGCAACAGATGACCTCACGAGTCCTCCTCCAGTAAACTCAATGACCAGTGACTTTGTTAAGAGATCCAGTATAACTGAAGGAGCTACTTCAGCTCCAATGATACCACCAAGACTCACTTATCCAGGAGAGAGAGAAGGTGGTACATCTCCTTCTCTAACTCCTAGTCTCTTTCCAGGACGACCTTCTACCCTACATTTTCCATTACCTGATGAATCATGTAAGTATTACCATATTGATGTACACACACACACACATATATATATGCATATATACTAGATGAGCCACTCCTAGCTCATTATAAATCTAAGCTCAAATGGAAACCAAGTACTATTACTTCAAATATTGTCAAATATGTGATATCTCGTGTGGGGTTCACATTTAGCAACAGTGAGTAATTAATTAATGTAGCCATTATTAAGGGTTTTACTTATTATACAGAGGACTGGATAGGCTATTGGGGTAAACATATGAAAAGTGAAGCATTTAGATTGATACAGGAACATCAAAAAGTAATGAGTTGTCCCTGTTATTATTATAATAATGAGATTATTAACAGGTCAATCACTTTCCTGGATCATTTCAATTAGGTCGTAAAGATAGATTATGGAGGAATTTATCTAGAATGCAAGCTCATTATGGAAGGAAGGTAACAAATTTTAATTTATCATCTTCAATTAATAAATGAGACAATTTTATAGGATTTTGACTTTATTCCTCAAACATTTGTTTTACCAAATGACATGAGACAATTCAAACAAGTTTGGGAAGAAAGACACAAACAAAAATGGATTATAAAACCAGTAATTATTACTTCCATTATAATACAATTTAGTTCATCACACACACACATATAGCCTGCATCAGCTCGTGGTATTGGTATAAGAGTTGTACACAAATGGTCACAGATACCAAAGAAAAAACCACTTATTGTACAGAGGTACCATCTCTCTTTCTAATATAATAATACTAATTAAATGTACTATAGATATTTATCTGAGCCATTCCTTATTAATGGAAGTAAATTTGATCTAAGAATATATGTCTACGTGACATCTCTGGATCCACTCAAAATATATATATATCGTGATGGACTGGTACGATTTGCTACAAGAAAGTGAGTTATGATAACATTGACTATATCTAGTTATAGTTGTTCTATAGATATTCTCAATCTACAAAGACATTGTCTAATAGATTTGTACATTTGACTAATTATAGTGTTAATAAGAAGAACTCTGAGTTCTTAGCTAATTCAGATGAAACACAATGTTATGGACATAAATGGTAATAATATTATATCTTAAACACATTAATATAATTAATGTGTTATTATTATAGGGGTCTATTAGCATTATGGGAGTATATGGAAACACAAATGAAAATAGATCCTCGGCCAGTATGGGCAGGGATTCAAGATGTAGTTATTAAAACAATATTGAGGTATATCCCTATAATAATAATAAGTTAATTAATTATTATTGTCTAGTTGTGAAGGATACATTGCATCCTTAGTGAAAGCTAATTTAAAAGATAGTGGAAGTGTTTATGAACTGTTTGGTTTTGATATAATGTTAGATAAACATCTTAAACCATGGTTATTAGAAGTTAATATATCTCCTAGGTAAGTTATATACAATATCTATAAATATAGTTGAGGTTAAATATATTTTGTGATTTTATGAATTGTATTTATTTTGTAAATTTTGACCAAAATATTTGAATAAAAATTTTGGGGCTAAAAGTTTGCATATTGACCCATTCATAATATTATACGAATAAAATTTGTAAATATTTTAATTACAAAAATTAAAATATATATGTATGTGATGACATGTAGACAGGAAACATAATAACTAACTAATAATATACAACACTGCAATATCTAAACATTATACATTTGGCAAAAATCAACAATGATGTCATTGGAATTTCCAAAAATAATCATTATAAATCATATGTCAGTCACGTAGTACATACTTTGACTATTTCATAACAGGATATTAATATTATGACTATATTCATAACAGGATATTAGTATTATGATTATTATTATACTTTACACTATATACACTTCCTCTGTACTTTTATGGATAATTGACTTCCAATTTCATTATAATAATTCTCATTCTTTCTTTCTCTCTCTCTCTCTCTCTCTCACAGTCTTCATTCTAATTCTCGTCTTGATCTCAATATCAAAGGTTACATGATACGTGATGTATTTAATATAGCAGGATTTTATTTACCGACAAAAGACTCTGAACTAATAACTGACAGGTATGCATGAAGAAAACAACAACAACAACATTATTATAATGATATCATATCCTGATATTATATCATTGACCCTAAATAGTCCCCAGTATAGTCCCTTATTTTAAATAACTATTTATTTCATCAGTATGTCATCAACAAGAACAGCAAATTTGTCAAGTACAGAGAGATTAAAGGTTAGACTATGTCCTATGAGGATATAGTTACATTGTGTTTTCCTGCTAGCATTCTCGTTATACAAGATACAAAGCATTATCAGAGGTATCAGACATTATGTCATGTAATAAAACATTATCACATCATATCTGTCTCAGGCTGAGCGAAGCAAGATATTAGATGAGTTAACTCCTAATGATTGTTATATATTAATGAATTTTATAGATGAGGTACATTGTTATATGTATGTGTATCAAATTATCATTTTATTGTATAGCTCAGCAGAAGGGGAGGATTTGTACTTGTGTACCCAACCCTAGGGACATATAAACACTATTCACACTTCTTTGAGAGGGAGGTGAGATTACATGTAACTTATTTGTACCTTGCACAGATTGCTGATTCATAATAACCAGCACAGCATGTTGTGGTACATGTTATCAACATATTGTGACTGATAAAATACAAATAAAAAACAAAGTGTTATAATTATGGTGACTATAATTAATTATCCTATTAATAGAGATATTACAATATATTACTAGAACAATGGATAAAGAAATATAGTAAGAAACCTGATCAAGGTGAGTCAGTCAGTCTCATGGACGTCTCATGATCATTATGTTAATTAGGTCTCATGACCATCATGTTAATTTTCATGTGATTTTATTTACTATAGGAATTTGTCTACTAAGAACATTATGTAATTACTAGTAGTAATAATAATATTGAGACACAACTGTTTATTATTGCATCATTACTAATAACATTTCATAATATACATTTACCTATTGTACGATATAATGGTGTACTCTCATATGATAACATACCCAGTTTCTCCAGAGTATCTTGTATTATTGTCTTCTTATAATCTTCCCATTGACATCGCTCAATATATTTATCAAATACAACATCTTGTGACGGATATAAACTGGAAAGATCATGTTTTAAAGATAAGAAGCGTTTCTTACGATCTTGTTTTAGGAGCATCATTTTACTGATAGCTAAACACTCCACTTTCTGGTTACTGAGTATACTAATAGAAGGTTCTCCCTCACCAAGACCAAAAAACTCTCCATGTCCAAGTGTGCGAAGACACAACCATTTACAAATAGTGCATTTTTCTTGAAGAAGACTTGGTCCTTCTAGAGGAGGCAACACAAGATGACGTTCTTTATGTTCATAATCAATATACTCCTCCATTTTGAGTTTTTGAACTACTTTACATGTCCCTTTAACAATAAGATAAATAGAATCTGTTAGTGCAGTTTGAGAGAGATCTTTAATAATAACTCTATTGGGTGGATATTCTACAAGAGTAGAACTCTCTGCTATAGTCTGGAGAGCAGTCTCACTCCAGTCTGCAAGTAAGGGATGATTTTGAAGAATGGTAATACGAGTATTCCAATCTATTTCATGACTGACTCGAAGTACCTTCTCAAAATCAGTTTTATCAATAGTTAAAAACTCAGAATTTTCTTTACAGACAATTGTAGCTCTTCTCTTAGTCTCATGTAATAAAGCTAGTTCACCAAATGATGATCCTGGTCCCAGTTCACCAACAATATGATTATGTTTAGTTCCAGTAATAGGATCTTCTTGTAATATTTCAATTAGGACACTGCCAGAGATAATAAAATAAAAATTAAAGCCAACATCACCTTGACGTATGACCACACGTCCTTTCTCGAATGATTGATAAATTATTACTTTAACAAGTTCATGTCGAACAAGTAGAGAATATCGTTCAAAACATTTGAGATGTAATGTAAATTGTTGAAGATACTTCAGTTCTTCTTGAGATCTTAGCCAGGATGGTTTAATGAGCAATGTCTTTGCTTTGGATGTTAACTTTGCAAAGGATTTTAGATCAGGTCTAAATGCATCAAGATTAAATGTCAACATTTTATTATCTCCTTCATCTTCATCCGTTAATACATATGTCTTCAAATGAGCTTTAGCATCTTTCAAATTTTGAGCCCAAACCATTTGATTTTTGATCATACGAGCAATTACTCGAAACTTTCTCAAATTGTCATTTTTCTTGTTTTCTTGTTCAGATACGTTAGCTAAAGTTCTCTTTCTAACTCTCTCTCTAGCTTGATGTAAGACTTCATTGTTTAATGTGTTATCTGGAGTACAACTAACTCGTTTTATTGTCGGTAAAGATGACTGGTACTTGCTAGCCTTCTCCATAATATATGAAGGCGTCATTGCAAGCCACACAGTCTCCTTGACAACATTTGAAACATCAATAATAATAATTAAAGATAATTAATAAAACATAATAACTTTATCATACATAATTAACTCAAAAGTGATAAGAAGTTTTGTACAATAATAATGATAAATAACAAATACAGTTAACATATATTGTCCAATAAATATTTGGTAGCTATAAAGATATAATAATTACTATTATATAATAATTGACTTCTAAATTAGTTAATATCAAGGTTGATTGAGTGTAGTTGTATCTATGAGGACTTTAAAGAACATAGTATCATCTCTAACATATGAGGGATTAGAGAGAACAGAAAGAGGAGCAAATTTAGGACATCCTGAGGCAACATTCATGTCAGACTCTGGTCTCCAAAATGAGGAAGATGTAGCCTCTGGTTTAAAACATTGTATGACATGTTTCTTTCCAACTTGATCTAGTAACATGAGTGTGACCATTTGACCAAAAGGCCATGGCAACAAGGCATCATATTCTCCTCTCATAATTGTTAAAAAGAATGAGAGGTGAGATCCTTTACCAGATCCATCTCCATCTAAATACAATCTCAAACATAGTTTGTATCCAAATCGACTAGTATAAAATGGAGCACTATATAATGAAATGGTCTTTCCTGATTTTGCTTCCTGTGTCCTTCGAGAGACTTCAGGGATTTTCCAAATGAACTGTCCATTATAACTTGTAGCTTGTAATGTTTGTACCAGAAGAGCCAGCTCCTGGAAACTATCTTGAAAATCTGTTAATTTGGATTCTAATTTAAGGAGTCCATCAGTCAGTGGGTTCAGTCTATGAAGTACTTCATCTCTGTATCCTACAAGTTCTGCACTTGTGTTTAATACTCTTCTCTCAATGTCATCAAGTTGTCTTTGAATATCTACTGATACTCCTTGAGACAAATCAAAATGAGTACCCTCAGTTAATGCTTTTTCAAGTAATCCCACATGATAGCCTGACTCTGACCGATAATGACTCACTAATTGCTCAAGTGTATCCTAATAATGAAATAGAAAGTGAATGTGTTAAACTAATAATGAAAGTAACACTAATTAACACACCTTAAAATGACAACCATATTTTGAATAACGACACAACCTCTTCTGTTGTTTACAATATTTCTCAAGGTGTTCTCCCAGCTATTAAAAAAAACAAGGAAGTTGTTAACAATTAAAACAAGGAAAATGTTACAGTTAACATACTTCCTTTCTCGGTATTTTCTCATCACATCCAGCTGTACAAGGTATCTTGTATTCAGGACAATCATTGTTGACATGTTCCTATGTAAATAAATATAGACATTCATACGAGAAATGTTATAAATTTGTCTCGAGAACAAATGATACACAATTATGAATGTTATTGGCAAAACATTATTGGCAATAGATAACATTACCTGTTTTTTGTTGGCTGGGATCTTGGCTTGACAATATTGACATGATATTGGTTTATAAGGACAGGTGGCCAAATGTTTGTCTAATTCACCACGCATCACATGGACATCACAGCTGGGATTACTACATACCACAATAGCAAATTTACAATTCTTGATATGATCCTGTAATAGAAAGAAAATATCATAATAATTTGTACTATTGGAACAAAATCAAACATTTTTCTAATTCTGTAACTATCACTATAGTAATCAATGAAGTAATAATAAAGTCATAATTATATCATAATAGTACAGGAACTTACTCTATAATTAAGGTTACTGCCACACCAGGGACAGTTCTGATGATAACAAGGAAATGAAGTTCTCTTTAGTTCAATCTCTACAGCTTTGTCTTTAAATGTCTATAAAAATAAAAAGGGTATTAATTAGAACAGTCAATTAATATCAAACACTTACTTCATTTAGAGAGAAATCATAGCCACATCTTTTACAAGTAAATGTATCAACACTACTATGTAAGAGAGAGAGACAGTCATCTTGTTATCTTATTTAAATAAACACTTACCTTTCATTGAGTGAAGAGAAACAGTTCCCACAAATACGACATCCACACGAAGCCTGTCTTGACTCGATCAAAGGTAAGTTACATTGACTACACAATAAAGTCGATAAAGTACCAGGTAGCTTATCTCCAAGAAGATGAGGAACTATATCAATTGTAGAAGACATACTGCTAGCCATTGTCATAAGAGTATTCAAAAGTTAAACCTTTAGAAATTGCTATAGTTGCGCCTTTATATATCCCTTTTATAGTCGCGCCTTTACACATTACTTGTATTAGCAACACAATGACGCAATAATTATATTCATAGACTGTGATTTAATAATAATTAGTTCAGAATGTCAATGAATATTCTAGAACAGTAATAAATATTCCAGATAGGTCACTTAAAGTAGAGGTTCACAATTCCACTTTATACTGGCTGGTCTCCATCTATAATAATAATAATAATAATAATATAATTAGGAGACTTATCATTTACTGACTTTGTTCTAATACACAAGTCCAATGGAGGTATAAGAGAACTATCAGATGATGTTACTGTACTACTAGTAATAGTAGTAGTACTGATATCTAAATAATAAATATTATTGTATTATTGATTATGTTATTGTGTAATCAATATATTGAGTAAATTACAAGTAAATTGATAATATCAATATTGATAAATATTATAAGTATTGTTTGTTAGTAACAGGACTTACCCACGCTTAATATAACTGGTTCTGTGAACTGGCCTAACCCATCATAATAATGGAGATCAAATTTTGATGAAATAAATCTGTAAATTTAATTTAATATTTCAAAGTTATCGTGCAATAAAATTAATATTAAGTATTATGATGTAATATCTTACTTGTTGTCCTCTTCTAATATTTTCATTGATAAACCAAATAACACTGTAAAATGACTCTCTGAACATATTACAAATATCGGATATTGTGGACTCTTGTAATAATGACCAACCTACAATATAATAATATTCATGATGACATCACATGACATCACAATAACTCTAAAGTACATTATACTGAACTGTGATTGAATCATAGTCTAGTCTGTCTTGATTACTGTACCATTCAGTTAGTGTTGTTTTAGTATGGTAAATTAGTTTTAGTTTTACTTATAGTTTTCCTACTCTCTTTACTTTAAGTTTTAGTTTTAGTTATAGTAATGCAATTGAAAACAATTTTAGTTATAGTTATTGTTATCAATTCTAAATTGTATTTTAGTTTTAGTTATAGTTCTCGTCACTAAATTGTTTTAGTTTCAGTTTTAGTTATTGTAAAAGATCATCATAATTAATTATCATAATACTAATGAAATAACTCAAATGTTAACGCTCAAAAGAACCAGTAAATGAGTTATCAGCCATTTTGTTTATGGTACATGTGAACAAATGCCCCACCTACTTTAAGAAGTCACACCTCTGCTGAATACTGTAATAGTTTTGGTTAATACTGTACAATTTTAGTTTTAGTTTTAGTTAATGTCAGTCACAATTACAGTTATAGTTTTAGTTATAGTTAGACACCAGTAGTTTTAGTTTTAGTTATTGTTATAAGCACTATGGAGTTTGAATTTTAGTTTTAGTTTTAGTATAGGAAAAGTGCCTTACTAAAATATGTTTTAGTTTTAGTTATTGTTAACTAAAACAACACTACATTCAGTCCATATATGTGTCTTTATAATACCAGTGAGAATTTGTTACTATATTTTTGGTGATGTCATTAAAAATTGTCTGGTATTTAATAATGAGATTCATACCATTAGTCATTGTTCTTATAATAACAATGGATATCTCCACTAAATCAGGAACTCACCTGACAAGTACCATAATGCTCAAATAAGGTCAAATATCCAATGTCACTTTGATGATCTAATCCTCTTAATTTATGACCCTAATGGGTGGAGTAAGTGGGCGGGGTAGGAGCGTTAAGTAAGGAGGCAAAGACTTACCAATTGTTGATAGTCAGAGTCAATAAATAAATTACCATCAAATGTATTAGACGTACCCTTACCAGTTAATAAAAGATTAATTAATTCCTGTAAAATAATAATGAAAGTAATATAATTATCATTACGAAATTGAAACTCAGTTAAATTCCCAAAACAATATAAAGAAAACTAAAACTATAACCAGGGAATTTTCTTGATAATTACCTTAAGAATTTAAATTAGTCCCACCCAGTGCCCACCTAAATAAACTATACCTTATATAGTCACATTTTAATAAAACCTAATGATAATGAGATCATAATAAGCTGCTATACAAGTAAAATATCAAACTTTAGCTTAAAATGGCAATGCATGATATATTACCATATAAGGTAGTAGAGTATACCTTATCACCAGATGAGATCACTACATGATCAATCACCTCATAATCATTAAAGGGTTACCTTACTTACTGACCTGAGTACAGTAACCATGAACACCAATTAAATAATTATTAGGATCATCAAAGTCAGATTGAAGTCTGTGATGACAGAAATAGATTATGTTACTAAAAATAGATTTCAAAAAGCTAAAAATAGAACAGTGAGTTTGTACATGACCGGAACAAGAGCTAATGTATATACAATGACATAGTGGAACTAAACACATTCCAAAAACAAACGTGTCTAATTCAATTTACAAAGTGATGGTATTCATATCAATGAGTAATGATTATAATTAATGCTAAAGCTGAACAATAGTTAGTGATGGTGTCAATAATTACTCAATGATGTGTAATACCTTTGAATTCCCCGAGATAATATAACAGAATATAACAACAATATACAACCACAACTTGTTTTGTTGACAAAAGTGAACTACATTACAAAACAATAGTCCCAATAAATGAGATCATGTAACTTACCTCTCCAATATGTGTCTGGAGAAATGATTTCAATAGATTGTAATCAGTAAACTCATAGGTCACCAACTAATTCAAAGGAGTAAGTTTCCCTTAAACCAGTTTGTCTTGTCTTACCATTTCTGTTATCTGGTCAGGCCAGTAATATCTTGTCTTGATAGGGGAAGCACTATATCTCTTACAAGATTTACTATAATATTAACAAGTTAACAATTAATATATTATAATATGTCCTTACAGAGTTAATATAGCATGATTGTTATCACTAGCTTTCCATAATATTTCACAAAATGCTGAAATAAGAGCTTGTTGTTTCTCTTTCAAAGTTGGTTGAGGTCTATTGTATAATATAATACCTCTATTGTATAATGTGTAAATATTATATACATCTCTGTTAGTGACTTGTAAGGATTAGAAAAGAGAAGGTACTTTAAAATATAAGCCTGTACACACGCTAGTACTCCACAGGGTCCACCCTATAATTATATAGTAATTATAATCATTATTATTGTTATTTTATTACCTTGAGTTGTATTAGACCATATTGGAGTTGAGGACAATCACTAAATGTAAATCCTTGCATTCTCCATTCTTCATTAAAAGATTGTACAGTAGCTGAACCAAATACTACTTCACGTAATGCCTACAATATCATAATACTATAATAATACCTACAATATCATAATACTATAATAATACCTACAATATCATAATACTATACCCACTATTGCTGACCTGGGCTACTGACATCTTAATAGGTTGCCCACATGGAAAAGAGTGGGTGACTTTATTTTCATGACCTGAAAAGACTGGCTTCATTTAAAAGACTTTGTTATATTAACATACTTTGTTGTGGGTGTACAACATCATCTAACTGCTGACATTCAAGATCTTCACATAGTACCTACACAGGAAGTCAGTAATATAATATTATTAATAATGTAAATATATGTCTAATTATGGTATATTAATTACATCAATATTAGTTTGCATTGATTCTGTAGTAGTTCTATATTTTGGCTCAGTTGATGTTATAGGTGGGGTCACATGATCTGATGTCATCATCATATGATCTTGAGGTTTTGATGGTGTCATGTCCATAGACAGTGGTGATGTCATTAATTCAAGTTTTGACTTTGTGCTACTACTCTGTTTATGTTTGGTCACAGCAGAAGTAGCCACACCTCTAGATCTATAAGTACATATTGTTATTATATAACATTATTATATATGAACACACTGACCTAATATTAGTGGATTTTGTAGGTGTGGTTAATGGCTCACTCGTTGGATTAATACAATATTGGTGGCCACGCCTACTTGTTAATGAAGTGATTGGTTTGCTGTCAGTAACAACATTGGGAGATGTGGGTGGAGTCTCTATCTCTTTTGGAGATGATTTAAGATCTGGAATCCTCCTTGGTATTCCTGTTGGACTACGTTGGTGAGGGGGTGTCGTCAAAGAACTATGTTGATGAGAGGGTGTGGTCATAAAGTGGTGCACTAAAACCTCTAACATTGCTTTATAAGGAGAAGACGAAGACTAGTGGATAATATCAATTAATAATTAATTAACAATAATTATTAATGTTACCTTATTAACTTTCAATAAATCAATAATACCAAGTTCTTTTGCTAATGCACTGCGGTTACTAATACTAAAATACAATGACATCATATTGCGTTACTATAAATAGACTAACCTCTTTTCTGTACGAGGTAACTCATTATCCAATGATGATAATGTTATTTTAAGACCCTAAACCACAACAACACTTCTAATAATGATATCTGGTTTATCTTTAATAATAACAATTAAAATTTTGAGTGAGGCTTTTAATAGACTTCATTTTAAACATACAATATGTCTAGAGGTCTGATATAAGTCCATTGTCTCATACAAACACACATCCTCTAGATCCTAACACTTCTAGTTTAGACAGCAAAAAGTACATGTTCCTTACTAGACTTTTAATATTACAATTATTATCATAGTACCTCACTTTCTCACCTTTCGATTCAAGTATTCTCTCACTAAAGATGTAGCTACCTCCTCAATTAGTGAACTACTAGTAGTAGCCATAATGATATATTGTTTATCACTGTCACCATGACAACAAGTCTAATAAAATTAATGATTAAACTAAAGGTGATTTATTTCAGTTCTTTAGAAAAGACTCACTCAATAATTTAAGCAAATGACTTCTCAAAAACAACACATCATTCTCAAACTAAACCGACTGCTCTAAACTAGAAGGGGATTTCTTTCAAGTTAATAATATTCATTAGAAACGTCAGGGACTTCTTCAGTTAAAACGTCATAACTTATTAATGAACGTAATAACTTACCACAAAATTATCACTGAAGAAAGTGGGAGGATATTGTTTATTTTTTTGGTTAACCAATGGATCGATCGGAGTTTGAGGAGGATCCATTAGCTAGGCCGCTATTTGTAGACTCTTCTAATAAAAGAACGCTACGAAGACGTCCTCTCCGTGAGGGAAACAGAGCATCCACTTGGGTGGGTGTGGTCATATTCTTTCCTCTCCTACTAGTAGCTATTTTGTTACCGTATTTGTTGAATGATCCAAATCACAATGTAATGAACTGTGTTGATAAAATAACTCATGAAGGTAATATGTGTTTAATGTAATAAATATTATTATCTCTCAACAACTTAATAGATTTACCAAGGTTTTTTAGTTCACTTCCGATGAACACTTCAGCCCTTCCTCCTGAAGTTGATTTCCAAGGGCAATACGTCCTGGGTTAGTGGTATAATATAATGCACAATATTATACATGTATTATAGGATGGATGAATGTTATCCACATCTCATTAATAAGTGGGCTTATTGTTGGATTTTTGACATATTTCTGTATGTTCTATGACTCACGTGTACCAGGGAGTTTTCCACCATCACCATTCACTCCCCCTAGATCACCAGGGTTAGAGTTAAAATTAGTCTAACACTGAACTCTCTCTCTCTCTCTCTCTCTCTAGAATGCATGTATCATCTGGGCTGGCTCTAGGCTACAAAATGGTATTAGTTAATGTCGTTGTATTTTCAATTGCAACATCTTATTTTTTGAGAGTCTATCTTAATGTCCCATTTTATTAGAACAGCTGTATATTATGTATGTATCATTTTAAACCTTTTATAATTATCACAGTTAATAATATTTTATTATGTAACATTTGTTATAGTTAGATCATATTATGTAACATTAAGATCATATTATTTAACATTTGTTATAGTTAGATCATATTATGTAACATTAAGATCATATTATGTAACATTTGTTATAGTTAAAGATCATATTATGTAACATTTGTTATAGAGTTAAAGATCATATCATGTAACATTAAGATCATATCATGTAACATTTGTTATAGAGTTAAAGATCATATTGTGTAACATTAAGATCATATCATGTAACATTTGTTATAGAGTTAAAGATCATATCATGTAACATTAAGATCATATCATGTAACATTTGTTATAGAGTTAAAGATCATATCATGTAACATTAAGATCATATCATGTAACATTTGTTATAGAGTTAAAGATCATATTGTGTAACATTAAGATCATATCATGTAACATTTGTTATAGAGTTAAAGATCATATCATGTAACATTTGTTATAGAGTTAAAGATCATATTGTGTAACATTAAGATCATATCATGTAACATTAAGATCATACCAGAGACCAGCACTCTTCATTTTGTTCACAAATACTTTTTCCATTTGAATTGACAGTTTGTAAAACTCTGTTCCTCTTTCATTGTATGTTCGACAGTTATCAAAGATCCATTTTATATCAGCCATAAATAATCTTATACAATTATAATATCCTGAACGGAGACGTTCTTCAATAGTGTGGAGATCTAACATAGATAACAATACTAATCACAATGATGTCACTAACGAGCTTACCCATTGGGAATTTAATTATAGAATAATATTCAGGGGCTTGAGTCTCATCAACAGGTTCTCGAAATGGCCAAGATGAGGGATGTTCCTATTAAAAAATACCAGTGTTTCAAGGTTATCATGATGACTAAAATAATTACCTTTATTTCAGCGAGTATTTGTGAGAGTGCCCCTGCTAATTTATCAGGATCATTTTCAAGATCAATTTGAAAAGGGGTCCTACAAAGAGTCATTAAATTTTTTATCACAATATAATTACCGGGGGTCTTCTCCTGAGGGCTTCCATCCAGTCTCCACTATAATAATATAAATTTATCAATAAATATAATACTAACTTACATATTCCAGGGATATCTTTGATTTCTATACGTTTCCCTCTCTCTTTAAAACAGGTCAATCCAGGATGAACTTTTCGAATCTCAGCTTGTTTCTTTTCAATGAGTTGATGTACTACCTATCCATCCCCCAACCCCCATAATAAAAAAAAATTATCGCTTGTAATTAAATTAACTCACAGCTTTTTGTTTCTTAATAATATCTGATAGATGAGTGTAGGCTATTTTAGGATTAAGTTCACACTATATGATGATGACATCATAATGACATCATCACAAAAGAATACTTACTTCCATTAATAATGCTCCTTCATAAGCTTTAATATAACCCACAAAATGAGCTCTGGGTAATTTAATATCCTTAGAAAATCCCTATTAATTAAATTAAATAAAATTCAATAGAACAAACCAGTCAAACCTGTTTTTTGAAGTAACCAGTTGCAGTTGAGTCAGCATATGTCAGTAGATGTAAAATATTATGACGTATACAATAATCTTTTAAATTGTTCATCATATGTGTACCATAACCCTAATAACATGTTGTCATGACAACCAATAATGTCACTGTTTACCTTGAGGTGTTCATTAGATGCTATAGCACAGAAAACAATTTCACCAAATGATTGTTGAGGAAATAGACGGAAACATATTCCGCCAATGACACGCCCTTCTTTTAGTAACACTAATGAGTGATGTTTACTATATAATGAACAAAATCAAACGAGGATGTTCCTAGTCATTAGATAACTCACATATCAAAGACAATTCGAGTGATATAGTCCACTGGCATACGTGGTAACTGACGTGAAAATATTTGTTTTAATTCTAACATCCACAATAAATGATCATCTGATGGTTTGTGTTTGAGAGAATTATGTATTAATTGAAAACGAATTGTTCCTTTTTTCTCTTCTTGTTTAGCAGTGTGGTCTCGAGAGACTTGGTCATCAAAAAAGCCCGTCTTAGAAAATACAAAATAGTTCTACAAGAGTATAAAGTGGGTGGGGTTACCTCGGGTCCTATCATAGCACGAGGGTCAGTGACTGTACTAATAATTTCACTGGCTACTTGTAAAGTGTCATGACCTAAAATGACATCACAGATGTCACATGACATCATGTTCAATACTACCTTCTATCTTTGGTCTTTTAGGAACTGGACCTTCATTAGACATAGAATCTAGACTTACAGGACGTCCTATAGTCATGTGACTGTCATGTGACTACCATACATTGCATTACAATACCTTTAGCTGCAGGAAGACTAGGAGATGTGTAAACATAAGCAGGAGAGTCCATTAAATCCACACCACTTCCAGACAATGAGATCTATTGAGTACAATATATCCAATAATTGTAATAGTGGATACTACTTGAGGTGATGAAAATAATACTTGACCAGTACCAGGAGATGCTGCTACAATATCACGTGATCTAAATGATCCAGGAGTAGGATAATCTCCTACACACACACACACACACATGGAATAATAGAAGAAGGACATTATGTTATAACTGACCTCTTCCTACTGACCCTGGTCCTACTGAACTAGGTCCTACTGATGCTGGTCCTACAGATGCTGGACCAATAGCTGATGAGGGACTTGGAGCTATAGAGGATCCAGCTGGAGATGCAGCACTCATGACATCACCAGTGCTACCAACAGCAGTGAAATCTTCTCTCCATATAGGAGATGATGAATTATAAATTTCATTTTCTAATAAATTCAAAAAACTAGTACACTTTTAATAATGACATCATCATGACATCATTGTAATATACCGTGGAAAATGATTCAAGATAAGGTTTCTTTTCTCAGGGACCATTTTATCCTGTTCAGTTGTAAATCGATCCATTAATTGTCTTCTTAATACTAAAAATACAGAACTCAATAATACACGTCCAAATACATGAGTTGTCTCAAATTTCTGTAAGCTCTCACAAAAGACAGGAACGTGACAAAAACAGATCCACCTATAATAGAGGGACAACATAACGAGACAGAGAGAGGAGATAAAGTACCGAGTGTAGTTCTCCTTGTAAGTTTTCTGATCATCGGTTGGAGATGAGTGGGCGTGGTTTGTAGGAGTCTCTAGTTTCCAGTGGTTAAAACAGTAGAGAAACATTTTTGCTAAATCATACATCATCTGCCACTCAGCCTGTGGCAAACTGTTAAACCTGTAAGCTACAAAGTTTGTCACCGCCTTCAAGAGAAAAATATGAATAATTCATAAGACAATAATCTACCTTAACGATAGTCGGTTTCTCAAAGGGTGGAGACCCTAATTTCTCTCCGGCTAGAGACGGCATACGAGTTTGTAAGAGATTCTTCTTTAAAAATTGAAAAAGGAAACTATAATTTCTTCTTAAGTCTATATCTTCTTTGTCATTCCTCATTTGCATCAATATATTATCCATATCATAGACTGTTAATAGTATACGATATAAGTGATCGTCAGAGAGATCTTTAATTGGAGTACAATGATGTTCTAAACTATGACGACAATTTCGACAGACGTCAGTGAGACGTGGACTTTCTTGAGGTGCTGATGAACGCCAAGTTTGACAGGAACATCCCCCACCACCAAACTAAAGATAAGATCTCAAAAATGAGTTCATAAAGGGTTAAATTACCTGACATGACAAATGAACACATATTCTCTCTATTTTCTTCATACGTGGTACTTGTTTTAACTGTTCCTTTTTCTGTGCTATTTTCTGAAGAGTTGATCCTCCACGACGAGACATGGTTTTACCTGAACTTGAAGAAGCCATGACTAAATTGAGTCAAATTATGCACGAGAACCCGCACTAAGAAATTTTGTAAATAAAATGGCTGAAGCAAACCCTTTACAACGAGAGAATATTATATATGACACTGCAGGTAATGCATATATTCCAGGAACTCAAAGACCTGATGGATCGTGGAGAAAACCTAGAAGAGTCAAAGATGGATACATACCTCAAGAGGAAGTCCCTATTTATCAGAGCAGAGGAAAGAAAGAGGCTTCTGAAATGCCCAAATTACCAGCAGGTGAGAAAAAATAATTTTAAAAATAAAATTTGATGTTTAATTTTTATTTATTTAATTATAATTATTATTAGGTTGGGATTTTGTTGATGAGAGACTCAATCAAGTATCTTTAGATGATGACATTAGTCAACCAGCTTTGTCAAAGAATCAAAAGAAAAATGCTCGTAAACGACAAAAGAAGAAAGAAAAAAAAGAATCAGAAATAGTTTTTGAAATTGAAGAAGTCATTGAAGGTTTTCAAAAAACATCTTTGACTGATCCAGTGGATGAGATATCAGCTCCACCTCCCTTAGGTCCACCCCTTCTTACTGACATTCAGGTTGCCCCTGATGATAAAGATGTTATTAAACGTATCAGAGGTCTTCGTAAAAAATTAAAACAAATTGAAGAGTTAGAGCGTCGTATAACATCAGGTGACATTACTAAACCAGACTCAGACCAGAGAAATAAAATAAGCAAGAAAGAAGAAATATTAGAAGAATTAAAAACACTAACTGATATTTCAAATTAATTTTTTCTAAATTTAACATTACTTTTTTTTTCTACTAATATTATATCTTCTCCTCTTCTTTAAGTTTCTGTGTCCAGTCATAAGATTTCCACCATTCTGAAAACTCTATTACTTTCTCCTTTTGTTTTTCAAAGCTCTCTCGATGAGGTTTCAACCAGAGGCGTGGCTCTGCATCTAACATACCACCACACACTTCTTTACCAAAATAAGGCGGGAACTTAGACTGGTCTTCAATAATATGACCAAAACCTCCATCAGTACCAAACTCAACAAAGAAGTAAGGCAGTCCAACAGGAAGAGATCCACGTACTCCTTTCTTACTTGTGTCCACTACTTTCTTGTTATCACTCCATTCCACATCACTCTCTTGAATAGCCTTCTTAAAATACATTGGAGCTAACTCTCCAACCTCCTTTGGTAGAGGAATACATTCAATAAACATATGACTCTTAGATTTAGAACTGGAATATGTCTCCATGAATACAACATCCATATCATGATCAGAGAACATACGAGTTAGACCTTTACGATAGACAGCTATTTCGCTCCAAACATTTTCATCAAGTTGTAATGAACACACAGTATGTTCCATTGGTACTAGCAAACAGTGCCCCTCAGTAAGAGACTGAACTGGTGGCAATGCTAAATAGACATTAATACCTACTGCAATTAATAAATGCTTCTCAAATCCAGAATTATCAAAGCAAAGTCTACAGTTATCAAGAACTTGAGTCATTTTACGGTTTTCAATGACAGCTCTTTGATGTGCTCTCTTCTCTTCTTTGTCTGGGTTATACTTCATTGTTGTTGCTGAGTCAAGAACATCATCGACAGTGTCATCAGTGTTGTTGGAAGATGGAACAAACTTACTGGCCATTTTAGCTATAGCAGCATGTGTTTCATCAGCTGTAGATAATCTCTCTTGTTCAATTAATGACTTTAATGAGTAGTCGTCATCATCTGCGAAATATTTCTTTCTTTTTCCTTTGTCTGTATGAGTAGTACCACGAGGTAACTTACTACCATAATGTCCTCCTTTACCACGAAAGGATGATTTATCAAGTGGTCGAGTATGTCCAAATCGATCAGTCTTTGTCAATATAATCACTTTCTCTTCTCTTTTTTGGCTTGTAACAGAACTATTATCAGATCTAGAGCTCTTTTGTTGATCTTGAGCTTGTTTCAAATCTTGTAATTCTTGCAACTCCTTCTTTAATTTCTCAATTTTTGCTGAATTTCCTAACATTTCTGCTTTCATTATTTTAGCAGATAATGCATTCAATTGACCATCAGTTACTGGAGGACCAGAAGGTAATTCAGACATTGAAGCAGAAGATGGTAGTACATCATGACATTCAGTAGATACTTGTACATTATCAGTTACTGGATTAGGTTTACTAACAGAGAGAGGTTGGTCACTAGCCTCAGGTTTTAAAGGTTTCTTTCTCCAGCCCTGAGACTCAGTCATATCAAGTAGCAAACCATGTGCATTTTCTTCACTATTTGTAGGTTTAACAAATCCACCTCGACGTCGTGGTTCCTCTGGTTTATTGTATAATCTGGAGGACAAATGTCTGGATGATCTCTCTCCTTCAAAACGAGAGTAAAGATAGTCTTTCTTACGTCGTTGATCCGGATTATTAGGATCAATATCAGCTGACTTTAATAAGGAATACAACTTGTCTAATGAACCCCATTGTTGTATAGCTATTTCTTCAAGACTAATACCATCTTCTTCAACTCTTTCTAAGGCTCGTTTGTATGCTCTTAATAACCAGCTCCTCCCACCATCACCTACTGAACTTGACTTTGTCTCATCAACTTCAGGTAATCCAGCACCACCATCTTTCCAATAAGGATTTAATTCCAGAGGATGTTGTCCTGGTTGATCACAACATTCTAATAAATTATCTTGCTCTGTTTTCTTTTCTTTTTTACTAGAAGATTCAGCTATTTCAGCTAATTTCTTTTTAGCTCCTAACGAAGGACCAAGAGGTACAGTCATCCATTCGTCCCTCTTTAAAGGTTCTTGGGGCGTGACTTCCATTGGAGACTCCTCCCCTTTAATGACCCATTCACCCTCATCATTATCAGAGCTCTCAGGTGTCTCGTTGTTAGATTTACTGATAATTGGTGAATCGTGTTTCAAATGTTTCTTTCTCTTCTTCTCTTTTTTAGGTTTCTTCGTTAGCTTTAATCTTTGTCCGATCCCAGGGGCCACCCATTGATCATCACCATGCTCCTTCCTCAATTCTTGTCTTCTCTTCTCCTTCAAAAAATTCTCTCGAGCCTCTTCAAGAATTTCTTGACGTGCCACTCGTCTTTTCTCTTTCCTTTTTTCTCTCTGAGCTTGAAGATCACTAGCAGATACAAAAGAGGCCATGATATATTTAACTCTTTATTAAGAGTTACTTTAGTATACGATAATATACGGAAACATTCTGAAATTTCTACAGTAATATAATGCGGGAAAAAATTAATCAAAATTAATATTCCGTATACTACAAATGACAAGATGGAGGTTCTCCTGTTGTTAGGTTAGTAAGCTTATTAATGACAAATATAACATTAATAATATATATTACAGGAGCCCTTAGTTTACTTCTTAGTTTTAGTGAGGCTAAGACTGACATAACAGTTAAAATAGTAGATCCTCCTCATCAAAGTCGTCAATTCACAACTGCTAGTACTTCGTAAGTATATACATCATGTGATAGTCACATGATCACTCCTTATTGATATTACAGTGGTAAGAAATTAACTCTCCGGGCCCCTCCAGCAAATATATCAGGACCTCCACATTTGAGAGTGTTGGCCCACGAGTGTTTTAAAATACAGCAGAGACAGTAGGTTTTGCCCCTGTAATTATTACAATTTAATTATAATATTTTGTTTAGTTATCTCTACCATATATGTCCATTTCATAATGTCACTCAAAAAGAAGAGACCACTGCATGGAATCGTTTTCATGGAGTACTAGGGTAAGATAAATGGATGAATAAATAATATAATGGATAGATGGTTAAAGTAATGGGCAGATGGTTAAAGTAATGGACAAATTAAGAATGGACATTATTATAGGATATGGAGAGAATGGATTATTGAAGAAGATAGATTTGCTGGAATGTTGTATTCATTTGGTGAAAAATGTGGTCGTACTGATCGTGAAGTTAAGGTATATTATTATTATAATGACAATATAATTATTATGTACATAATATAGTTAATGTTTAAATGTAGTACATTAACGAGACTTACTAATATTACTGAACCCAAAACATGTAAATATACTATTTGGATGTGGACGCCATTAGCTTGTTTTAAAGGTGCAATGCAAGGTAAGTCTCATTCCTATACCAGTATGAGTTATTGTATTATTCAGTGTACAGAGTATTTACTCCAAAAGAGACAGAACAATGGTTATCATTTAATGAGGAATATCATTCTGAACTTATCACTAAAAAAGGGTTAATGAAAAAAAGACATCAGTTGTTATTAAAAGCTGGTCTTCTCTATAACTTTACAATTGATGATGAATACAGGAAAATAGAGACATCTGGACATGGTAATGAGTTTATAAAAAATATTGATCTGATAAACACACACACACACATGCTCCCTCTTTATCTCCCTCCCTCCAGCCAATAGTCCTTATTCTCATTTGTCTCCTGCTACAAGTCATCACAATTTAGATCAATCTCTCTCAAAATGTCAAACGGTATGTTACTAAATGTTTCATGTCCTATTAATATTGTCCTCTGTATTGTGTATATATAGCGTGTGTCATCATTAGAGAGAGAATTAAGTGATGTTAAATTAAAATTAGACCAATACAAGAAAGCTTTATCACTTGATCCTCAATTGAAGGCACAAATGGAAGTTTTACTTGTAAATGTTCTTAATAATACTAACAGAACATCTCAACGCAACCAAACAATTTACAAACATCAAATGATACCTGATAAACATCAGACAACAACTCATCATTCTCAAGCTACAACTGTTAGTCATAAACCTGTTAATCATCATCAATTAAATGATCAACGAGTCATAGCTCCTGGACATCAACAAAATTACAAAACTAAGAAATCACTTAATACCTCTCCTAATAGACCACACCCACAAGATGCTACTAAATTGCCAGGCCATGCTAAATTGAATCAAACTACTATAAAAGCTTCAAAACAAGAAATACCGTAAATAATTTCCTTTTGTTCTTTTATCAATACAAGAAACTAATATTGAATAATTTAGTCAACACTGCAGATCATGGATTATGCAGAACAGAGATATAAAGATGGACTGGAGTGTGCCAGGAAAGCTACTATCTTCGACCAACAAGGTGATTACGATGCTGCCCTAGCGTTCTATTCTGAAGCTGCTGAGGCTCTCAATCAAGCCTGTGATATGGCGCCATTGTTTACTCCTATATTACCTAGAGTTGAAGAATATATGAAGAGAGCTCGTGAAATAAGAGATTACTTACACACTGGAGGTGGTAAGTCGAAGAGAAATATGTTTATATATCATAATATGTCTTTTAATGGACAGTTTCTACTGCTAGTAAACCTGTGAAAAATCCTCGAGATAGAGTGAGTGTTGTTACGTCATGTGACTGACACATGACAGTCGTTAAATCATAGACAATTTTATACACACTATCTAATTGCTTTAATTGAGTATAGGGTTCTCCTCATTTAGCATGCAATGCATCAGTTAGAGTATTTACTTGAAATGGCCCTCATGTTAGACGAAGAGAAACGTTATAAAGAAGCAGAGAAGACATATACCAGTGCAGTAGAATTAGCTATTAAAGTTGTTAGTATTACATTTCATTATAACATTATTTATTTCATGTTATAGCAAAAGTTACTAAGTGATGATAGTGATAAAACTAAAGTTAGTTCAATAACAGAACTAGCTATTGGAAGGTATCTATTGATATATCTGTTATACTAATCTTTCTTTCTAACCTGTAGACTAGAAGATATCCAGTCATTAAAACAGGCTCAACATAAAATTCACACTTTACCAGAACCTCCGAAACACTTACCTAAACTTAAAGATAGTGACAGTGATGGAGATAGTGAAGATGATAGTGATAAAAAGTCACGTGTCAAAAGAAAGGTTAGCCTGCTCTAATGTCATATGATGTCATGATTACCTCTTGTAGCATC
Organism: Xestospongia bergquistia; assembly: GCA_963965975.1. Taxonomy (NCBI): domain Eukaryota; kingdom Metazoa; phylum Porifera; class Demospongiae; order Haplosclerida; family Petrosiidae; genus Xestospongia; species Xestospongia bergquistia. Next base: position 172,241 of record OZ014419.1, read on the forward strand.
CCCAGTTACCTAAAATGCCATTGGCAAGTTTCCTTGACTCAGATCCTGATAAAGTGAATAAATTTGATGCTTACAGTAATCCTTCTACATCTAGTGGACGGGATACAAAAGGAGGTGGAGCTTCCCCTGGTCCCAGTAGAAGTAGTGGTCGAAAAGGAGATAAATTTACTGATAAAGAAATTAAAATATTGAGGTATTTAATAACATCATCATTTTTTTATATTAGCATCATTGACAGGACAAACTCTAAAATCAATGGTGTCCTCTACTTACCATGGAGTGATACTGATCTATCAGATTTACGTACAGTATCTGCTCTACCAATGGATTTTATAGATCCTGATGGCTTACCTCCATTAGCTGAGAAACAAAAAGCTCGTCTTGCTGGTTGGCTAAGACCAGGAGAGATTTGTGAGAACCCCAAAATGGCACATTTAATATCAAGTTTATCAATTAAACAAGTAAGTATGATATATCAAATTATAGTATATCATTTGTTCCATAGACTATTATTGGAGACTGTTCATTTTTAGCTTCACTTGGAGTATGTGCAGACTATGAGAAGAGATATAAAAAGAGATTAATTACAAGGTAATGACTTAATTAATAATATTCATAGTGTAAATGTATTAAATTTAGCTGTATTTTCCCTCAAAATCGTCATGGCGACCCTATCATTAATCCTAATGGGAAATATTTCATACGATTAAATCTTAATGGATGTAAAAGAAAGGTCAGGTGATAGTCATATGACCAATAATTACAATAATATACAGATTGTTATTGATGATCGATTACCTGTGGATGGATATGGTCATCTCTTGTGTTCTTATTCAAACTTGAGAGATGAATTTTGGGTTAGTCTCTTAGAGAAAGCTTATATGAAAGTAAGTCAGTTATATAATGAACAGTCTCATTTTAATCTCATTTCCAGGTAATGGGAGGATATGACTTCCCAGGATCAAGTTCAGTATGTTATAATAAATAATAATATTGATATGTATTTCTCTATTTAGAACAATGATTTACATGCATTGACTGGTTGGATACCAGAACGTATTGATTTGAAGGAAAAAGATTGTGATAAAGAGAAGACATTTAGAATGATGGAAAACAAACTTAAGACAGGTTTATTATTAGTTCATTAACTACATAATTAATAGGGTCATTTGATAGGTAGTGCATTAATTACAATGGGTACTGGACCACTTAAAGATGGAGAGTCCGAGAGATCGGGTCTTGTTCCAACTCATGCATATGCTGTATTAAGAGTAGTTATAATACATGGTCAAAAACTTGTACAATTAAAGAATCCTTGGAGTGAAAAACGATGGAAGGTAGCATTGACTGGTTGTCATGGTAATTTGTGACACTGTTGCTAGGGTAATTTTTCTGAGAAAGACACTACTAATTGGACTCCGGAATTGAAACGAGCTCTTAATTATGATCAGTCACAAGCTATACAAAATGACAATGGTAAAACCACACCCCTTTCTCTCATGTTTATTACTCTATATAGGTGTATTTTGGATTGATTGGGCGTCAGTTTGTCACTATTATGACACACTCTATATGAACTGGAATCCTGATATGTTTTATCACAAATATACATTACATGAGTGAGTAAGACCCTCCTCATTAGACTGTAATTAATTTTTGATACTAGTTTTTGGAAACCTGGTGAAGTTGAGAAAGACTTGTACAATATCAGTGAGTACGAAATGATGTCATAATGATGACGTGATAATATCACACTATAGGTAATAATCCTCAGTATACTCTTCAAGTGAATTGTACAGAGGAAAGGGCCACAGTATGGATCCTTTTGTCTAGACATATTACAACAAAGGTACTTAGTCTAAAAATAGAAAATGATCTATTTATAGTAACATTCTATAGAGTGATTTTGCTAAAAATGAGAAATTCATAACACTTCATGTTGTTAAATCTAATGGTCGTCGTCTTTATTTACCACCAAGTACCGAAACAGATTGATAACACATCATCTTTATTTCTATATCTTTTAGAGACTTATGTACATTGTGGAGTTAAAATTAACACTCCTCATTATTTGGTGAAGTTATCTAATCTTCCAAGAGGCACTCATATATACACTGTTGTTGTATCTCAACTTCAACTGGAAAATCTCAGCACAATCTATTATACTATTAAGGTAGAGTCTCTTGGGACAATATTAAGATATTAATAAAATTAATTATGACAGGTCTATGGTACATGTCCTTTTATTTTTAACCCTGTTCCATCTATTTATGATCATATTAAAGAAGTAAGTATTATATGGACCCTAACATTATTATGTTAATTGTCTCATTAGCTCAAAGGTCAATGGAAAGCTGGTCATCCTAAACCTACTTTTAAACTCACTCTTCCTTCATTAACTAATGTTATGTTTCAACTTAAAGGACAAAGGTACAGTCATGATCATAAATATCTATTTACCTGGTCCATATTTATAGGAAATACTATGTCTGGTTATCAATGAGATCATCTACTCCTGGTGTACTACAACGTGAGACTGAAGCAGCAAGGTGACTAGTTTTATATATAATAGTTTTTATTATTTTATTTATAGGAATGGATTTAATGTTTTAGAAGTTGCTAATGTTCCACCTGGTGACTATATGGTTACTGTGGGAACCTACTCTGAGGGCCAGGAAGGTCCTTTCTTTCTCACAACTTTCACTGACAAAGCTTTTAATTTTGAGAGCATGTAAAACATGTCAATAATGTAGATAGATATATATTGTATCATAGTAATAGTATACTATAGCTCCACCCAAAATTGCTCTGCAAATCCGCATAGCAACCAAAGTCCCGCGACCGGGAAATTATATGTTAAAAATGGTAGAAACTGTAGTTCGTCCTCGTCCTCACTTCTCTACATTCTTACTCAGTGATGCTAACGCAGGAGGCGATGGTCTCTCATATTATCAATACAAGAAACTGTTGAGATCACAAAAGGTAGTTCTTTTACAGCAGAAACAAGCAACAGCTCGTGTACCAGGTTATAAACCAGCTCAGAAAAGGATTACAACTCGTCTATCTAGTTATAAACCAGACATCAGTCATCATACTATTAGTAGTACTACTAATAGTACTAGTAGTGGTACTGCTAGTGACACTACTACAAATACCAGTAGTAATAATACTATTACTACAAGTACTAATTGTCTTAAAGTTGACAAAAAAGATGTGCAAACTCAAACAAAAACAGTTAATAAATTAGATGTATCAGAGAGACAACATAAAAACCAAGGTATTGTTAACTTCCTATAATAATCACATTATTATATATTCTTTTAGTAACTATATTACCACCTCCTGAAATTACTCTCACTGCAAGACCTACTCAACATTTAAGTGACAAGCCTGTTAGTCATCAGAGACAAATAAAATCCGCAACTACTCGTGTCAAATATAACAGTAGAGAACAAAGACCAAAGACAGCAGAATACAACCACTTGGAAAAAAATCCAAAACCTTCATCAGATGACACTCTATTGGAAGATATTGAGGAGAGATCAACCACTCCTCAAGTAAATATTGTTATATTTAATACTCTACTACTAATAATGGTTTGTAGTCTGCAGGTGATGTACCAATGGAAGTGCCAATGGATGTAAATAAACTACTCAAATCATATATGTGGTCAACTAGCACTCTGAGGTATCCCAGTGTGATAATCTATAAATATTCACACTACACTCTTAAATGAATTAAATTGTCACTTTCATAACAGCAATTACAATAATGAATATATTTCATTTTGTAGAGCTTATAATGATGTTAACTGGAGCACAAAATTACCACCTAGTCTCTCTCATCCATCAATGTCTACATTACATAATCTACCTGATCCAGTTTCCATTAGATTTACTAACAAAAGAAATGAACTCCATCCAAAACAGTGGCAGGTATTATCTATACATCTTGTTACCATGGTTACAGAATGTTGTAGACATTAGGAGGTACATGGGACATACTACAGACAAGACCTGGTAGTAGCAGTGGGACCAATACATTGTATGTTTAACTATGACATCACTATGACATCATGTTACTTTTTCATATATAGCTGTTCACCATTTAAAAATAATCATCAAATCCCTGGATATCAGTAAGTATAACATTAATAACATTATAATATACATTATTATAACATAGAGGGTATGCTCAATATGACTATGATGTACCTGATGGTATAGTTTATCACAAATTAACAACATTTACTGGTCCCCAGCCCCGTCCAACATCTATAGCAAGGTATTTATAATTACTATTATATTATATACTACATACCACACCCACTAGACAAGCTAATATTCCTGGCTATTCTGGCTGTAGTCACTGGACTAACAGTCAACCAGCACATTCAAATATACCAGTACCAACTAGTTATATAAAAGATTATAGGTAAGTAGTATATCCTAGCTACCACATTATCTGTCCATTTTATTTGTCCATTAGGATGTTACCAAGAGATGATAATGTGTCTCCATTTGTCAGGACCAGTGTGATGTCTAAAATGATAACGTTAACATCACCATTTAATCCGTTTAATAAGATAGAACCATAAAATATTCATTGGAAAGAAAGAATGTTTTATACAAAACACAAACTCAACTTTTTATATTTATTTCCATACAAAAGTAAACAACAACTAATTTACAAAAAATGTCCAAAATGACCGACAACAAGTACACAAGAATATTAAATAACAATAAACAAAAAGTACTCTACTTTCTAAATATCTTGTCACTGTCAAGAATGAAGGTCTCTACCAACCCATTTTGTACCGGCATGAGTGTGGCCATCTCAATTGAGTCTAGCTCCGCCCTCATCACAGTAGGACCAAACACAATACCAACGTTACTTGGTAACATCTTGTTAATATGACCATACTCACAAACTCTGAAGAATCCATCAACTAATAATATGGAGAACGATTGTTATACTTACTTTTGTAAGTGCAGTATTAAAGCCTTAAGTGTGTAGTAATTGGGATCAGGTAAACGGTCCATTTCAGTGGCAATAGCCACGATCCGTTTCTCAGACGGATTGGTCCCTGTGTACAAAAAATGGATGACTATTTCATAATGGATTAATGACTAACGTGCTGCTTCAATGAAAGAACGGAAATGTTTAAATGGTATTAATGGATCGGGCAATTCTCTCAGATAAAGTTTAAGACAACCTGTTACAATGTTGATATCAGCCCACTCAGATCCAGACAAGTCAACTAATGGATCTGTTATAAGATAAACACATAGTGATGATTGTATTGTAATTATAACATACTCTCTTCAACAAGATATCTTAATTTTTGGACTTGAGCAGCATTTCCTGACAATCGGTATAATCCAACTACTTCAAGACCTCTTTTCTCAATGTGCTCCATAAAATGTTGAAAAAATTGTGGAACAAGTCTTCTTTCTCTCTCTGCAAGTCGACTCAATTCACAACCAAATACACTATCTGTGATGATGTGCTGATAGTGTAAAGTGTGACAGTACATACTAACCTAGAATAATACCACTCTTTTTTAACGCCTCCATTTGGGGTCTGCGAGCAATAAGATTTCTTAATCGTCCTTTAATACGTACTAAATTAAATATATCAAAACCAATTAACATTTAATAAAGAGAACTTACCCGTTCTCTCCTCTCCAGTCAATCCTTCAAAATCCTCTGCATCTTCATCATCTAGGCAAAATATAAAAAGCCACACCCACAACAAAACCAAATCCACCTTTCATTGTTGCACTAGGTTTACGATTAAAGAATCTAGGCTGGCTTGGCGGAGAATCAGAGGACTTGTCATTAGCTTCAAGTTGACTAATATAATCAGCATATTTCTCAGGATTTTTTTTGAAGTCTTCATTCTATGATGAGATAACGGTATTTTAATTACAGGATGTTCCTCTTACTGTTTGATCAATAGCTGATTGTAATGTTGAGTACCAGTCATTCATCATTGGAGGTGTGTCTGCTTGTAAATAAAATTGTTCACCAGATATGGAATTTACCTAAAATAAATGGACATATAGAATATTAAATGGATATATAACTTACTGATATAACATTCTTCTTTTTATCTTTAACATTTGCTGAAGATATAGTTGCTTGTAATAAATTAAAAATACTTAATGGTTTAGCACCAGGCTAAAAGAATAAGATAGATTAGTGGGTGGAGCCAGAAGGAGTGGTCTACTTACATGATCTTTTGTTTTGTGATCATTATAAAAGAAGAGTTGGTTATCTTGTAACACAACATAAACTTTAACCCATTTGTCACCTTTAACTCTGAGAATAGACAGGGTTAAATATATCTCATGTTAAGGAGACTTACTTTTTGCCATTTGAATCAAGTAATCTCTTTTTCTGAAGATAGCCATGTTTTTTCTAAAAGATAATCACATATAAATTGTCACGACAATCAAATCAAAATATATTACCAAAACAGTCGAGAGACGAGAAGACCACATATCAAATTGTGGAAGAGTGGCACTGGCACCCACTGGATGAGAACTACGAGGTTCAATAGGAGGATGTTCCCTTATCCCTTCATCATCAGACAATATCCGACCACGTTTCTAAATGTACCAACAAAAAAAGGCAAGTTATTAATAACATTATTTCATAGTTTCATTTTGTCAGTCAAAACAAACACTCTATATATGCCAACATACTCTCCAATTACATAATACTATTGAAGGAAATGACAACGTTCACATTCCAACAGTTACTATAAGTCTATTAACTTACATTAATCACTGGAGCTAAGTGATCATATATCCCTCCCACATTTACATCATCAGATTGTGCTCTTGTGGGTGACTAAAGAATGAGATTGTAGACCACACCTTCTTTAATGAGACACTATACTTACAGGTTCATCCACTATAGCAGGGAGATCCTTCATAGTTAGTGAAGTATCAGCTGTATTATAATAATAATAACCTCTGTCATCATGTGCTAACGCCCACTAATAAAAAAACATGTATTATCTTATTAATTAAGGGACACCCCCTTACTTTCTCTCCTGATCTACAATTAGTGTATATTGGTGTTTGAGTAAACGGATTAATCTCTTTTGTCCATCCTCGAGGAGCTACACGCTATATAAAAATAAAATACTATCATTCTATGAAAGGGACTTACCTCACGAGGAGAAGAACCAGTTCTTTGAGGACTGGTTATAACTTGATGTGCTGGACTGACTGGTTCGTCTTGTCCATTTGCAGTGGGTGTGACTGATGTGGGTACAGTCCATTGTGACTGATTGGTAAAGCTGTTATAAAAATAAGTGCGTCCATCACTTGTTTTGTGTTCAGACCAGCCATCAGGGAGGGGAGAGATAGGAGATGGAGTAGCAGATGATGTAGCAATAACTGGAGTAGCTGGTGTAGTAGGAATTGATACAGGTATAGGTGACTGGAATGTTTTAGGTATAACTGGAACTCCCATACCACCAGAACTGGTATCAGTCTAAAATAAGTAACTCAATATGTATTCTATTGACAATAACATAACTCTACTTAATACTAGTTAACACATTAACTGATATTTAATATCACTAACTTGATAGTTAGCAAAAACATATTAATTTACACATAATCTGATCATGAGAGGGAAGAACTGACAGTGTTGTTGTCAACACCTTGTAATCTACTTATATAACATACTACCTTTTGTGTAGAAATTATCAATCGAGTAAATGCATTGAAAGTATTATACAAGAATTCATAGTATAATAATGAAAGTATTTATTATATAGAATAACACATGAGTCGTGTGTATTTAATGTTTTTTGACATAACTGTCGTGACAAGAAATACAACTTTCATTAAAATAATAACATTATTGGAAGAACATACGTTCTACCTACATATCATAACTACCTCCCACTTATGATAATTGTGTTTTCTCAACTACAATTATATTGTTTTATATTCATTGGCTGTTAACAACACTTGTATTTAAAGACACAACATGTTTATTATTAAATGACTCATCTTTACCTTAACTTCTTGTTTCTTATATGATCCTCTAGAAGACATCTGCTGTTCTTTACTTTTTTCAGAGGATTTAAAAGTGCTTACAGAATCAGAGGATGGATCATCGTCACTATATTGTGAACGTGGACGAGGTTTTGGCTTAGGTTTTGGAGCTGGTGCTAATTTATTACTTGATGTGGTTGCTATAGTAGGAACTACTGGCTGTTCTGGTATAGCTCCTGGTGTGTTACTAAGTTTTTTAAATAAAAGAGACTCCAGACGTTGAGTTTGTTCATTCTTTTCAAGTATTGTAGGAACAGAGTTTCTTTGCCCAGTATCTAATGATGATTCTTCTAGTGCATATCCTGTAGATTGAGCTCTCTTCTTTGAACCTGGTAGAGCATAACCAGGTTGCCAATCACGACTTATAGGTCCTGACGACGAGGATGCTTTTTTTATAGGAAGGGGGACATCATTTGAGCTCTTTTTCCTATCAATTACAGGTGAATGTGGTATAGCATATTCTGGTTCACTGTTGTTACTAAGTGAGGGATGTGGTTTGTTACCAGCAATATGTCCATTAGCCGGTTCTTTGGCACCCTCAAGTACTCGATCAAGTGAGTTGGACTTTGTACGACCAAGGTTTCTTCTTGGTTGAGCAGTAGGGACACTAGCAGCTGCTGTTGGTGGTTTCTGTTCCATTAGGTCTTTTGTTTTCTTATATTCTTTTTGTAAATCAGACATATTTTGATAGACATGAGAGGACGATGAGTCAATCTCACTCTCTTTCTCTTTCATATAATTGGCAGGAACATATAACATTTCACAGGTACCATCCTCTAACCATCTTCGAACTTGCCACCAATCTTTGTTAGCTTTATTGAGTAACTGAAACTCTTCTCCTTTCTTGAACGAGATAGTCTTCCCTTCATATTCATAAGAATATTTAAATTGAGCAATTACTTGACCAGAAGATGACATTACTTGACAATATATATACACAATGTTTTATCGAGAGATACAACGATTTTCTACTAAAAGAAGACAAAAACTATAATAAAGATTAGATTTATTACATAAGTGGTCTCACAAATCCTACTTAATGAAGCATAGCTAAAGATACTCGAGAGCTCAGCGTTCTTCCGTGCTACGTCACTTAAAGTTAAATAACTTACTATAGATATATATCGCACTAATTCTAAAGAGATAAGAGGTTTATAAAAGAACTGGCGTCTTGCAACAACAAGAAAACTATGCAATAAGACATCAAACACAGGATGAGAACTGTATCGATTGACCACGCCTTATCCCAAAAAGAAAACCCCCAGAACTGAAAATACGGAAATATACTACGTCTAATAATCCGGTACACGTGCTGCATGTAGAACGGTATCTACAAGATGGTAAGAGAATGCCCCAGCTATTGAACTTTTTTTTTTTCTTTTTTTATAGGCTAATATATTTGAATATAATGGATCAGCTGTGGTTGCTATGATTGGTAAAGATTGTGTTGCCATAGCAGCAGATAGACGACTTGGTATCCAAGGACAGACCATAGCAACTGACTTTGAGAAGATTTATACGATGAACGATGATCTTTATATTGGATTCTATGGATTAGCTACTGACGCACAGACTGTGTAAGACGATACCCTCTTTTATGTTTATATTACATTAATTTAGATCTAATCATCTTAAATTTCATTTAAATCTCTATCAATTGAGAGAAAATCGTCGAATTAAGCCAAAATCTTTTATGCATATGGTATCAAATCTCTTATATTCTCGAAGGTAAGAGCTGTCCACCCACACATTAATTATATATTCCATTACATCATCTCCTTTAGATTTGGTTATTATTTTGTGGAGCCAGTCATAGCTGGTTTAGATCCTAATACTAGTGATCCATATATAGCAGCAATGGATCTGATTGGCTGTCCAATGGAAACTAAAGATTTTGTAGTTGCTGGAACTTGTTCCGAACAATTGTATGGAATGTGTGAATCGCTATGGAAACCAGATATGGTAGGTGTGGCTTTATGACAGTAATAGTACAATATATATTAGGAACCAGATGACTTATTTGAATCAATATCTCAAGCTTTGTTAAATGCTGTTGATAGAGATGCACTTAGTGGATGGGGAGCAACAGTTCATGTCATGTAAGGAAATTATAATGAGACCATTTTTATTGAGCTCCTGTTGTCTAGTGAGAAAGATAAAGTAACTACTAGAACATTGAAAGCAAGAATGGACTAATAACTGGTTTTTAGATCACAATTTATACTGCTAGTTAATTGTCATGTGATAATCACCTGATAACTGATGATTACATACTCCTTATAAATGAAACTGATGCAGATTAAAAGATTAAATATTATTGCTAATTTAGTATATGTAGTCATTATGACATCATAGTCATGTGATCTTTAATAAAGGGCTGTTGAATTAGAACTTCGGGGCTGCTTAAGTTTTTGATAATTCTTTAAAATGACATCATAAAGTATGACCTATCCAAAGTTAATGAACATTATTAACACAACTCATTATATAACTTACATAAATGTTACGTAACTCAGTTAAAATTAGTTTAAAACTAAAAAAAACTTTTTCATCATATTCCTTAATAGCCCTCCGGTAATCACTCTAATAGCTGATATTAAAGGTTGCCATAACAACAGTTCAACTCACCAAATGTGGATACTTGGCTACTTTAGAAAGCATTTTTGCTCTAGAACTAAAATACCTACAAAAACATTCACTAACATAGAGAATCTATTAACATACCTTGTGGTCTGATCAAGGTATGTGCTTGCATCAGATTCTGCTTTGGTCACTTCGGACAAGATCTCTTCCTACTAATAATTATAACATTATGATAACATTCTTGTTTACCTGAATGGAAACACCAAAATTGTTACCATCTTCTATCTTGGGAATCATCAGTTGAATCCATAACTTGATCTGTAAGTCACATGATCATCACATGACGCACATATAATTACATATCTCACTGTGCTGCAATGGTTGATAACAGCAATAACTTCTGGTTTAATGTAGTCAATAATTTTCTCTATTTTCTGATGTATAAAGGGTTAATAATTCTATTGCATTGACAATGATATTACTTACAGAATTACTCGGCACTACTTCTGATAAACAAGGTTGTATTTTCTGTCCTAAAGTATTAAATCACATGATCATCACATGAACATCACATGAACACTATGTACCTATTAAAGGGTAAACATCTTCTTCAACAGTTTCCATCTTTCGTTTCTTAATCCCAGACTATCAAAGTAAAGTATATCACAATATAAGGAATTAACACTATTTCTACCTTGAGACTCTCTTCATCTCCATTAACATAAGGGGGTGTGGTCAGTGGTACTGGAATGTGGATGTCAGAATGGATCTGTGACAAGTTATCAGTTGAAAACATAGGACTCTATATAGACACAATAAATTGTGATTACTATAATGATATTGTCATACTTCTAATACATCACCAAATTCTTTGATCTTCTTGGGAAATGTTTGAAATATAGCATTTTCTGCCTGAACAAAAGAACAGTCTATAATCATGTGATATCAATAGTACCTGGTTTAATGTTGATTCTTTTAAACTTTTGACCTAAAATAAAGGAAATAAATTATTCCAGTAACTAGCTATCATTTACCTCTTGTGCCTCCAGAGGACAAGTTGCCATTTTCTACAGTGACACCCCTTTTTATGTAACTTATCACACGTGGGTAACACGTGATGTATCGTGAGTTAAGAAGTCGTAAAGACGCTACCTCTAATTAGCATCCGGTCACGCAGAGAGAAGCAGGGTTTTTGTCAGTGAACAATCAAGAGAGAGAGAACACTATGTCTAAGTTACTAGTGATATTGACTTTCTTACTAGTTATCATATTTACTGTGTGTAAGTTAAAGCTATTATCTTATACAATGTGCACGTAGCTGATACTCAAATAAACTTTACTATTCCCTACAGTAATCATATTTTTAACTTACATCGGTGACCTTTACTTACTCTATCTTGTCCTTTGTATTATTAAAAATAATATAATATGTACCTCTATTCCATTTATTCCCAATAATTTGTATAATATATAATTGTATATATATTATATGTATATATAATATAATTATATATATATATATTAGTTGTTGATTTATTTCTTAATATGGTAATCATTGTTTGTTTTAACTTGTTGACTCTCCTTTAGTTGCTCAAGATCCTGAACACAGAACATTTTGTAGAGGACACAGAAGCTGTGGTGAATGTGTTAAAGCTGTCAATGTAGGTGTAATAGTTATCATGTGACTATCACATGACTCATTACATTATTTAGGAGTCATTAGATCAAGGAGGACGATGTTATTGGTGCAAGAAGACAGACAATGGAACTTCCAATGTCTGCTTAGCCTATGGATTTGATTTGCCAATTAAAGCTGTTGGAGAATGTCCTAGCCTCAATTATAACATTGATAATTGTACTGGTAAGTTTGTTATTGTTGAGTATAATTAGAGTACAATAATAATTACCAATTATAAAGAGATTATCTATCTCTCTAGTGACTGCTCTGGTCTATGTCATTCTCATTTGCATCTTCGCGGTTATTGTATTCACAGTTTGTAGTGTTGTCTGTTGTTGTTGTTGTTGTTTCTGTGCTAGAAAACGACAGAGGTACTATTATTATTAACTGTCTATGATATTCATAGATTATTACTTGTATTATGGATTATAATTATTGCTATGTGACAATTAAATTAATATTACCATATATGGTAATATACCTAGTGGGAGCGCATTGTCATGTGTACTCACTCATGTGATTGTTATTATTTAGACAAAGAGAGTTAGAAGATGAACATTATATGCAAGAGAAGGATGCCATACGTAAGAAGAGTGCTGACCGGTAAGTGATATCTAGTTATGTGATATTATTTTATCTTGATTTGTTAGACGAGCTGAACGTAAGGCCAAAAATGATGAAATACGTAAAAAATATGGTGAGAAATTTGTATAACCAATTCTAAAATATGAAATGATAGTAATTTAAATGATAGTAATTTAATTGATCATTGCATGAATTTTATGAGTTGCATGATTTATACATACTTATTGAAAAAATTTGACAAATATTGTGTTACATGGGATTGCTTTCTTTGCCTTTTCCCCCGGGGGGCGTGCTGACCTGAGGTCTTAACGAGGACACGGCAGGAACTTACAAACGTCTTGAATGAAAATGCATTGCGTGACACTGTCAAACCCATAACATCATTGTCATCGTTTGTTATTTATCTACGGTACTCTCTCCTCTTAAAATTTAAATTAAACTCTATTAGGATAATTGCTACTTTGTAAGAATGATTTCATTTAATGATAAAATGAGCTACATTAATTTTTATTTTATTATTTTTACATTATCATAGTAGTGTGTTGTAGTGTCATTTCTTGTCAATAGTCAACTGTTACTTATCAAACAATTAATAGTTCTTTCCAAAAAAATATTAAAAAGCAATTTAATAACTAGTAATTAACTAGTCCTATTGTCTTAGCTTGTATGCTATCATTGGATTAGTGGGCGTGTGAATCATTGTCTGATAATTCACAGGTGGGAAATACCCATCAATCAGGTCAAACTCATATTTCCGTAGCAAGACAGACCAAATTGTCTTGATTTGAACATAAGCAAAGCTCTCTCCAACACATCGATGACGACCTTATTTAATATAATTTATGCATGTATAATATGATATGTACCTGCTCCAAATGGAACATATGCAAACTTGTTCTTATTAGTCAATTCTGTATCCAGAAATCTATAAACATGTCATGTTATTGTTATAACATTGGTATGGGAACCTGTCTGGATTGAAAGATTCAGGATCAGTCCAAGGCTCTAGCAATCTATGATTCGTAGTGGGTGATACACAGAGTTGATGACCTGGTGGAATGGTATACCCTCCAACATTCTATAAGACTTCATTATTGCTTTTAATAAATGGGGACATTCTCTAACCTGTGGTGTCTTCACCATCCTCATCATAGTCATAATAGGTGGGCGGAGTCTCAGTGTTTCTTTGAGACAACAATCAAGAAATGAGAGATCTTTTAACTGACAATAGACAATGACATACCACACAAGATGAGCAACTATACCTGCTCAAAATCAAGGGGCGGTAACTTTGATCCACAGACTTCTACTTGTTCCTCATAAGCTCTTGTCTGGTTCATTGTCACATGATAGTCATGTGATCATTTGCACTAACCTGTAGATGCTTATGTCTTGCTAGATAAAATCCAAGCCATGAACTGGTAGAAGATGAGGTATGTTGTCCAGCCATTAACAACCCAATCAACAATCCTGTTATTTCATTATTGCTTAATGGACGATCATTTCTTATAAGAGAGAGAGAGAGATAAGAGTGGAACCAAAATATAGAGGTTCTTTACTTGTAAGTGGTAGTCATGAGATGGTTTAGTACATCATCTTCTTGATCTTGAGTAGGACAAGCACGTCTTTTTTCTATAACTGACGAGAAAATGGTGACCATTTCTTCTCGAGCTTTGTCTCTCTTTCTACAATGATATGACAAGTACACTACCTAATCAAGTATTACCTAAATGATGGGAGTGGTAACCATCCTGGCAGTAGCCAAGCAGCATGAGTAAATCCTCCATCAAGATCAATGTACAATTGAGCTACTCTTTTTTCATTTAACAAAGCTCTTATCTCAGGTCCTAATACAACATAATTATTAATAATTATAATATAATACTCTTTACCATGTAAACATCGGCTAGCTGTGAGAATAATGAGCTCTGATAAGGCTGTGAATAAATCTGAGAAACATAGTAAATAATAAAGTATACATAACCATTGGGTAATTATAGACCTCTATGACCGGAGTCTCCCCATTGCTTAAAATAAGTCTCAGTTTCTTTCTCTATTAGTGGAATATAACGTCGAAACTGAGCTATATTCAATCCATATTTTAGCATTTTCTTCTGCTCCAGAAATATCTGTTAAAAACATAATTTTATTGCAGTATAAAGTGATGCATACATCGTGAGGGACGTCATAACATACTCCTTTACCAAATACTGGAGTAACCAGTCGAGCGTATACCTCCTCTGCATTAAGATCATCATTACGAGAGTTAAAAAATATAGAAGATGAATCTGATCCAATTAAATAAGTGAATGTCTTTCCCATCATTGTGAAACTGAAAACACTTCCATATTTGGCATAAGCCTTTAATAAGAACTCAATAGGACTTTTACCAAATTCTATAGCACATCCAAGAAATGGCAGTGCTGAAGGAATATGAGGTGGAAGATTCTAAGATAACTAAATAGTACAAGTTGTATTTGTTAAAATTATCTCACTTCTGCCATTTTCTTTGTGTTTTTCTTTATGATTATCAAGAGAGCTGCGGTTGCAGACACCAGAACTACTGCAGTCAGCCATATTGATCCAAAGTAGTCTTCCATTTCTGCAAACTAGAAATCGTCTCATCGAACAATGTGTAAGCGACAGTCATCGTCATCACTCCATACTCCGTTCATGCTATTGACCAATCAAATTTATTTATCCACATGGATCACCCCATCACCAGATACTAAAGTTATATATTCATAATAAGTCTTTGACATTAGATAGTGGAAATTTTAACTAAACAACTCTTGTCTGCTTTATTTCTAGGAACTATAAAGAGTCATTTCTCACCTATCATCTCTAAAATGTCACACCCACCAGCTACCGATCTAAGTGGCTGGAGATTGACAAATGTGAGAGGAAGACAAACATGGAGTTATATCAAAAAACAAGATGACAGAGAGAGGGAGTCAAATTTTGTTGAAAAAAGAGCTCTAGGACTTGATACAGTAAATCTTATCTCAACTAACGAACTTGTTATATCTCTTGTAATACAGGATAATGAGCCCCTCCCATCTCCTAAGACAGCAGCAGAAGCAGCTCATAATGGAATGATATTTTATTCTAAGCTTCAAACAGAAGATGGTCATTGGTCTGGAGATTATGGGGGTCCTCTCTTTCTTATGTCAGGTATATCATTAATACTTTGTTAATAATTTATTAATTTAAACATTATTAGGATTAATTATCGTATGTCATGTGACTAAAACAACTTTAGCTGAGCACCAAAAATTAGAAATGATACGTTATTTAAGAAATGTTCAAAATATAGATGGTGGATGGGGTTTGTAAGTAAATCAAGTACACAATAAACTATATGATCCACTTTATTGTAGACATATTGCTGGTAATTCAACAGTATTTGGTACAGCACTAAATTATGTATCAATGAGACTACTAGGAGTTGATCAAGATGATCCTGATCTGATACGAGCTAGATCATTGCTACATCAATTAGGTCAGATAATACACTAATATATATTATTAATAATATTAATAATAGGTGGAGCTGTCTGTATTCCTTCTTGGGGCAAGTTCTGGTTAGCTGTACTTAATGTATATGACTGGAGTGGTATGCATAGTTTATTACCAGAACTATGGTATGAGCATGGTGTTATTGAGGTCTGAAACTCATTCCATTTAGGATTCTCCCAACATGGGTTCCAGTCCATCCTTCACGCATGTGGTGTCATTGTAGACAAGTGTATCTTCCAATGGGCTATTGCTATGCCAATAAAATATCTGCTGAACTAACTCAAGTGGTCCTAGAACTAAGAGAGGTATAAATAGTTACCAGAACCCCCAAAATAATATTTTGTTATACAGGAGCTATACACTCAGTCATATGATAGTATTAACTGGCCATCTCAAAGAAACAATGTTGCAAAATGTGATGTATATACACCACATAGTTGGCTATTGGATCTTAGTTTCTGTAAGTGATAATGATTTACTAATACAATACAGTGTTAATCTAAAAGTATTTTTAGTATGAACTTTTGACTTTTAGTAACTAAACTTTTTTAAAAGACTAACTACTTATTATTAACTACTTATTATTAACTATTTATTATTAACTATTTATTATTAACTACTTACTATTACTAGTGATACTTGATTCATATGAGAAGATTCATAATAACTACTTGAGACAATGGGCTATAAAAGAATGTCTTGATCATATTTGTGCTGATGATAAGTTCACACATTGTATTAGTATTGGACCAGTAAGTTTATAGATAAAATAATAAATTATAAAATATTTTATTAGATATCTAAAGTCATTCAAATGTTAGTAAGATGGTATAATGATGGTCCCAATTCAGATATATTTAAGGAGCATGTCTCACGTATACCAGATTATTTGTGGTAAGTTATAATAAACTCCTATTATTATATATTAATAACTTTATATTATTAGGATGAGTATTGATGGAATGAAAATGCAGGTATTTAAAAAGGAATAGATAATATATTATACTATTTATGGATACATAGTTCTTATTATGGATGCATAATATTTATAATGGATGTATTGTATTTGTTATGGATGTATAGTCTTGTTATAGGGTACTAACGGCTCTCAACTTTGGGACACAGCATTTGCGACACAAGCTTTATTAGAGAGTTCTGCAGCTAATGATCCAACATTTCATAAATGTTTAGAAATGGCTCATCATTTCTTTAAAGAAACACAAGTATTAGACACGCCTACATCTAATAATATTTGATTTATTTATTACAGATACCAGAAAACCCTCCTAATTATAAGAAATACTATCGACAAATGAATAAAGTGAATAATAAAGTCATAATTGTATTAGTTTTAATTATAATTATAATGATAGGGTGGTTTCCCATTCAGTACTGTAGATTGTGGTTGGATAGTATCTGATTGTACTGCTGAAGGACTAAAATCAGTTATGCTGCTACAGGAACAATGTTGGTGAGTATGTCCCTTAATAATAGTTACATTATTATAATAACAGGTTTATTTCAAACAAGATAAGTGATCAGAGATTATATGAAGCAGTCAATGTAGTAAGTAAAATATCTTCATTGTACAATGATTGGTTTGTTTTTAGTTACTGAATATGCAAAACAAAAATGGAGGCTTCTCTTCTTATGAGACGAAACGAGGAGGATCTATTCTTGAGTTACTCAATCCTTCAGAAGTTTTTGGTATATCTCTCCTACCATTAGTATATTAAATGACATATTAATTAGGTGATATTGTGGTAGACTATACTTATGTTGAATGTACATCTGCTGTCTTACAAGCTCTGAAACATTTCTCACATCAGTTTCCAGAACACAGAACTCAAGAAATCCAGTATGTCATGTACGACAATGTAGTGTGGTAAACTCCTATTTAATTAATTCATTAGACACTGTCTAGAAAGGGGTCTGGAATATATAATTAGTATTCAACAAGTTGACGGTTCCTGGGAAGGGTAACTTCATATTATTATTGTTTAATTTGATAGTATTATTCTAGGAGTTGGGGTGTTTGTTTTACATATGGTACCTGGTTTGGACTTGAGGCTTTTGCATGTATGAACAGAAGATATGATTTAGGGTGAATATGATGTCATTATGATGTCGTTGTAATGTCAGCATTATAGAACTGCTGGTCAAGAAGTTCAAAAAGCTTGTGAGTTTCTATTGCACCGTCAAATGGAAGATGGAGGTTGGGGAGAAGATTTCTCGGTATTTTATTGTTAATTTAATTAATTTATTTATTGATCATGTAACAGTCATGTGAGAGGAGGTGCTATGTTCAGACAAAGAGTTCTCAGTTAGTGAACACGTGTTGGGCACTTCTAGGTCTTATGGCTGTTAGGTTTGTCACACAATATATGACGTTACTATATATTATAATGTCATTAGATATCCTGATCGCAAACCAATTATTCAAGGCATCAAGGTATAGAACAAACTATAATAGTCTTGTGATAGTCATGTGATTTGTTCAGGTGATAATGAAGAAACAGTTACCTTCAGGTGATTGGCTACAAGAAGACATAAAAGGCGTATTCAATAAAACATGTGCTATAACTTATACTAGTTATCGTAATGTGTTTCCTATATGGACTTTGGGGAGATTTGCTAGACTATATCCAGATATTGAAATATGAAATAATTAATAAATAAATTATTTTATTTTTAGTCTCAATCCGATGGCAGATTTGGCCAAAAATTCACCACTCCATGTTTTGCCTTCAGTGTCAATATAGTCACCTTTCCCTGTCATTCTGTAAAAGACACAAAAATAATAATAATAATAATTACAGAGAAAACAAACTTGTTATGTTCAAAATTTCCACAATATTTAGAGCCATCTGACCATGTGTAAATACCAACTCCATGATACTCATTGTTGATAAATTCCCCCTGTAATTATAATAAAATGAGAGACACATTTGATCATCAAACTAACTTTATACGATGATCCTGATGGATGTTCCATACAACCTGTACATTTTGTACATGTAGTAATGATATAATACATGTCAACAAACCTTGCCCACTCATTTTATCAGCTTGCCATTGACCAGAATATATTACTCCATTAGACAACGTATGAGTTCCTTTACCATGACGCTCAATTACATTACTGCTATTATAAATATACTCTCCATCTAATAAATGTATTCATGTAATATCACTAACTCTACTTATTTTTTGCTAGATAAACAACTATATTATTTTAGTAAACGTTATACCATATCTTTCTCCATTAGCAAACATAAATACACCAGAATGTATTTCTCTGGATGATTCTATGATTTGATAACAAATATCATAATAATAATCTACACAAAAAAACAGACCTTGTTGTGCACTCTTCTTTCCTTTACCTAATATTAATAAAATATTAATAAAGCACACAATTATTCATCTTACCTGGCATACTAGGGTATGTTGTTGATTGGTAGTTATGGTAACTAGTATACTGATACCACACCCATGGTAAGATGTAATGAATATTCATGAGAGGCCAATGCGAGCCCTATTTTTTTACAAAGTAAAAGGTAAACTATTGACATATTATATGTTAATTCTTGGTCTATATATATTGATATCTATTGTAGTATATATACATTTAATATATCTACCAGTGAAACTATCTACAGTCATCACATTCTATCATGTTTCTATGTGTTGTAGATAGTTGGCAGTGAGAGCATTCATTCAAGACATTTAGTATTTACTGTAATTTTGTGTTGATGATCACAATTCAGTGTAATACCACCTTACCTAGTTGTTATAATACTTCCCATCCTTCTTTTGTCATGTAATCCTGTATGTTAGTTATATTGAAGTCAATTATTTCATCTGGTAATTTCTTTTTAATTTATCTTCAGTCTTAACGCATTCAGTGGTACAATGTCATGATGCTTATTATTAATGGTCATCTGTAATCACAATGGCCATTTCATTAATTTCTGATGGAAACATTGATGTCTTTAATCATATGTCAACATAAGTCTCCCAATATCTCTAACTTCTATAATTTATAGTTCTATTTTTATTAGTTATTGTCGTTCTTTATTTAGTAGCAGTTTGTCTGAGACCATTTTTAATCTCGACTGGCTCTTTAGTTGCTTTTTAATCTGGCCTTTTATCATAAGATTCTGAAGAACAATCTTTTTTCTTGTCAGCATTTATAAATAAACAACATGACCTCCTAGTTTATTTGTGATAATTGTATTTAATTGATGTAACATATATTTTATTTCTTTGCAGTTCTTCATGAAATTATTCTCCTTTGACTTTAATAATGGTAACAAGAACAGTATTAAGACTAACAAGAACAGGAGTAAGTAGAACCTCTTCCTCCTGTTGCTGATGAAGATGTAACAACAGATGAAGCATTTATAGAGGAACAATTGGTAAAACTTGAACAATTAGCAGAGTATCCTCTAGACCCAGAAGGAAGGGTTTGGAAAAGAAAATGTCATTAGGTTCAAACATTCATGACATTGAGAAAGTTAAAGAATGGATCATCATGGTAGTGCATTATCAGCTCCAGAGATTAAAGGAGGACCAGTTAATGAAGTTAATTGAAATTCAAGGATATTGAAGATCACAAAAGATTTACTTACTGTATATAAGATTGTTTCTTTCTTTGTGGTGACTATAAAATTAATCAATGATAGTAGTGTTCTAGCTTGCTTACAAGTTTTATTCTTAGCTCTTAAAAATATAGCTTTAATTTGAAAGTCGTTGACCGTTGCTAGTGCACAAGTACCGTTAATGATATTCATAGCGCTAGACAGCTCGCCCCACAAGAGCATGAAGACAAAATCTGACGTACATATATAAAGAAACTGAAACAGTCATGAGTGCCAGTGTGTTGTGGGCCAGCGTTCTGCAATGCATCAGACCTCTGAGATGGTTACCAGCATACTCTACGGAGTATCCGAAAGGCCGACTAGGATAGGGCTGGTAGTCTCCCTTTAAACGAGATGAGGCTGGTGTATTTGTGGTTCCCGGTTCCTGAATGCGAAATTCCCTAAGAGCTGGAATCCCGTACGGCTGGTTTTAAGTTAGGGCGACGCTCCAGCCAGGATTACCTCGCGAAGACGAGGGTTACCAAGCCAGGTGGCGGTCCCAGCTAGCAATAGCAGGGAATCCTGGAGCCTAAGTGGAAGCCTGATTGGGTGAGCGAGTAGGAATCGTTTGGGCAACACACAAGGGTTTTTTTTTTCTAAATTATAATTCTATTTAATTATAATTATTATTTTAAAGTATTTAAGGAATATTCAATAAGAGTATTTAGGAGGTGAATGGTTTTACACTTCATTAGTATTTTCTTATATATTTCAATGGAAATATTATAATTTCTAAAATGTGATTTTATATTTTATACTAGTGATAAGATAACAGATTAGAAATACATGATGAAAACTCTGAGAGCAATTTCTTTCTTGATAAAAGTTGATGCTAGACAATTTCCATTAAAATTAATTATAATTGTTATCAATTAATATAACTTACTTCATTATTTTGAACAAGTTGTCTCACTTTCCATGCCAAACTTGGTGTAGTTTGTTCATTCTATTATTATTAGAATATTAAATCATATTAATTGTAATTACTTTTCTTGTTGTATTGTGACTAAGAGATGAATCATTCATAAATTCATCAACTTCAATATCAGTAAGATCAAAAGTTGTTTGAGCAATTTGCCGAGCACGTTCAGAAATGTCATCTTTACGTAGTGAGCCCTCTTGTTTACGTGAAGAAGATGAAGCTTTAACTTGTTTCTCTTGTTGTAAACTAGAGAGTTCTCGTGCTAGATCCTATCAAAAACACAATGGAAAATATAATATAATAATGAAATATCCACCATGACAAATTCTTGATAATTTAGGACTGTCCTCTCAGCAATATCAGTCCTTCTTTCAAGCTCCAACAATGCAATCTGGTTTTCTCTCTTAATTTCTCCTTCTTTTTTTTCTCCTGATCTCTTTGTCAAAATAAGTTGTTGTGTTTTCTTTCTACATTCATCCTGAACCAGAGTTAACTGATGAGACTACAACAGACACACATCAAATCCACTTCATATACTATAGACATACAGTATTGTCTAAGTCTTGTTGACATCTTGAAAATGTCTCAAGTAATCTTTGCTTCTCTTTAGCATGTTGCTCAGATTGAGATTTGATAGATGAGATCTACATAAAATTATTATTATAGTAGATAACATAATTATGATCATTATCTTACTCGGTGTTTATAATGTTCTAGAGACTCCTGAAGTGATGTAACTTGATCAGTAAGACAGATCTAACAAAATAATGACATAATACACCACATCACTAGATTAACATACTATCTTCTCTTTGTCCAAGTTAGTTCTCTCTTCTAGCGACATGAGTTTCTTTTTCTGGTCAGCGATGAGTTGTCTCTTTTGTTTGAGATCTCTCTCCATGTTAGACACACTACAAGATACATACAAGTGATTACTATCACAAATATGTACTGACCGATCCTGTAATGTGTCCTTCTCCTTGTCTTTAGCTACAAGATCAGTTTGCAATGACTTTAATTGCTCAGATAAACTGCCACATTTTTCACTAAGAATCTGTACATTTATACAACATATAAATTTAGTAATAACAACAGACAAAACACTTACTTTCTTTTCTTCTTTTAGTTTTTTATTTTCTCCTTCAAAATTAGCTCTTTTCTCTTGTTCTGCTAATGCTTTCAGACCAATTGACTCTAGACCAGTACATCGTCCTTGTAATTCAATACGAGTGGTCTCAAGTGACTTGAGTTCTGCTCTCAACTCCTAATTATAATAATAACTTTAAATAACTAGTTGATTATAAAGTGTTTCTGACTTGTATTGTAGTTTTATTTGATGATAATTTCTCTTGTAATGGCTTTATTTCTCTCTCAACTTTAAACTTATCTCGTTGACATTCATCAAGTAATTGTGTCAGAGATCGTTTAGCCATTGTCAATACACTCACCTACAATAAATAATTATATTATAATGACATCAATAATAATGTTAGTACTTGTCGAGTTAATGTTTTCAGTCTCTGTTGACAGGTCTTCAATTGTACAAACCATTTACATTTGTGGGTGGAGTCTCGTTGATATATCTTTTGACTTTCTTTTTTACTGGAGGTTTCAACTTGATGTGGTAGCAATGTATCATTTTTCTTATGTAACTGGGAAGACTGGTTTGGCTTTTCGGTATAACTTGATTGACAGGTACATTTTATTGGTTCATGAAGTGTTTGGTTTAGTCTTCGGACATTGTCTAATGCTTGAGTCATTTGATTATATCGTGCTATCATTTCAGTATCTGAATGTCGACGTGTATGGCTTCTTGTGGGAAGTGGAGGAGAATTGAACAAAGAGGAAGTTGAAGTACAAACCATATCTGTTTCCATGGAAACACATTCAGGAAGGAGTTCTACTTGAATTGCTGAGTCAATTTTTGGTATATAGTCAGTATTTGTAGATGTTGTAGTGAATTTTGAGAGTTGATCTTTTTCCCATTGATGTTGTAAATCGATAATTGTTTGTTGAAGATCACCAGCTTCTTTACGTAATTTATAACACTCTTTTGTCAATATTCTATAATAAGATAACATTTTAATGCACTATAACATTACTTATTTATTTACTTGTTTTGATCTGTTAGTTTCACATTTTCTTCATTCAACAAAGCTTGTTCACATTCCAATGTTTTGAATTTTTCTTGTTCCAAAGATGTACAAGATACTGCAGTATCTAATTCTGTTATTTTTGTCTCTAATACTACAACACAATATTTTATATCATAACAAATTGTTATCATTACTGTTCCTTTCTTGTTGTAAACATCCTCTAAGTTCACTTATAGTAGATTTTTGTTGAGCACATAATACACTCAATCTGCCAACTTCTTCTTCAGCTATAATCCTAATAGTAATAAGAATTAATTAATGTTATAATGAGAGGGACATACTTATCTATTTCTAACTGTTGACACTTGCTCTTATATTGTGTCAATTCATTCCACACACTGTCTGTATTTTCATGTTTCAAACACCGTCCAGCTCGTCTATCTTTACAAGTAGGTGAGGGGTGTGGTCTTCTAGATACTGGGCTAGAGAAGGGGGTGGAGCCATATGTTCATGTGACCCACATGACACTCACCTATTGTTGGTGTCATATGTTTTCAGTTGTTGAAGAACTAACGTATGACTCTCTTTTAATGCCTTCATTCTCTCTAGTCTCTTGTCATGTTTCTCTCTCACACACACTATTTCTTCATTCTACATACATTATATTATCATGTCAAATATAATGTAGTTACCTTGGCTTTCATTTGAGTCTGTAATTCAAACAGTTCTCTTTCTGTTTTCTCCAGTAGCTCCTGAAGATTTTTAAACTGATCTTTAACATTAGGACCAGCAGAACAATACTATATCAGAAAATAAGGTTAATAAAATCTTTGTCTTATGAGGGGTACCTTCATGCTCTCATGAAGACGAGACTCTGCCAGTGTTAGCAATCGTCGTGTCTCCTTTAACTCTCTGTACAGTTATGATGTCATAATGATGTCATATAATGTAACATACATTTGATTAGCTTCAAGTTGTTGACTCAATATCATCACTTCATTATTAAGACTAGTCTTTTCTTCAGTCAATAAGTCCATTTCATTTTGTACTAACTTCATCTCCTAATATAATACAATATAATGTATTTATTAATTTAAGAAATGACCTCTTTATATTTCATTTTTAACTGCTCTTCTCTCTTTCTTGTCTTCTCTTCTAACTGTTTTTTTAAACATTGATTTTCTTTTAAAATTGTTGAGCACTAAATCAACCAACAGTTACATTAAATTAATCAACAGTTACATTAAATAATACATTAATGATATTTATATACCTCAATAGCTTGTTGTGTCTCTAGTTGCTGTGTATATTATTATAAAGAGATTGTATTTTAATAATAGAGGATTACTTTAATTTGCTGAGTCAGCTCTTCTTTCTCAGTAACTAGCTGTGACTTCACTTCTGTAAGACTCTTCACTTCTTGTTCAAGACATCCTGATCGCCGTAGCAACACTATATAAATATAAACATAATTATTTCATAATTTGATAATTAGTAGGGACTGACCTTCAACAGCTTTCAAATGTTGTTGTAGTTCATTCTTCTTGTCTATTAGTCTAGACTTGAGTTGACCAATTTCTTCAGATGCCTAATAAAGTATAGTTTACTGAAATATACTGAAATGTTCAATATTTTATTACATGAGTGAGTTGATCAGAATGTTCTTGAACTCTCTCATTTTCAAGTTTTAACTTCTTGTCAATCTGGTTTTTATCAGACGTCAACTTTTGCAATTGAATCTCAAGACCAGCAATAGTTTGGGACTGATGATCTAACTCCTACAAATTAAAGACATACCCATAACCAAATAAGGACATATACATGGACACATATTCAGTAGCATTATAAGGCTATACATCCATACAACAATATGTATCCATTGCTGTACCTCACGTAAGACTTCAATTTCTGCTTCTTTGTCTTTAAGTGTTAATTGAAGTTCTTCCTGTTCTTGCTCTCTTTTAATTTTTTCTCTAAAATATATATACTTACAAATCCACCCACACAATATTACCTAGTGATTACAAGACTAATGGCTTCTGTCACATCAGGAGATTCTTTCTGTAGCTGTTTCCATAGTGACCAGACAAAGTCTTTATCAGCCTATGTTAATACAATACTCACTTATAGCAATAATATAATCATATTACCTTACAACGAGCTAACTCTTCTTGTAACTTAAACACTTCATCTGCAGACATCTTCACTTCAAAATTGCCGCCATAGCCACACCCCAACGCTATTGTTTAATTTAATGGGCGTGGCTAGTGCTTGCAAACATAATTTTAATGGCTACAGCTAGCAGTGATATCTCTACTACTGTAGCAACAGTACCTGTCCAAGGAGTGGCTGATGAGGTCCCTTTCCAAGATTTCTGTGGGTAAGTAATTTAGATGACAATAACCATTTGACCACACCCATTGACACACCCTCTTTCAGGTTACTGGAGAAGATAAATTCTACTAGTGGTAATGAACGTAAGAAGTCTATATTGGATAAATTCATACGACAATGGAGGGATGCTCATGATAAACTCCACTCATCAGATGCCAGTACAACAGTAAGTAAACCAGTTACATAAACCAGTTTATCAGGTTATCTTCTGTCGTTAGACTGATACATTTTTCCCAGCAATGCGTCTCCTACTTCCACACTTGGATCGTCAGAGACCAGCTTATGGCATGAAGGAAGTAGCTTTAGCTAAACAATATATTGACATACTAAATATTGCCAAAGAGAGTCCTGATGCTCAAAAATTATTGAATTATCGTGCACCACATGCTGCTAAACAGGTTTGTCTAGTTTATTATACTTGTTTTACATGTATATTTTGTCATAGGATGCTAGCGATTTTGCAGGTGTAGCATATTTTGTACTTAGAAATCGATGTCCAGACAAAGGAAGGTAGGTACTGGTTATACGAGTTAACCCCTCCCCTTGTAATTAATATTATTTACTTTTTTTTAGTTTAACATTATCTCAAGTAAACCAATACTTGGATCAACTTGCTCTCTCTAATGTCAAGAAAGATAGACCAGGAGTTAAGAAAGCATTACAATGTCTTCTCAGAAATACTTCAGCACAGGAACAAAAGTGGCTAATTAGAATTATTTTAAAGGTACATGCTTATTGGTTGCCATAGTAACCACAATATTTTATTATCAGTTCTAGAATTAGTAGTGTTTTCCTTATTAAATCTTTAATAACACACGTACTACTATGAGTACATATAATAGATGATATTATTTCATCTATTAATTACTTACTTTTATTAATTATCTTGTGATTATATTACAGGAGCTAAAGATGGGATTAAGTGAGAACTCTATATTTGTTGTCTTTCATCCTGATGCTCTAGATCTATTTAGTGTATCCAGTAGTCTAGAGAAGGTACCACATAATAATAGTGTGAATAGATTAGATTATAATAGTGTCCGGTAACTAACTAACTAACTAACTCATTCCTACTATTGTTGAAGTTGTATAGTCTAAAATAACACACAGGTGTACATTGTAGGTGGATTAAGTGTGAGGAATTCCTGTTTCTTGATTATAATTAATTACAAGGAATACATTTTTAATCCACATCATCAAATATATTTAGTACTAGTTTTTTCACATCATCATTAATAACTAATTTTGTGGTACAAAACTTTATTACATCTGTACAACAGCATAAACATCATAAAATGACCAAATATGGTAATATGCTAATCTGAAGGTCAACTATTTGGCACATATTTAGTATCTAGTTTCTATAATAACATTAAATACCTTTTCATCATAACAATTATAATGATGTGATGTAACTACATATTACTAGAATATAATATTATGTTCACATCTTATATGATACTAGTAGCCACTTCATTAGTAACTTTAATGACCTAGTCTATCTATGTATTTTGTTGATATATAATATATCTTATCTATCATTAATTATTAGGTGTGTAGTGATCTTCGTAATCCAAGTACAAGACTTAATGAAGCAGCCATTAGTTATTTCACTCCATTTAGACCTATGTTAGGTCAAAGAGCCTCTATTGATCAAGTAAATACAATTATCTTTTAATTACTGAGGGTCATACCCTTTATATTATAGGTGGTAAGATTGATGGAATATCAACCATTTTTTATTGAGAACAAATTTGATGGAGAAAGAATGCAATTACACAAACAAGATAATAAATATCGTTACTTCTCAAGAAGGTATTAGTTTTAACTATGTTAATGATGTCATCGTGTTGCCATGACATTTATTTAATGATGTCATCATGTTGCCATGACATTTATTTAATGAAATTCATGCGAGAAAATGTTATCTCTTTCTGTATGAATTTGCATTATACCTGTTATAATTGTAATTTAGTTCACGGGATTACACTGCAAGTTTTGGAGCTAATGAGAAAGAGGGTACATTCACTCCGTATATACACAAAGCATTTAACAGGTAGACATAACATGTATGGTTGCCATGGTGATATTTCTGTATAATAGTAAAGTGAAGTCTTGCATACTGGATGGTGAAATGGTAGGATGGGATGTTGAAACTGAAAGTTATTTGTAAGTACATGTATTTTGTCTTCTAAATACATGTAATTTACTTGTTATAGACCTAAAGGAGACAATGTTGATGTAAAGACATTAACAAGTGATAGTGGTGAGTCTGAGTGATGAGTAATGGCATTAGTAGTTTAATTCCCATTAGAATACATCTACAGGATATAGTGTATGCTCAGTCATCAAATGGTGGTCTTAATTACTTGTCAAATAGTTATTGAATGAATGCAGTCAGTCTTTACAACACCTGACCTTAATTGTAATGATATCACAAAGGCTAGGCCAATTCCCAGTGGAGTAAATAGAATATGACATTTAATTTACTGTTTTGATTAATTAGGTCTTAATATAATTAATAGTATAGTTGATTATATAGCTATTAAGATATCTATTGTTATGCTATATCAAAATATGATATGTTTAATAAATTAATAATAATAATGTGTTTATTACAATATGTCTACTCTAATTTCTAAGTTATTTTACTTCTTAACTATCAAATTACCACATCCTCTCTCTAGCTATTAGACCATGTTATGTGGTATTTGATATTCTTATGATCAATGATATCAATTTGGCTAACCGTCCACTAAGAGAGAGAGTTCAACATCTCAACAAGTATGACTGTTCAATATATACTATTAATTGTTTATTTTATTAGTGTATTTGATCCTGTTATTGGATACTTACATTTAACTGAGAGAGTAGAGAAGAGTACAAAGTAACAAGATAATATGTACTCTATGTGTGTACTCCTCCTCTCTTCCTATAGAGAAGATGTTATAGTTGCATTAAATGAAGCCATTGATAAAAGAGAGGAAGGTTTAGTGATAAAACAACCTGGTTCATTTTATAGACCTGATAAGAGAAAAGGTAACTATAACACTAACAGCTGCTGACAACACCTGCTAGTTTAAATTAAATGTGAGAAAGTTTATTTTAAATATATTCACATTAATTCCTGAGATAATAAACACTTCAGCATTGTACTTACAACTTTAATTACTTGAGTAATTTAACATAATTTGTATAAATATTTACATACTATATTTACATACTATAATATGTATTTGTTCTTTATTAGATAGTGGATGGTTAAAAATCAAACCTGATTATGTTGACTCATTGAGTGATGAACTAGACTTACTAATACTAGGAGGTTACTTTGGAGTAGGAGTAAGTCTATACACACACACACACTTGATAACTACTCTATCTGTTTAGAGTCGATCTGGTATGATCTCTCACTTTATGTGTGGGGTTGCCTTACCACCTCGAATACCAGGAGAAAAACCATCAATATTTCACTCCTTTTGTAAAGTCAGTTTCTTCCTTATAATTAGAGTAATTATGGTATGTATTTAGGTTGGTTCAGGCTATACAATGAGTGAATTGAGAGAACTAGGACACAAACTTAAACCTTACTGGCAAAAATTTGACACCAAACATCCTCCAGAGTCAATCCTATTAGCAGCTGGATATAAAGTGCATATTAAGATATGAACAATAATAGTATTGCCTCATTATATTATAGGAGAAACCAGACTTGTGGGTGGAGCCTAAGAACTCTAAAATTGTTCAAATCAAAGCAGCAGAGATCATTGTCTCTGATAAGTAAGTAATATTAATATATTATGTTATTATATTATTAATATTTTGGTAGATACAAGTGTGGATGTACTCTGAGGTTTCCTAGACTAGAAAAAGTAAGAGATGATAAAGAATGGTTTGATTGTATGACTGTTGATGAACTAGAGGACCTCAAAAGGGTATGAACTATTTTTAGTAACATTGTTCTAATAATAGTATTAATACAGATCGCATCAGGTCATTTGGCGCATCGACATTATGACGATGACATGGACAGAGAGGATGTTCCTAAGACTAAGAAAAGGAAAGTGGGGACTAGAATAGAGAGACCAAGTGGTGTAGCAGAACAGTTCCGTCAAACTGATGTATCAGGTGTACAAGAGGTTAGTTACCGTATAACCCGTATATGATATGGTTACAATTATCTTCAATGAAGCTAACAGCTTGTGTTACAAGCCACAATGTCCACTCAATTATAAAATGTTTGTATGCGTAATGCCTGTTTTAAGTGCCAGTTGTCTTTAATGAACCAACTAACCACATCTAAAGTGTACAACGTGTATATAAATACATGTATATAACATCAGTGTGTACATGTACATGTCTGTCTCTCTTTAGGTGTCATCTATTTTTAGTAACAAGGAGTTTTGTGTTATCAATGGTTCTCCTACTCTTAGTAAAAGTGATATAGAAACTAAAATAGCAGAGGTAACTATAATGACATCATAATGACATCATCTCTCTTAGCATGGTGGTACATTTGTACAGAACCCAACAGACAATACCTATTGTGTATTGGTTTCTAAAGTAGTAGTCAAAGCTAATAACATTATCAGGTAATATGTTCAATAGACAGTAAGTGATGACATTTCTGATATGTTCTTTAGTAAAGGAGTTCATAATGTGGTCAAGATAGAATGGTTCAGTAAATGTTTGGTTAGTTTTAAGATAAATACACATTTCTTGGAATGTAGTCTTTAGTTTTTATCAGTTATAAACACCTGTTGTTTTGTTAGTTAGTGTTACACTAATATCATGTGATTATTTATTGAAAGCAACCTTTATAAGGGGGATTATTAGTAGATACTTGATATATCAATATATAATAGTGTGTTCTCTATAGGAGGTTGGACAGTGTCTACCATTTCAACCATCATTAATGTTAAGTACATCACAAGAAACTAGTCTTAGATTTGCTGAACTCTATGATAAGGTTTGAAAAGAGTGTGTGTAATATGACCTGTATGTTAAAATAGAAGTATATAATAATGTGTATATTACTAGTTGTACTATGGGAAAATGTTTCTAGTCAATACTAATTCTCACCATACAGTGTAATATACATTATTATTAATAATTATACAAATGTATTGCTGAGTATAACTTGTGGTTAGGTTAGTGTCAGTTCCAGTGGTTTATATTGTCTACTAATAATAATCCCTTTATTAGTATGGTGATAGTTATATGGAAGATACTAGTGAACCACTCCTACATCAAATTTTTATGAAAATAGAAGAACAGGTATTAATAAGAACTATGAATATTATTATCTTCATATTACAGCAAGGTCAGTCCCATTGTCCTCGTGAAGAGATAGCAGAAATAGAGAGTAGATATTTTCCTAATAATTCACCATATGGATTGTTTCGTCAGTTAAGGTATACTAATATAATGTTTACTAACACACACACACTTACTACCTACACATATCATTGTCTAATATAATTATTATAATATCATTATTGGTTTATTAGTTAATTTGATAATGTTCTCTACTTACTACATCAGGTTTTATTTTGATAAATACGAACTAGTTAACTGTCCAGAGTCTGTAAGTCTAACCAACATCTTATATTACTTGTAAATACACACACATGACCATAATCTATAACTCAATTACACAGTCAATCACAGTGGTTAACAGTTATCCTGTACTTCTCCTTATGATACTTAACATTAGACACTACAATATATTGACCATCTGTTGATGGATAAAATGTATTAACACGTATAATATTAAATATAATTATTATAATATATTATTATGTATTATTATCATGTACTATGTCATGTATTATCAAGTATTATTAACATGTTAGATTATATCTAATACATCTCTGGAAGTAATAGAATTAGACAGTAGATTGTATGGAGGATATGTATCACAGATCTTTAATGAATTCACTACTCATGTTGTCATTGATAACAAGTAAGTTCTAGTTATAACAATTGATACCTTTTCATTCCATGTGTGTATGTATACCAATATCTATTATAATGTAGCGATTTGAAGAGGATATCAGATCTAAGACGACTTCAGAGAACACACAATAAAAAGTCACACTTTGTTTTATCGAGCTGGATTACTGATAGTATTAAAGATGGCTACTTAAAGAATGAACGATCATATGAACCCAAACCATTATAATATTAGTTGTCAATTATTGGATGTTAACATATTACAATTATATATACCAATATTATTTGATGTCAACAGGATGTTATAGTATACATGCACCAATATTATTATCATGTAATAACATGTACCAATGATTATCAGATATTAGTATAACATGTATCAATGATTGTCATTATAGTAAGCACAACAGGATTATGTTGACTTTATACTTCAGGACCCCTGGTATGTAATGTTAAGGGAACAATCTATTATGGACTATATTATATTTTAATTATATAAGGATACTCCCCTCCTGGTATTAACATGGCTATGTTACTGCCATTAAGTAATATTTCATCTAATTTTGTAATACGTCGTCCTTCAGGTGTCATTTCACTAAAGGGGGTGGAGTTAAGTATTAATGTACAATGGGTGTGGTCTCCTCACAATTCTGTGACATCTTCCAACACTATATTAACAAAGTCATCAAATCCTAACAGAGTACCAACAATCTCTTTATCAGATGACTTCATTATAATATGAATACGACTTCCAATACATTTATCAACTAACTCTAAAATAAATATAATTATAAAATTAATAAATACAAAAACAATACCTTACCTAAAGGAAGCAGTGAGCTCTGATTCATACTGCTGCCGTCTAGACGAAAAGGGCACACGTGGACGATAGAAATGGGCGGAGTTCTTTAAACACATAAAAGACTTACAAGTTTGCTTATTCGTCATTATAGCAGGAGCGTACTAGTTATAGCGACTTAGTGGTTGCAAATAGACACTAGATAGTCCTATTGCCTTATGATTCAGGGTGCCAGTTTCGTAACAAAAAACTCACCTGTCCTCTCTCTTTGCTGTAAGTATCTCGCAAACCTTTGCTTGGAAGAATCTGGTGCTCTTTGTTGGCCTTCGCTTTTCGATGGGCCATTTAATCTGGTAAGATACAGTTTTAACTTACCGTTTATTTATTATAATAAAATAGCGCAGGGAACAAGGTCTTTCCTGCAAGATACCTATCTTACCGCAGCAATATGCAACCTGCGGCCCAGACGCAAAACTTTTACGTTAAGCACTTGCAGAAGTACTTGGAAGACAGCCCAGATATATCTTATATGAGTCTAGTAGAATGGATACCAGGTGTCGGTATTGTTGTTAAAGGATCAGGAGAAAGTTGTACATTGGAAACTATTTATAAACCAGAGCTGTCCCAACTAGTAGTACTCAAAAACATGTCAGTGAGAGTTCAAGACTCATTGAATGAAGAGATGGTCACAGGAAATCTAAAGGAAGACCCACCACCTCTTGATAATCTTACTGATATCACATCACAAGAACCGAATTACTGTATTATAATGATCAAGAACATTAACAGTGAAGCTAAATTAACTTTTCAAGTCATTGCACAGGAAAGCAATTAAAGTTTTATTATTTGTAAGTACTTTATTATTTATACTTACTGAATTGCTGTTCATATTATTTATTGTTTTCTGTTGAAAGATAGACTTTTCTAAACAAAAGTCATGATGCAGTACAAACACTTACTACAAAGTAGTAGTCCTTAAGAAAACACATCAATAGACCTACTGTATATAAACTAACTTATTTAGTTCAATTCATTAAACTTTATTAAACGCTGCCACATCTACTGATTGTACTATATCTTCAAATGCAGTAATAGCTTCTTCAAGAAAGTCTGTACCAATCTAGTGTGTATTATATATATATTAATAATAATTAATGTAATATAATGAGTGATATTACCTTGTCATCTTCTACAACACAAGATATTTGTAATTTATGAATACCATAAGCCAATGGAACTAGTTTAGCTAGAGAAAGAAACAAGATCATTTGTGATTTAATTATTAATAATTATACAGTAAATGACAACAAATTTGTATCAGATGACAACAACTTACACACTGACAAGAAGTATTAACAAAACTTATCACTAACTGTAATGTCAACATGTTCATTTTAAGTGGGATGTTTCTCACAACTATGTTCTCCATAGTACAGATACTAATATTCACACACATAGTTCCTTATATTATATAGTTCATATATAATTCCTTACATACCCCACATAATATATAGTTCATATACAATTCTTTACATGCTCCACATAATATATAGTTCATATATAATTCCTTACATGCTCCCCACAGTAGTCCATCAGCCTCAATACTACGTACATGTTGTTCTACTACTTTCATATCAGTTTCATCATCCCAAGGTTTAACATCTAATATAATATTAGATTTAGCTATAACTGCAGGCTCTAAGATCATAATAGAATAGAATAAAATTAACAGGTCATTGTTGTACTTTTCTTTTTCTTGTCTTGATATGCTTCAATCCTTTCTTGTTTGACCTTTTCAGCTAACTGTTCCATCTATAATAATATTATAAATTAGATCATTTATTACTTGGGATTTCTTAGATATAGATCATTCATCGTCTGGGACTTCTTATGTAATTTATTTTATAAAAGTATATTGTAAAGCTGGAAATGTTTATACATAAGAATCTGTATTATTAATATTCATATTGAAATGTCTACCAATTAAAATTTGAAAACTTCAAAAAACATAATTACTAATTGTACTAGTAATTTCTATGCAAATACCTTATAAGGTAAACACAAAATATTACACAATAAAATTTCCAGACTTAATGCATTTAAGTTTTGCTAAATAAAAGTTTATAACTTCCAAATCATCAAATAAAAGAATAAAACTAGGAAGGAAATACAATCTTAGCAAAAGGAGATTTATATTTGTATACCAAACATTAGGGACATATGAACAGTATTCAATTTCATTGAGAGAAAGGAGAGATTGTAACCTGATTGTACTAACTTTTTACATTCATAAAACATGCAGACATTAACTACGTTCACAAATAATGTTAAGAATGCATTACTGTGGGCATTATGAAATGAGATCATTTGTCTTATTTAGTCCACCAACTTTCAAGTACATGAATTGTTTGATACAAACTATGATTAATATATATATATATATATATATATATATATATATATATATATATATATATTGGCCATTATTGGATAGTTATGTAATGTAGACAGGAAGTACAATTAACTACAGAAATGTATAACAACATGTACAATAGACTGGTATATATTTCTTCAACAAGACATTATACATTTGGCATAAATCAACAATGATGTCATTGGAATTACCAAAAATAATCATTATAAATTTATAGTACATATTTTGACTATATTCATAACAGGATATTAATATTATGATTATTATTATACTTTACACTATATACACTTCCTCTGTACTTTTATGTACAGTCAACTTCTAATGTCATTATAATAATTCTCATTCCTCTCTCTCTCTCTCAAGGTATGCATGAAGAAAACAACATTACTGTAATGACCTCATATTCTGATATTATTATATCAATAGCCTCATAAGTTTAAATAACTATTTATTTCATTAGTATGTCATCAACAAGAACAGCAAATTTGTCAAGTACAGAGAGATTAAAGGTTAGAAGTATGTCCTATTAGGATATAGTTACATTGTGTTTATACAAATTCTTGTTATACAAGATACAAGACATTATCAAAGGTATTGGACATAATGAAACATAATAGTGTTAGTTATATATAATAGACAATAACAAAACAGGATATTTCAACCTGAAGATCAAATCATTTATGTTACAGATACAATTGCTATATCTAGCTTAAATTACAACTAAAATTGCTGACCTCATCATCATCTCCAAATAGTTCAAAGTCATCATCTTCATCTTCATCATCACCAGATGTCTTTACAGGAACAGTACCTGATTGACTATTACCATATTGATCAAGAGGTTTTTGAACACCTGGAAAACTAATAGAAAAATAGAACAAATAATCTTGTCTCTAGACTTAGCAGTATTTGGTGACAAGGTGTCAAGGGAAGGAAGGGTTAGTACTATATAACAATATTAAAGTACTTACGCTAGTTTCTCATTATCAGAATATGATGCAATATGATTATACCAACGTAATACATTAATATATTTTGATGATGGTGGACTACCAATAGCATTGAAGATAGCTACATCACCTTGAGATGGTACATATCTATTATAATAAGTTATAATAATAATATAATATATTAAATACATACCCCTCAATATAACTCTTGTCTTTTAAATAGTCATTAAGTGACTGTAGTCCTGAGTCTGTCTTTAAATCACCAAAACCCATTATCACTTACTTTCATTAATTAACACGTGGTAGCTTAGAACTAACAGAGCATGCTCAGTTAATTAAACTATGACGCAATAGTCTAATTTTAGATACACAACCTATTTTTAATCTCTTATTCATAAATATATCCTCCTTTAGTTGCAATAGGTACATGATAGCCTCACAAACCAGAGGCTTCAGTTAAAGAGGAATAATCTGTCTAACTAGCTACATGTTGTATATAATACTTTAAATAGTATTCTCAATAAAAAACATGTATCATTAAGACATTGTAGGAGTTAATATTTGTCTAGATCTAGTGCCTCTTATTAATCTTTCCAATGAACTCTCTTTACCAATTTTCTGAGACACAACCTCTATTACAATATATGCTTCTGGTAAATATCGACCCAAAAATGGTGGACTAGTAATCTCATTGATCACCAATATATAAGTCCCTATACAAACAATACTATTATTATTATTATAGAGTATATTGTATTTATACCTGGTGGACAGAACTTGTCACGTTTAGCTTGCATCAATCTCTCTGTCTGTTTATTTTTACTGGTTGATTTCTTTATTTTAGTGCCACTGGATTTTTTTTTCATACTATCAGGAGAAGGACTAGGAGAACGAGATCCCTTAGTTGCTTTCACTGATGGTTTAGGATTCTTTATAGTATCTTCATCACTTGTTGATAACATTACTTTATCTACAAGTGATGCAAGTTTAGGAGGAGGTGGTGGAGGGAGATATAACTGATTAAATTCTATTCTGCCATTGTGACTTTTAGCAGTAG
This sequence comes from Xestospongia bergquistia, assembly GCA_963965975.1. Taxonomy (NCBI): domain Eukaryota; kingdom Metazoa; phylum Porifera; class Demospongiae; order Haplosclerida; family Petrosiidae; genus Xestospongia; species Xestospongia bergquistia. The sequence continues at coordinate 209,936 of OZ014419.1, forward strand.
ATACTGGAGAGAGTGTGAGAAGGAACTGTTCCTCTGGAGTCATTTCTACTGGTTTCTTATTCAAACTATACATTGATATGGTACTAGGTCCTGTTAGTCCAGTTTTACTGGTATTTTCAATGGCCGTAGGAGACAACGATAATGCATGGAGTGGTCCCTTTATCTCCTCCTTTGATTCCTCTTCTAATAAATTAGTGTTTGATGATACATGAGGTGTTCCTGGTTCTGACATGGGTAGGTCCTCTTGACTTGAAGGAACAGTAGTAGTGGTATTCCCTTGTGGTACTTGTAACAGTTCATAAGTGATACCATCACCACTATATAATAAGTATGATCATATATGATAATATAGTACATGATTTATACTTACTGTGGTGTAGTGACTGTCTTGTTGCCTTCTAATAAATGAGCTATTGATAATGACATTTTTGATGTAGATTTCTTTACACATGATTTATCAATTAATGCAGAGATCTTAAACTTTCTACCACTATCTGTATACAGGAGATACATTAATATCATATGATTTAATTATACCTGCTGTCACCAGTTCTCCTCTCTCATTGACACAATTTAATACAATAGAAAATGTCTTGCTTTGTTCAATTACTAAATTAGATTTACGACGTCTCTCAGGTATAATGGCCACACTCTCCTCTACAACAACCAAGACACAATACAAATATATAATGTATCGTTAATAGTACCTTCAGGACGACCATTAAACCACATCCCTTGGTATACTATACCCGAGGCATGAATTAAGGTTCCCTCACCATGGTAACAATCATTTTTCCATTGACCCTGTAATTCGGTGCTAATAATTGTATTTTAGTGAGTATAATATTATGCACCTCATATATACTACCATCATGATATTTGAAACATCCATGTCCATGTTTCATATCCTGGATCCAACCACCTTCATACTGATCACCATTACTATATAACAGATGACACTAGATGACTCCATTAAGAGACATAACTATACTGACCTATATAAAATAGTACCTTCTCCATGTCTATAGTGATTATGGAATTCTCCCTCATAAATACTTCCATCATTATAAGTCAGTTGTCCTAAACCTGACAAAAGTGATTAGTAATTAATATATCTCTTACCTTCTCTCTTATTCTCTTGCCAACCTCCTTCATATTGAGTACCATCAGGTGATTGATACATTCCCTGACCATGCATTTCACCACGATGAAATTGACCTGAATTGGAGATATTTAATTTATCTATGAGTCTATCAATCCATCTGTCCCTTTATCCATCCATTCAATCATATATCCATACCAGTATAAGTTGATCCATTTCTACTAAAAACTCGATATCCATGACCTTCTATTTCACCTTTAATAAATGATCCTTCATAATAGCTACCATCTTCCATTATTAATTTACCATGACCTATAGCACACATATACATCACTATGTGTATACTACAATATACCATGCTTAACGCCATCACGCCATTCTCCGTCATATTTGAAGAACTTGTTCTCATACAAGTACACTCCTCTACCTACACAATTATATTAATATAATTATACTATATTAATAGTTTATTACCATGTCTCAATTGATCCTTTACTTCTCCTCTATATCGATCTACTAATACTTCATTACCACTGGTCTTGGACATTGTTTATGAAATACTTGTTTCCACGACAACCAAAATTAATATAGTAATTATCTCCGTACATTTCCGTTTATCCTGTTCAAGAGTGTATAGTTCAAAATGAGTGTTCTAATGAAAGGAGCTATATAAACTCTTAATAACTCACAATAATACACACAGCATCATTGTTGTAGGTGTTAAGTGAGACCATCTATTCATTCTTTGTAATAGATTTGTTATTGAAAATTTTATTTATTTATTTATTTATTTAATACATAAGACAATAATTTTAATTTTGTGAGCTATGTCCTTGCTCGTTAAAATCTTTCATCAGTTCTTTAACATTATCAGTAATAAGACCATCTGGACCAGTAAGAGTCTAAGAGAAAGAGAGAGTTTAATAAAGTTGAACACTATTACTAAATGACATACTGAATTGATATTCTTTATGTGGTAAGACACAAGTGCTTGAGTAAGAACTGATGATAGTTTAAGTGCTAAATCAGCATCACGATCACTACGTACTAGACTTGAAAACTAAAACAAAATTTCAATATCATAAGCATGTTCGAATTACTTACTAATGGTTGTCTTTCCTGTTCATTATTAGAAGAATTGAAGGCTTGAGTTAATTCTTCTAGTACATTATCTTTAGTAGATTGAGTTTGATGTCTTTGAAGTGGTGGTAGATGAGTTGTATGAATATTGTGTGGAGGAGGATGTGTAGCATTAAGATCCGTATTAAAAGGAGGATGAGTACGATCCATGTTGGCAGTAGGAGGAGAGATAGTACTCATATTGAGGTGGCTAGCACTTTCTCTGGCAGGAGGAGGACAGATAGAATCCATGTTGGCAATAGGAAAACCAATAGTACCTTCATTAGCAGGAGGGGGGTGGATAGTACCCATGTTGCCAGGAGGAGGATGGCTAACACTAATATTCGAGTAAGGAGGTTGGGTAGTACCCATGTTTGCAAGAGGATGATGTCTAGCATTGTTACTAGGATGAGTAATATCAATGTTGGCAAGAGGAGGATGGACAATACTTGTGTTGTGATAAGGAAGTTGGGTAGTATTCATGTTTGGGTGAGGAGGATGGGTAGCACTTGTCCCACCAGAATGACAGAGAGGAGAAAAGGTAAAATCCATGTTAGGATGAGGGGTGATACCCACTTCATGGAAAGGAGGGAGGTCCTTCATATACAATGCATTGTTTACTAGTTGAGGTGATGGTCTATGGTGGGCCCATTGAACCATACTAGCATGTTGTGGATAAGGAGTAGACATGTGTCTCCAATTTCTTGATCTGTAAGAAGTGTCTCTTTGATCACCTTTACTTTTTATTCTATCACAATGATGTCCACCACTTGTGTGTTTATTTTTACTTTTTTGCCACTTCTTTTGTTTTGAAGACTGTCCTTTTCCCTTACTTGGAGGTAATGGCTTCTCAATAATCCTTCGATGTATAAAAGCTATTTTTCTTCCTTCAGCCATCTCAATTTCCTGAGCTGCAGATTTCAATAATGCATGTAAATCCTTTTTATTGTTTTCATATTCCTTTATAGTTTTGTATCGCTCTGGATAATCCTTTTTCTATTCAATAAAATAAACAGTAACTATAAAGCAGTTTCCCTTACAACAATATAAGTGATATAATCACTTGTAATCAATAAGGAAGTCCCTAATAATTATTCTATTGTGACATACCAATACAGAGGTGATGTGGTTATAGGAAGTAAAATGGAGGCCTTTGTTTGGTTCAGGCGATGTCACCTGACATATTGAACAGTGATACTGTATACCACTGTCTTTATCATCAATCTCCACTGCATACTGTAACCCTGGAGACCGGGCCAATGAATATAATTATAGTAACACATTAATCCTGTCATTTGAACTTGTGTATTATCTCATTATTAATGAGGTAATTAATGTTCTAATGAAAGGAGCTATACAAAACCTTTTTCACAATAATACACACAGCATCATTGTGGTAGGCGTTGAGAGAAACCATCTCTATTCCATTGTTTGTAATAGATTTGTCATTGATATATAGGGTAGTGATTTCCTTGCTAGTTCACATTATATTATAGTTAATTAATTTTATTCTTCATACTTAGATGGACATACTCTATTAATTTACTTAATCACAATAATTATTATAGTTAATTAAGTTTACCATCCCTTGTATACTATCTATCCATTCTACCTATGAGTGGTCCATCCATTGTGTAGAAATCTTTCATAGAGTTCGTAATCCCTATTTGATATGCTGATCCCTCCTGCTTAATATCAACATGAAATAGTGATCTCAATGTTTCCCTAGAGACTGGAACACCTATCATGTGATCAGTACATATTGATCACACAACTTTTATCACCACACCTACCTTGTCTAGTCTCCATCTTTTTAGCCAGCTCTACATTCTAATTAACATGGTTAAGTTATATAATTTAGTACCAAACAGACTTACTTTGTTGTGTTTCTTACCAGTTAGATGAGCCTGTAGTCCTTCAGCTGAAGAGCATATAACAACACATACCTAGACCAGTATTGTCATATTATACTATTAGTAATTAGCCTTACTTTACAACAGTGTGGTTGAGAACACATATAGTCTTCATCACTAACTACAATAATACGACGAACATGTTCTGGAGAGGCAAGATGACTTTCTAATGCCTAACAATACAAACTGGGTATTACCCAAATGGGTGTGGTCACAGATGTACTTACTGACGGATTATTATGATAAGAGTAACATATTAGGCAGCAAAATGTTCCCGACTCATCTTGTTTAAGATGTTGTGCAGACTTTTCCTGTACTTCCTCAATTGATAATGAAGTATATTTGATGGATTGAATTGATTTGTTCCTTTTAACATCTTGACATATTGGTCCATCCATACTGTCTACATTATGTGATCTTTTGAGTCCAGATGTACTCTCAGAAGGTTGCCATGGTGATTGACCCTCATCTCGGTCCTCTTGATTACTAAACCAAGTGAAACCTTGTTCGGAGGCCATGCGTATAGTTCATTAACAAATAATTAACGTAAGGCCAAATCATGTGCCGTTAATGAGATTCATGACCGACACAGTCGCGCCCCACAAGAGCATGAAGACAAAATTGTAAGTACATATAAAAGGAAACCAAAGCAGTCATGAGTGCCAGTGTGTTGTGGGCCAGCGTCCTGCAATACATCAGACCTCTGAGATGGTTACCAGCATACTCTACGGAGTATCCGAAAGGCCGACTAGGATAGGGCTGGTAGTCTCCCTTTAAACGAGACGAGGCTGGTGTATTTGTGGTTCCCGGTTCCTGAATGCGATATTCCCTAAGAGCTGGAATCCCGTACGGCTGGTTTTAAGTTAGGGCGACGCTCCAGCCAGGATTACCTCGCGAAGACGAGGGTTACCAAGCCAGGTGGCGGTCCCAGCTAGCAATAGCAGGGAATCCTGGAGCCTAAGTGGAAGCCTGAGTGGGTGAGCGAGTAGGAATCGTTTGGGCAACACACAAGGATTTTTTTTTTCTAAATTATTATATTTAAATATTATTAGTATAAATCTTTCCAGATAATAATTTTTAATTGGTTTGACTGGTTTGTTAGATGAGTTGAAATTCTGATTTTTTGATTCTAATAAAAAATTAAAGACATGATATTTAAGATACATCAGTATCATTATGATTGAAGTCATAATACTTAACCACTAATATAGATTTTTATTTAATTTTTTAGGAGCAATTAATATTTACATTATTTATATTTTTAAGTGTCTAGGTACAAACACCATACTTTAATGTGAAATTAATAATGTTGTTTTTCATGTTACTTTTTATTTATCAAATAAATACATTTACATATATATATTTGCTGTTCATTTTTGGCTGGTCAATTTTGAAGAGATAGTAAAATTTGAATGTAATAAAATGTTGAGCTGGCAATTTAGGAGCAATAAATATTTACAAAGTGTCTAGATAGCATGAAAAGAAACATGATATTTGAATGTGAAATTGATGAAAATTTTTCCTCTGCATTGTCTAAGTCTTGTCAATCTGGATCCTAAAACTAGTTGGGAAGATATTATACAAGACTTGTTTTGGACAAAGAAATAAGTAGTATGAGCTGTGAATGTAATTGTCAACACATCTCCCAAGGAATGTACTAACATCGTTTTGTCTTATTCCAATAAATAATTATAATAAAGCTATTAATATTTATAGTTCAGGATTACCTCCTCACTCAATGACAGCATTATTTATGATAAAATTAAGGTAGTAACATAATAACATTAATGAGTCATTCAGCTGCACCTCCATTGTGAGTAGTAGAACATCAAGCCATATCATCTTCACAATTGTTCCAGTACTAACAGTAATACTAACATACTATGATGTTGAAACTTTGTTTTTAAGTTTAGTACATAGTGATCGTGATACTTAAACTATCATCAGTTCTTACTCAAGCACTTGTGTCTTACCGCATAAAGAATATCAATTCAGTATGTGATTTAGTAATAGTGTTCAACTTTATTAAACTCTCTCTTTCTCTTAGACTCTTACTGGTCCAGATGGTCTTATTATTGATAATGTTAAAAAACTGATGAAAGATTTTAATGAGCAAGGACATAGCTCACAACATTAGAATTATTGTTGTATGTATTAAATAAATAAATAAATAAAATTGTTACGTAACCTTTCTCTTTAACTCCTCTTTATAAGACTGTATATCTCCAGCCCACGTCTTTATTATCCTATTTTCACATACCCAAATTTCCTTAGCAACCTAGCAGTTGTGTATATAATATCCACTAAAGATAACTCCACCCACCTGACTAATAAGTCTAAAATCATGACTCACTAATACCATACCTCCTTCAAACTCATTGATAGCTTCAGCTAAAGCATCAATTGTTTCAATATCCAAATGATTTGTAGGTTCATCAAGTAATAATATGTGGGGCCTACGAAAAGCCAGCCATGCAAATATCACACGACATCTCTGACCATCAGACAAATTTCTCAACGGACATACCTAGTAACAAAAATGTAATTAATGTCAATTAATAACAGGGTTAATAATTTGGGGGATTTAAATGGTGGGGATAATAGTGTTAATTTAAAGGACATATAAAAATTTAATAACATGACGTAATAAAGGGGCACAAACATTTAATAATGAACCTGTTGTTTTCCTGTTAGTCCATATCGACCCAATATTCTTCTCATTTGTTCCTCTTCTTTCTCCTCAGGATAGCACTTTAACATATAACTTAGTGCTGACTCATCCAAGTCCAAATGATCCTTAAGATGTTGATGATAACGTCCCATCTTGAGATGAGCATGACGACGTATAATACCATCAGTTGGAACTAACTCTCCATCTAATAATTTGAGTAGAGTAGATTTCCCGGCACCATTTGGTCCAACAAGTGCAACTCTTGTCTCTAAATCCATTCCAAAATCAATACAATCATAGACTAAAGGCTATGAATATAATTATATAACCATTCTTTAATTAATTAGGTATTATAATACCTTATCTGGAGCATATCTAAAGCTCACATGTTGTACCATTATGACTGGAGGAGGTAGAATACCACAATCAGGAAATGAAAAGGACACAACTTTATCTTGTATTACTTTCTCTGTCAGACCACCTGCCACCATTTTACTTAATACTTTTTCTTTACTTTGAGCTTGTTTAGCTGAACTGCCACGACCAAAACGTTGAATATAGTCCTAGAACAATAAAGATGCAATGTTGCCATAGCAACATTATACCTTCATGTGTTGCATCTGTTGCCTTTCCCATTGATAGCGTTTCATTTGATGTTCCTCAAGTTCCAATCTTGTCTTGATGTATGCATCATAGTTACCCTAGATGTAATAATGACATAACCATCCCATGTGACAGTCACGTGACTTACTCCATAGTAATATAGTTGTCTTTTGAATAAATGAATAATATTAGTACACACACCGTTGAGAAAATCTTGTGAATGAGACACTAACACTAATATCCTTTTATATCTATATGAGAGAAATTTGTAGCCACACCCATTAGATTATATACCTTTTCAGTTCTTCCTCTAACCAAACACAAGCCTCCAGATCTAAATGGTTGGTTGGCTCATCCAATATTAGGAGGTGTGGTTTTACAAAGAGGGCTCTAGCTAGAGAAATTCTCATGCGCCATCCACCAGAAAAATCAGAACACTTCTTTTGTTGCATCTCATGAGTAAACCCTAATAAATAAAATATGATAACTTCTAAATGCATCCATATCTCATGTACCTAATCCATAAAGTATTCTAGCAGCTTTAGTCTCTGCTGTTATAGCATCTAACTCTTCCAATCTCTCGTAAATATCTAATAATCTATCATTATTAGAATCTGTTGTCTTAGATAATTCCTCCGCTTCATCTTCTAAACGAATCCTATCAATTAAAACATAAACTCAAAATGAATACATAAACAAGACAAGAGATAAATAAATATACAAAGTTTTGTACCTTTCCTCATCAACTTCCATTACACATTGTAGTGGTGTCTTATCACTGGCTGGCATCTCCTCTGTCAAATGATAGATATCAATGTGGTCAGGGATAGGTAGTTCTCTCTCACCAATGGCCGCCAAAAGAGTGGATTTACCTAGTTATATGTAGAGAGGTGTGGTTACAGATACTACTTACCACTCCCATTCAGTCCAAGCAAACCATATCTCCGCCCACAATTCAGTTCTAATTTAGTATCACAAAGCAATTCAGCACCATGAAATGTTAGTGATAATCTCTCAAGATGTACATCTCTAGATAATGGATGTGACACAAGGACACCAGTACAAGACCTATGAGATAGCTTGAGTGGTTCGATTCTAGGTGAAGCTCCACCTGGTTTTGGTGGTTCTACTGATGATATAGGCTCTAATGAAGTTCCTTCTTCTGTTGAAGACTTTACTTTATCTTTATGACCTGTTTTCTTCTTCTCCAAAGCCAACTTTTTACTTTCTTTCTTTTGTTGTTGTCTTTTCTTGGCAGCATCAGAAGGCATCTTGACGATGTCACACACGTGTCTGACCGCACCCACTTAATTATTGACGATAATAATTTTCTTTACTATATCATTGTTGTTTTCCTGTTAGAATGATCTTTTTGATTTTATACCACTCCTTTAGAAATTGTACTTTCTGTCAGAACTTTCTGCATAGTCTGCAGCAAGAGTAACGTGACTACGATCTACTGTTATAATAAAATTAAGTCTTTTGATAAATTGACATAAAATTGATTTTTTAATATTATTATAACAATATTTAATAGTGATTTGTAGACTGGACTTCACCAGCAGATGTTACCACAACAATATGTGGTTTCTGACCATCTGCCGACCAAGCCCAATCTACAACTCAACTACCAAATCTCAAAAACAAAACTAACCCTCTTCTCTGGCACTTGCAAGAAGTCCTTAGCTCTGTTACTATATCTCTGAAATGCTGCCATTTACAAAGCAGATGTAACAGTTGATAGTCAGAGGTAGCTAGTGGCAGCCAGTCTGATTTGTTCCTGAACTGTAGACACTTTTCCTGTTACATATACACACATCTCTCAATAGATCTGGTAAATATTATAAAACAATATTTGTAGCTATAGTAAATACATGATTATACTTACAAACTGTTATGCCCCAGCATGAGTCAAACTTCACTGAGTATTTGTTGAACTAACTTCTCAATTCCTCCTAAAGAAAGAACAAGGATAGAGATAACTGACAAAACAAGGATGCCTGTCCTCTTTATATTACCAGCTACTGGGATTGACAGGAGATGATTTAATGTTTAGACATACATTATATTATACATATTATAATGTTGAAGTTGAAAGGATTTTAGAATGTACTTTGGTGTGTCTAGTACAGCTGTTAAATACACAATATTGTTTAGCTTTCTTCCAAACATAAAGCATGGAGGGAGGAAGACTGCTACATTAAATAACTCACTCCATCGCACGATGAAGTATGTTATTCTTTGAATCCCACGGTACATTACATTAATGTTTCTCAGTTGACTCTTCCTACACATCAATTTGCAAAGACCACATTTTTGTTATCTTACATATATGTCTGTAGACACTCTCGATCCATAAAACTAAAGAGGAATATCACATTAAAATAGAACTATACTTGAGATAGAACATTTAATTCACTTGATAGGCCCTGTAGACTAGGAGTGGTTAGCAGATGGAGCCATGACTTTCTCTCAAAGAAAGAGAGAGACTTAACCATATGTCGTTCATCTGCCGACCAAGCCCAATCTACAGTGCTCTAACAAGAAACAGTTAGAAACAACGAATAAAGATATACTATCTTTCTTTTTATAATATCTTATCAATTTTGAAACCATATACAATCGCAGACAGATAAGATTGTTTTCAAAATTGACTGCTAGTTTGCTAACAGGTCATGTTAAGTCCATGTAATACATTTCCCTTATTTCTGCTCAGAAGAAAACAATTAGGTTACTCAAGTATCCATTACTAACTAGTGATAGTCAACACCAAGTAATTGTTATTGATGCAAACTGCCAAAGTCTATTGTGTCTCACCACGACAGTTCCACTTATTATCCCAATCCATAACTAATTTGATATTGTATTGATAACACAGATCAGAGGAAACTATACACTAGAGACTACTTTATGTATTAAATTATAGAGAATGTTTTCTTTCATTTTCTTAGATTGTATCACTAACATTGAAACATTTTCAACTTCAACAGTTCTAGTCTGCATTCATCAGGTTGTATTATGAAAATACATTTGTGGTTTAATATAATGAGAAAGATATAGAGATAATTTGGCTACTAAAGATTAACACACACATTACATATAGATGTGGTCAGATTTGTTTGTTGAAATGACTTCCTTCTAGTCCAGTTAGTTTTGGCTAAAACAACATTTAATGTCAGTATATTATCAGTTCTTGTAATGATTCTTCCTTATAAGGTCAACTATTAAAGTGATAGCTATCTTACCTCAACACAATAATATAACAGTGTTTGTTTTATTTCTTATACTAACATAGAAGAGATGAGTTCATTTAACTTAAATAACTATAAATGTTGACTTTACTAAATGAAGCATTATATAAATGTCCTTACACAAACACTCATAATCATGATAATCATTGTCAACAGCTTTTGACATCAGTTTTGATTTCAGCACTTCTTTTATAAAATTTTGACAGTTAAAGTTGTAGTACCATCCATTCATCCATCTGTCCATCCATCCATTCATCCATCCATCCATCCATTCATCCATCTGTCCATCCATCCATCCATCCATCCATTCATCCATCTGTCCATCCACCATCCATTCATCCATCTGTCCATCCATCCATCCACCATCCATTCATCCATCTGTCCATCCATCCATCCATCCACCATCCATTCATCCATCCATCCATCCATCCATTCATCCATCCATCCATCATCCATTTATTCATATTTGTAAACAAGTATATATGTTATTAGTTTCATTGTTTATCTTCCCACCAGACAACTCTTATTAATTATCAAACTACACTAATGTTGTTGTTTAGTCAATTTTGAAACCAGAAAGCATCTTAATTTATAATAGCAAATTCCACGACATAAGGTCTTCATAGATTAGATGACTTCTTCAATCCAAGACTACTTGTAATAGTTTACCTAATATATGACATAATGTAATATACAATAGATCAGTTCTAGTATTAATAGTTTGCAACTATACTCAGTAGACAGATCAAATTATGATTATCTGGTAACATGATTTATGATCAAATATTAGTTACAATTTGTTTGATAATGTTTGTAATCTTCTTTTAATCTCTTTAGAAATAGTCTTATCTGATAATTTGACAGCATGAGCTAGTGCTCTGTTATAAGTATCTATAGCATCACTAGTTCTTCCTATAACATTAGGTATATTATAATGTACTGTGATTATAACACTACCTTGATTATTAATTACAGCTGCTAAATTCATTATTAAGGTGGCCATATGCTCATGGTCAGGGGACCCAGGTAAAGATAATGATAGATTAATAGCTTCTTCTAATAGTTTCTCTGCTCTCTTGTAATCACCCATGCTCTCAAGGGCTGTAGCACAGTCACTGGTTAATACAGCAACTTGTATATCTTTCTTGCCATATACTTTCTTAGCAGTTTCCAGAGCTAGTGAGAAATAATGAAATGCTATGGAATACTGGCCAGCCATTAAGTGATATTGTCCTTTGATATGTTGACACATTCCTAACAAGGCTAGACTTAAAAGTGAAATTTAAAATGGACAGATAATAGTTGATAATGGACATACTTTTCTTGTGATTCTTCCTTGTCATGCAACTTCTCAGCCAAAGAGAGAGTAAAGGAAAAAGTCTTATCTGCTTCTGTATAACTAAAGCCAGTCAGTAATACTAGACTAAATGTACTTACTCCTTCTTGTTTGTGAGTGCTTTCCCAAGTTTTAGAGAGATCTCAATAATTTCTGGGCTCTCCAATTCCACTTCACATCTTAACATGAGACTGATAGTCTCTGTTAAGTTATTGACTGCCTATAAGAGAAACTGTTGAAATACATTGATGTATTAATGTACTACACCTTATCCCAGTCTCTTAATTCTAAATACAAGTTTCCTAACTGTAGTAATAAATAAAATAACATGTCTCATTAGATAATGTACCTGGTAGACTATTACAGCCATTGCTTCCATATACAATTGTGTTGATACATATGGTGATGCTTGAAGTATCTCTAATGCTCTATGATATTGGCTTTCTGCTTCCTTATAATCTCCTCTATTAAGAGCAATCTACAAACAATTACTAAAATCATGTACATGTCATTTTATGATTACCTCTGATCTATAATAACACTTTTTAAAGGATAGAGGTAATTGTCCTTCTTCTACTTCTTCATTTTCTGTCTTTTTTCTTAGTCCAAATATACCAAAGAGACCTATTTTATTTATATTAAATGTGTTGCATAAAATACTTTTCTATACCCATTACAGAGGCAGTCCGCAATAGTCTATTGTAACTAGTGGACTCATCCTCCTCACATTTAGTGTAATAGTAGTACTGAACATTGATATGATGTCGTCTTCTACTGGCTAAAGCTGGAGTAGCTAATGTTTGACACCATTGTCTGAGAGAAGTCAAAGATGGAGTTAATATTAATCTGCTTTGTCTGAGTACAAGAGCCATATTATGAAGCCACACCTATTTTTGACAAATTGTGTGGATTCGTGATAAAGATTTATATGATGGACTTGACAGAAAATTTGGAGACATTAAGAAACGTTTATTTTGTTATTCGTCATGGACAGGTAGATACAACATTATAGTCAATTTTATATGTATAACATTTTATTTCTTTTGTTCAGGCTCAAAGTAATGTAGAACGTCTGTTAGTATCTGATCCTGATATTGGTACAACACAATATGGTCTAACTGATCTTGGTAGACAACAAGCTAAAGATGTATGTACAATCTACTACTGTTGTATGTGATATATACTTATATTACAGGCAGCTGATAAATTTAAGTCAATGTTATCATCATCAATTGACCAGACACTATCCAAGAAGTTAGTAATTGTCTCTTCTGATTTTAAACGAACTAGAGAAACTGCTGAAATATTACACTCAGAATTAGGTGTTGAACAACCAATCAGATTTGAGATAGCACTGAGAGAACGTGTAATGGGTACATTTAATATGACCCATATATCAGACGAATTAAGATATCTTTGGCTTCTGGATGAAATAGATATTTCACGTTCAGAAAGTGGTTGTGAGACTATAAGATCTATTTTGGATCGTACACTTCATTTAGTTCAACAACTTGACAAGGAATATGAAGATAACATTATTATATTAGTATCACATGGACATCCTTGTCAATATTTACATCTTGCTTTTGTGAAGTCCACTAACTCCCGTGGAATGCAAACTTGTGAAATACGCAAATTAAATTAGATCTGATCAACAATGTTTTAATAAATATACATCAGTTATTAAGTTTTGACAAACTTATTTATTGAAAATTTAAAATTTTATGTGTATATATTTTAAACCAATAAATACTATTTATGGACCTTTGGCAACACTGGGTGGAGCTCATGACCTTTGTCAATATCTTCTAAGGGTTAATTTTCTTCCTTATGGCTGGGTTAAGTAAAAACAAGCTGAGAAATATTTTCTATGTCATTCGTCATGGAGAGGTTCGCTTTATTTAATAATATAACAAAATAATGCTGTATTTTATGTAGGCTGTATGTAATGTAGAACGTCTGTTAGTATCTGATCCTGATATTGGTACAACACAATATGGTCTAACTGATCTTGGTAGACAACAAGCTAAAGATGTATGTACAATCTACTACTGTTGTATGTGATATATACTTATATTACAGGCAGCTGATAAGTTTAAGTCAATGTTATCATCATCAGTTGACCAGACACTATCCAAGAAGGTAGTAATTGTCTCTTCTGATTTTAAACGAACTAGAGAAAGTGCTGAAATATTACACTCAGAATTAGGTGTTGAACAACCAATCAGATTTGAGATAGCACTGAGAGAACGGGGTCTGGGTAAATTTAATATGACCCATGGAGGTCCTGATATTGTCAAATTATTATCAGAGGATGAAATTGATCCAAGTAATAACTTGTTTGGTTGTGAGAGTATCATGTCTATGAGGTTACGAACATCATCTTTAGTTTATCAACTTGACAAGGAATACAACAATAAAATATTTATTTTAGTATCTCATGGTGCAACATGTCATAGTGTATATTCTGTCTTTGCTGGTATTAGCCCAAATGACTTCCATGAAATGCCCTATGTTCAAAACTGTGAAATAAGACAGCTATAATAATGTACTTTAGTCAGTATGAAATAATTTGAATTATTTTAAAAAATTTTCGTTGACTTATTTTTATAATATTAGTGAATGTTATAATGATATTCATAGGACAAGTATTATTTCATGATGGCTGAAAGGTCAGATGTAGACAAACTGAAGAATACTTTCTATGTCATTCGTCATGGAGAGGTTTACTTATATAATGATATAACAAAATAATGCTGTATTTTATGTAGGCTGTATGTAATGTAGAACGTCTGTTAGTATCTGATCCTGATATTGGTACAATACAATATGGTCTAACTGATCTTGGTAGACAACAAGCTAAAGATGTATGTACAATCTACTACTGTTGTGTGTGATATATACTTATATTACAGGCAGCTGATAAATTTAAGTCAATGTTATCATCATCAGTTGACCAGACACTATCCAAGAAGGTAGTAATTGTCTCTTCTGATTTTAAACGAACTAGAGAAACTGCTGAAATATTACACTCAGAATTAGGTGTTGAACAACCAATCAGATTTGAGATAGCACTGAGAGAACGTGGCCTTGGAAGTATGAACATGACATATAATTGGGATAATGTTCCCCAAATGTGGGCACTAGATGAACTTGACCCCACCCACACAGAATATAATTGTGAGAGTGTCATGTCAATGACTGTACGTACATCAAGGTTGGTTCAACAACTTGACAAAGAGTACAATGATATGAACATTATCCTGGTGTCTCATGGTGATCCTTGTCAGTGTCTTCATGCAATATTTATAGGACTAAATCCGAATGAGTTTCGTACAATTCCTGGTATTCAAAATTGTGAGATACGATCATTAAAGGAACCAAACGAGTAATTATAAACTGGTCTTGAGACATTTTAGTAATAATATTAGAAATGTATGTAATAAATGGTTGTGTCATTATTTATTAATAATAGTCAATATTACAAATAAAACAGTAATTAGTAGGGGTCTTCTCACCATTAAGGGTCTCTCCATTCAGTTATCGACTCTTCCTCATTCTCAGGGTTGTCATGTTGGCTGCTGTTACTCACAGCTATTAAGAAGAGAGAGAGAAAGAGTAACTGTCTGCTATAAATGTTTCTTACATGATGCATTTAAACTAGTTGAGCCAAAATGTTTTCTACGTTCCTTCATAGCTTCCACTAAGGCTGCAGCCATACCTGTATAGGCTGATGTTGGTTCGTTGTCTTCTTCAGAAATCTGTGAAATAACATTTGCAACTATGAGTGTGTGTGTGTGTGTGTGTGTGTGTGTGTGTGTGTGACTTACTTTGTTTAGGAGTTCTCCAAGATCAACTTCTCGAACTTCATCCATCAAATTATCAAATTTATCTTCAATTTGACCAAGTGCAGATGAGCGAACATCAGATGACATTTTAAGTAATTCAATGTCTTCTTTAGTGGGCAGAGATAATTTGCTGGATTGTTCAGGAGTGGATGTGGTTGCTAACTGTGGTAGCACAGAAGTTACTGTGGGTGGAGCTTCTGATGGTATAAGTGTGTCTTTAGGAGACACATCTGATGGTATAAGTGTTTCCTCTTGTTGGACAACCCTTGGTATGCTTGCTGGATGAGGTACATCTTGTGGTACAGTTGACAGTGGTGGTGAAGGGAGTATACCTGCTGGTACAGAAGGTATTCCGGCTGCTGTTGATAGTGGAGGGACAACCCCTGCTATAGATGTACTCATAGGGAATACAGCAGGTGGTACTAATGGGGGTGGAGGAACAATATTTGGTATAAATGTACTATCATTAGGTATAGCTGTGTTTTCTCCAAGAATAGATGTGGTCATTATTGGTGTAGTACTGGACTGTGATTGTTGTATTGATAATAATGAGCCAGTTGATAAAGCCCCTGACATTAACATGGTAGGTATTTGGCCAGGAATTACTTGACCAGGCACCACTTTACCAGCCATTATTTGACCAGGCATTACTTGACCTGGCATTACTTGACCTGGCATTATTTGACCAGGCATTACTTGACCAGCCATTATTTGGCCTGGCATTATTTGACCAGGCATTACTTGACCAGCCATTATTTGACCAGGCATTACTGGAAAACTTGACATGTTGCTTTGCATTAAAGCTGGATTAAGTTGAGTTTGGGACATCATCATTTGTTGCAACTGTTGAAATTGTTGTTGCAACTGCATCATTTGTTGTTGTAGCATTTGTTGTTGTAGCATTTGTAACTGTACTTGTACATGATCTCCTCCAGTTACATCATTACTTGTCTCCACCTGAGGAGAATGAATGCTAGAAGGGGGAACACTGGAAGGAGCAGCAGCAGCAGCAGAAGGAGAAATGCTAGGAGGAGGAGGAGGAGGAGGAGGAGGAGGAGGAGGAGGAGGAATAGATGATGGCTTATTTTTGCTAACATTATCTGTTAATTGTTCATTTATTTTAAGTTGTTGATGAGCTAATTTAGCTTGTAATTCATTTTGTTTGGTAAGAGAAGATTCTAGGAGAGGTTTACGAGGTGGTTTGGGTTTAACAATAGGAGGTGGAGCTTTCTTTGTACCAGTAGGTGGAGGTGGGGGTGGAGGAGGAGGAGGTGGAGCTTCAGATGAAGGCATAGAAGAATCTGGAGGTGGAGCCATGTCTTTGATGTACGTCAGATCAAACTTTGGCTTAGTTTCAGTAGTGGTAGTCTCTTCATTGGGTCCTTCAGTTCCACTTATTTCACAAGTGTCAGCAATTAGAGTCCTCAAAGATGCAACCATACTATCTAACTCCTTTAAGTTACCACTCATGTTATACTCACTGTCATCAAAAGATTCAGTTGGTCTTATATTAGTAAGCTCATGGAGAGCCTCTTCAATAACAGGATCAACTGAAGGTAGCAGAGAAGGGCCAGAGACTTCCTCGATTACATTCTGTTCATGTTTTAATAAAACAATACCACCTCCTTCTTCAGTAACTTCATCATCATCACTAACTGGCTCAGGTGGAAGAGATGTTACAGATATCTTGTGTGTCTCTTCTGCTTTGTTCCATACTTTTGGCATATCAAAATCTACTTCTTCTAACTCTTCTCTCTCTCCATCATTCTTCTCATCAGTCATCATGTCATCATCTTCTGATGATGTAGGCGACTTAGGAGGTGATGTATCATGATTTGTTTCATTAATATCATAATCACAAACTGATGAACTCTCTGATGTAACTGACGACCGATTACTCTTATGGTCATCGTCTTGTGATACAACCTCAAGGATTGGTTGTACAACAGGATTTTGTTGTATTTTTTTAGGAGGTGGTGGAGGTGGAATTTTAAATACAATTGGCGCAGATAATGTGAGAGGTGTATGCTTTGATGAAGATGACATCACCACTACCTTATTTTCTGGTACTTGAGCAGGAATGACGGGAACTTCAGAAGATTTTGCAAGTGTAGGAGACGATCTTTCCTTGTTTGTTTCTTCTGAGGATTTAGTAGGTACCTGTGATTGTGTTGTAATTTCTTGTGTTTGGGGTAATGATGGTGGGTGTGGTTTTGGTTTTGTTGGTGCTTTTCTAGTGGGTTTTCTTAACTTCTGAGGAGAGTTTGTAAGTTTGGGTGAAGGAGGAGGACTTGATGAATTAAGAGAGACTGGTTGTTTTTTGAGCATACCACGTCTTCCTAGATTTGGAGATATACTGACTTTATCTTGTAAAGGTTTGGTTTGTTGATCATGAGGAGCTGTTTGCCGTCTCACCATACTTGGGAGAGGAACTCCAAGATATGGGGGTGGTTTTTGTTGAGGATAATCTGTCATGTCCTGATCTTCTTTTTTATGAATTGCCTTTGGAGGGGGTGGAGCTACTCTTTTAACTTTAGGAGAGTCTTGACTTGAGACACGAGTAGCTGGAACAGTGTTGCGTTTACCTGTATGAGGACTAAAACGTAGTCCAGGTGGATTAGTATTTCCAATGGCCTGCTGGCTCAATAAACTTGAGATATCATCATTAACATCATGTGTACGATGACGGAGAGTAGAAGGACTCGAGTCCGATCTCTGTCTGAACTTAAATTCTTCAATGAGTTGTGAGGTAATCTGTTTAGTAGTAGTTGACAACACTGGAGGAGGTGGAGCTATCTTTTTTGACTACAATAAAATATATAAATGTAATGTGATGATTATCATATTGAAATGTTACCCGGGGACTTCGGGTCTTTAGATCTCCTCCTCCTCTTCCATCTCCGTCTGTTGCTTCAGCTCTAATTTTATCTTCTTCAATATTACTTTCTAAATATACAGACATGTAATGTTGGGTAAGTCAGTTTGTAAGTTAGTATATACCTTTCTTTATTAAAGTTAGTGCAGTGACTCGTAGTTGATGTAGTTTTATTTTTTCTTGATTTTGAATTGGTAAATCAAATTGATGCTGCACTGGACTCAAACCAGTGTCCCCACATACCAATGTCACCAGATCTGGCAGTAAAATAGTTGGAGGAACAGAATATGAACGCTTGTCACCAGACAGCAGCGTCACTTCAATTGATAAAGTAGGAGGAGACTAGAAATACAAACTAAACAAAACTGTTCTCTCAGCAAAAGAAACTCACTTCATCCACTTTTGTTTTCTCACGGACACTTTTTTGTCTTCTAACAACAACTAAATCAAATGTTTTAAGCTCACCAACAGTAAGTGTTGGTTTGAGAACTAAAGGTGCCCCTCCCCCTGGAGTGTCTGGTGAGATTCCCAATGCAAAATAACTAACTTCAAGATTTTTATGAGCAGCCACTTTCCTCATAACTTGTACCATAGTGAGTCTAATATAAAGAGAGAGTGATTATGCACACACAGACACACACACACAACGTACTCAGTGTTAAAGGTCATTGTCAAGTATTCTTTTGATGGTAGTAGTATCTTTAACATTTTTTCACTACTAGGAAGTGACTCCAGAGGCAGTGATGAAGGTGATTTAGACAATGCAACTGTTAAAGCATCACTGAACTATAGCAGTAATTATAGCAATGAAGAACAGACAGATTAATACAATATACCTCTTGAGCTAGTGATGTCTCTTTAATTTTAAAGCCATATACATCTTTAATTACTCCAGTTTGTTGCTGTTTTTGCCATTGTACAAAATTCTCTCTCAGTCTATGTTTAAAGCTTGAATCAAGACATGTTTCCCAGACCTAAGAATTAACAAGACAGCAGTAAGTATTGGTTCCAAATTGTTCTTACTCTCTCTTGTCCATTACAAGCTTGTAACTTCCACTTTCCTTCTTCACTGAGAATCCTTAAGGTTTGTGGTCCTCCTCCTATAGCAGTCCATTCTTTAGTAGCTGGATTCCCTCGAAACAGCTGACCAATGTACTGTTTGCTATACAAAACAATACCACACTACAGTACATACTAAAAGGAGGCGAACTTACCTGCTGTTAGCCATTTCTGCAAGTTAGGGCGTTTACAAGACGCGCAAAGCTGCAGTAAGGAGGAGGGTGGGGCTGACTAACACAGGGTTAATTAACTATGAATATACTTAAACATCGACACCTAGAAAAGTGACATCATTTTCTCTTCATGAATTGAATAATATTAGTGAAAATTAAATAATACACTTAAAAACATCACTCAAGTTCACACATAAAAAATAACTTGACCTGTGACACAAACAATCCATCTTGTTGTGTGAACAATGTTCCTCTAGCGATCAGCAGTCAGTGTCTCCCACTCATCATTATCGGTCTAAAATAAATAAATAATAAAAATATGAATTCTCTTCAAGTCTATATCCACAATACTCAGTATATCAAATGTGTATGTAGGTTATAAATTGTCCATGATGGCAGAATCACTATCTCTATGCAGCAGTGACTAAACATATTAGTAATAGAATACTTCAATATATACACATAGGATCAACAATTTAAAGTCTAAAATTTAGGGATTCTAGCATCAATTTTCTATTGAGGATATCTGTTACTGATAGGGTTAGTCACATCACAATAACATGTACCAACTAGAGTCACTTATAAATTGTTACGACATTGAACAAGAACAATAAACAGCATTATTATTATTATTATTTTGACAAACGACAAAAGGTTCATAATAATAGTTAGAAATTATCAGGGAACAAACCACATTCAGACATGTAGATCCTGTCACATGATTATCATGTGTTCCAGGACTGATCCCCCCTACAATAGTCCTGTTCTAAACGTTGTACTGCAACCATTTCAAATTCTTTATTACTTTGATTATCGTAGTCAAAAGTTTGAGTTAATCGACCTGATATCACATTATCACTAGAATTAGAGGGTCTTCCCCCAGCCCCTTGTTCTAATGTTTGCGTTATTTGATCAATAAGACTACGCTGGGCTTCCGCAATTACCTTTTTCAATTGAAGAGGGGCTACCGATGCAGAGGCTGAATTGCCATTCCCTCCTAAAGCCACACCTTCTTTTAATGAACTAGTTAAAGACTCTAAAATGCTAGCAGTAGGCAAGGGGGCAGATGGGAGGGGCACAGATATATGAGGTTTGGCAATAGACTTTGGTTCTGAAGAGGAAGCACGAATGAGTCTAGATGATGGAGGATGTGATCCACTTCTTTGATGATTGTCAGTAGACAAACTAGGAGAAGCAGGCTCAGAGACACGATTTACTACTATGTTGCTGCCTTCTCCTTCTTGAGGTTTCTGCTGCTTTGAGGAAGGAGGGATATTACTCTCTCCTTTCGCTTCTTTTTTTCTCTTCTTCTTGGACCACATTTCATGACAATCTTGATGTACAGGAAGTCTACATGAGAGAGAGCCTCGTCACACACAAGCACATCGTGTTCAGTGACATTACCCATATTCAATACAAAATAATCATTGACTTACTGAGGTGGTGGTATAGCATTTTTATCAACATTACAAAGGAAAGGATGTTGTAAAGCTTCTTCTGAGCTTATCCTTCGAGCAGGATCGAGGGCCAATAACTTGTCAAGAAGATCAAGGGCAACTTCAGGAATATCACTATAACAAATTATAAAGATGAAGTAAATTAACAACTGTTGCTGTGTGTGTGTGTGTGTGTGTGTGTGTGTGTGTGCGTGTGTATGTGTGTGTGTGAATGGTGCATTGGTTACTTCTGATATTCTTCCTTGACACGTCTCCTATATAACTTTTTAAATTTGTACTTTTGAAAAAAGGGTAGTTTAATTACTTCTGGCCACTCAGCAGGAGTAGGTGTCCCACATATACGACTTTAAGAGGAAAAATATTTCACAATCATGTAAGTTCTTATGACAAAAAACTTACCTGATAACATCCAATTGCTCAAATTCTTTGTTAGCTTGGAACAATGGTTTCTTAGTAAATAGCTCTCCCAGGATACAACTATCATGTTACCACCACATGACATTACATTATTATCACATGATATTACAGTACAAGTATAAATATTATAATTATAAAGGGACTTACCCACAAGACCACATATCAACTGATAAACCATAATGCTCAGCTCCTAGTAATAACTCAGGTGGGCGGTACCACAACGTAATAACATGATTAGTATATAGACGACTAGCAAAGAGAAATGGATGGATAGATATGATAGCATATTATATACCTATGATCATCAGCAAAATAATAACGTGCTAAGCCCCAGTCTGCAAGTTTGAGTTGACCTCTGTGTGTGAGAGAGATAGAGATAATAGAGCTATTGACTGTGTTAAGCTCACTTGTTATTGATGAGAATATTAGAACATTTCAGGTCACGATGTAAGAAGTTCTTTTGATGACAATATTGAAGTGCTTCCATTAGCTGTCTCATTAAAGATTGGATATGGATCTCAGAGAATTGAACCATACCACTGTCAATAAGTCCCATTAAATCATGATCACAATACTCAAAGACGAGATAAAATGCTCCTAATCAAATAGAGAAAGGATTACTACCTATTCATATATCCCTATATCCTCATACATGTATCCATAAACCTATCTATCCCATCCACCATTCAACTTACCCATATCACTCTTAAGTTGAGAAGCATGAGGTTTATCTGATATGATCTCTCTCAAATTGACAATGTTCTCGTGTTTCAATTGACGAAGTATCTTGATTTCACGAACTGCTGTGATCGGAAAACCTTCCTTCTCGTTATCAGTCCTTACTTTTTTCAAAGCAATAATTTCATTACTTTGTAAATCTTTAGCTTTGAATACTTGGCCAAAAGTACCTTCACCAATTTGACATATAATTTCAAAAGAGTCAACACAGCGATGAGCCATTCGTAATGCTGTCAACTCAGGAGGTGTAGGAACAGCAATACTTTTAACAACAGGAGGTCTTGTAAAATTAGTTAATAGAGGAATTGCTAACTTGACTTTGCTGGTATTATCATCTGGGGTATGTGTTGAAGAGGAGCCATTGGAAGTAGGCGTGTCAGGGAGAGAAAGATTGGTAAAAGCTGGAGGTTGAGGGATTGGAGGTAGAGGAGGTTGCTCTTCATCATCAGGAGGTGGAGGGGGTGGAGCTTCAACTGGTAAGGGAGGAAGCTCTTCAGTTGGTACAGGTGGAAGAATTTTTAAATCTGAAGGCTCACTTTTTTGATTGGAAGGAGGGGGTGGAGCTGGAGGCATGGTCTCTTTCACTACTGCAGGAGATGTTTTCGGACCGGCCTTTTTAGTTCCAGACTCATCAACAGGATATGGTTTATTTTGATTATTAGTAAGAGGAGAACGACGAGAGACAGGAACACGAGAATGTCTATTATGTTCTGGAGAATCACGATTACGGCCAGACCTAGGGGATCTTCTATGGCCACGCCCAGACCTAGGAGATCTTCCCTTTGTTCTATGACCACGTCCACCAGGTGACCGATAACGAGGTGGAGTGTAAGGACTACGACTAGGTGACCGGTGTCGTGCATCTATCGAGTAATATGGAGGACTAGGACTATGACGAGGACTCTGAGAATAATGACTAACTCGTGGACTCCGACTCCGCCCAGGACTATAATATTGAGCATATCTAGTAGGGGGCGGAGATTCATAACCTCGACGTGGTGAACCAGAGTAATTGGATCGATAAGGGGAGCGACCACTGTAGGGTGAAGGTGAACGAGGACTACTCCCACGGCGTCGAGATGATTCACCATGGTAACGAGTACGTTTGTGTCGGACAGGCGACTTTCTTTTGACTCTAACACTAACATAGGTGCGGCTATTATCATCAGAAGAAGATACTTTCTCATAATTAGGAGTTAACCGGCGGTCACGAGATTGGATCTCGGGGGAGTTCTGGTAACTACGAGGGATTGATTTACTACTTTCAGAAGATTTACGATGACCACGTTTATGTTCCTTTCTATTTTGAGAACTTGGCATATAGTGTTGGTAGTTATCCATAGGGGAAGATGGTGAATGATAATGTCTCTTTCTTTTAGGCTTATGTCCTACAGATGGGGATAGACTACGAGACTTGTGTCGCTTGGCAGATTTTATCCTAGCATTTGAGTCCCTGTGACTTTTAAGCTTGTCACGTTCTTTAGTCTTTACTTTGTGCCTGTCTCTACTTCTCCTCTCTTCTTTTTTTGCTGAGTGTCCTTTCTTTACAGACTTACTGCCATCTTGGTTTACAGTGACAGTAATTAAGGCAGATGAAGGAGTAATTGTTGTAGGATAGGGCTCAACAGGTTCTGGACTCAATTCCTCAGGACTAACTGGCTCCATAGCACCTGGACTAGGCGTACTGTATGTTCTTAAATGAGCGAGAGCATTGTTTGTTGTGTGTTCTTGGGCGGTCACCGGCTGGTGGGTAGTTGACTTCATTTTGGTCGCCATATCAGTGTTTCTTTGAGAGTGTCATGCCTTTATTGCCAACTTCAACAAAATATACCTAAGAGGAATGGTGAATGAAAGGTGAATAGGTGAATTTGTTGCCTGTTTAAGAAGATGCAAGAAGATAAACTAGAGTAGCCATTATGATTACCTTTGTCGAGCCAGCCGGCTTTCTAATTAAACGTACGTAATTATTTTACAAAATTAAAATAATAAGAGAAAATGGCTAATATGGATGAAGATGTAAGTATTGCTGAAAGAGAACACAATAAACTACAGTCACTACATGCAAAGGTGTTTATTTAATAGTAATACACGTGTATTTTAGCATTAGTTAGTTAGGTTATAAAGAGGGTTCTTCCCAAGGTCGTGACAAGGTTCTACAACAAGGTTTTAATGCAGGATTTAACCAAGGTGTTCAAGACGCAATACATTGGGGGAAATTGTTGGGAGAAATAAAGTAAACAATATATTGTATTATATATGTATTTTTCACTCTGTAATATAGTGCTTTAAAAACGTACTATGTCAGCCAGGAACAATTTGTCTCTGATCTTACTAGTCTTCGTGAAGACATTGAGAGGACAAAACAGAATTATGTGAAAACCACACCTCCTCATACAACAGAGACCTCTTCAGTACAACATAGTACTGTTAATAAAGTAATAGAAACTGTCTCTAGACCAGAGGACATTGTCAAATATCGTACAAAACTAACACAATTAAATGATAGACATATTATATAGTTGGTTCAAAGTATCCTCCACAAAGTGGACATCTAAACATTGTAGAAATCAAATAATTTATCCAGCTCTTATCTATATAAGACAAAATGATACATCTCTCTCTCTCTATCTCTCCTTACCTGATAAAGGTATAAGTGCCATACATCCACACAATGAACATTGACTGCTCTGTGATATATCAGTTATTAGTAATAAAGTTATAACACACCGATCTAATAATGACATAATATTACTACATAATAACAGGGGCATTCTCACTCCAACTGTGTCCATTAGAACAAAACTCCTTCTCTGTTGATGTAAACTGGAGCTCTACAAATAATACAGATTTAAAGAGAGAACTAAAGCTCATTGCACAAGACAAAAAAGTATCACTAGAAATACACACTGTTTATATCATATTCAAAGTAATATCTGTTTTTTATAAAAGGAGCATATTACCTGATGTTATTAATGTTATCTTTAATATCCTAACACAACTAACCTTCACTACAGACTGGACACACTTCATTAGTTACAGCTGATAATAGTGCTATCTATAAAAGAAAAGCATTATATTATAATATTAGTGTTTTGTAATATACCTTCTTTGCCAGTAATATGTCAGCTTCATTAGTACTAGTTAGTGTTAATAATTGTTTAGTATGAGTCAGAGATACTAGAGTAGTGATGTCATGTGATGTCATATGATGTCACTAACCATTACTCATTGGATCAAGTTCTCCTTTCCATGTTAAATAATTAGACAAAACATTTCTAGCATGATATAACATTAATTGTGCTCTAATTAATAGTTCATTATCCTGTGAAGAAATTATTTCAATCTATTGTGGAACTTTAACTCACATTACTACATAGACAACATTGTCGCTGAATCATGAGTGACTGAGGAGGTTCCATCCCTTTTGAATCCAACCACACATCAGGATTTTGTCTCAAGTATTCATAAACATCCCAAGAACATATATCTGTATCAAATACATCTAATAATATACATGTACATATTGACTTACCCATACAACTAATATCATTGAGTGGGCGTAAAGGTACTAATACTAGTGAACTCTCTGCTTTACTGCTAATACTGTTTTGAAAACTGTGCAGATATTCTACTTCTAAAAGATATAGGATAACTTACTTAACAGATACAGCTATATATAAACTATTTTGAGATGTGGCTAGACCTGAACAGGATTTAATAGTTTTAGATAATCCAAGCGGAACTGATAATGCTGATACATCAGATGTAGTCACATGACTATCATTTGATTGTGTAGGAAGAGGTGCTGACTTTGGTAGTGAGCATTGCTGTACAGATCCATCCAGTGAACATGATATGACATCATTATTACATAATAGAGACAGACCAGATATTGGCAAACTATATAAGGTATTGAGGAATACATATGGAAATGATGCCGAGTTAGAAAAAGGGGTGGGGACTGGGATAGTTAATAAATAAGGGCCTTTATTAAAAATTAACCAGATCTTCAATTGATTGTCATTGTCATCCTATATAATATAGTAATATATATATATAAGGATGTACAAATTACTTGTATAGGTGGAGTCAATATCATGTGATCAACAGCAACGTTGTCAATTACAGACCACAGATTGAGGAGACAAGATATGGGTGTGGTCAGTTTGTTCCAGTGTAGACCAAATACTTCCCCAGAGGTACATCCCACGGTCAATAAATAACCTGTTAGAAGATGATATAAACAATACAAATATTTCATGTACCAAAAGATGAGATACTCCATTTTAAGGAACATGGCCATCCTTGAGTTGATAGTTCAATAATATCAACAACTGTAGGTTCCTGGTGACTACAAAACAAGTATTTAGAACTAGTTTTACTCGTTTTACTAACTCGTTAATAGGAACATTAAATGACCATATTATAATGTAACCAGCACGTACAGCAGTTGATAATATAGTGTGTTTTGATTGGTCAGACTTCTCTAATGTCACAGGTAACCATGACAACACTGTGGTGGCAAGTAGAGCACGTTCTTTAGTGTATCTCTCTATTGGCTAATGTCATAATGATGTCATCAAAAAACTAGTTGAATTAATATTATACCTGTGATTCCATAGGTTGTTGTCCAGGCACCACATCATCTCCAGACAAAGCTAGAATATTAAATTTAACCTTCTTCAGCAGTTTAGCATATAGATCTGATAGATCTAGTACCTATGTAATTAAAAGTTTAATTGAGAATAATATAAGGGGTTAATGCTCATTTACCAGTGACCATTGTCTATCCATTAGACACGGGGGCTTATAAATGAGGACTCGACCAGAGTGCATGAGACAACCTAACATACACCTATATTAGTTATGAATATAATTATAATATCTATCATAATAATACCTTCCCAATAGTCCACAACCCACAGGAGACCATGATATTTTAATAAAGTAATCTACTGATGGAGTTAATCCATTCAACTTAACATCAACAAATAAACCAAGATTATTTTCAGTAAAAGGAGACACATTCTTCGGTAGTTCTGATAGCACAGAAGTGGGTGTGGCTGGACGTGGGGATGATACAACACTAACAGCTACAGAATGTTCAGGTCCTTTTAATGTCTGCAGAGTGTAAAGGACAATATCAGCCACACCCATCAATATTAATAAATGATGCTATATTATAATATAGTGGATACATAGATATAGATTGTCTCATTTGAAACTACAGCTATTTGTTGATCTTCTGACCACAAGACTGTGCCAGTGAAGAAACTGTGACGAGGTAATGGAAACACTAAAGCCATAACATGTGAATTCAGGATACATCAACTAATTTTGGATATTTCCGTATACTACTAACACCCTCGTGGAAAATGGCTGATGAAGATATTAGTGAGGAGATTGTTGAAATTGATATTAGTGAATGGAAGAGATTTAAGGTATCTGTTTAGTGTATTATGTCACATGACTTACATAATGTACAGGTAGCTGAACTACGGCAGCGAGTTGCTGGTCTCGGATTAGAAACTAAAGGAACAAAAGCTGAACTTATTGCACGTGTGGAAAAGTATCTTAGTGAACAAGGTATGTCATATGATAATCACGTGATGTGGTTAAAAGGCAGAGTATTTACTGATGATGTAATGCAGAAGCTGATTTATTGGAAGAGGAGGAAGACACTGAGGAAGAAGGCGGAGTCACATCTGAGGTACTGTCAGAAAATAACACACTGTTTTGAACATCTACATAGACAGGAGACCAGCTACAAGAAACTGAGGAGAAAGAGGAGACATTAAATGGAGATGTCTCAGAGACAATAGAACTAAAGAAGAAGTGATATTACATAACATTTAGCATGTAAACAATTCCTTCCTTAGTAATTCAGTTAAAAAGGACATTGTGAAGATTGAGTACCAACCTCCTCCTCCCTCATCTGGGACACCTATTCCAACTCTAGTAGGTAACCAGTCAGAGAATAAATCCTCACAACTTCTAACCCAAGAGGTCTGGAGCCCTTAATAATGTCTTGTTAATTTAAATACCATTACTACAGAGATTAAAACAACGTAGTCAAAGATTTGGAACAGGAGGTAGTCTGGTTGCTAAGAAATTATCAAGAGCTCAAAGGTAGGACAGATTTATTGCCATGGTAACTGTTGCTCTGGTTAATTCAGATTTGGTACTACTGTACCAGACTCTTCGATATTAGGCAAGCGACCTGGAGGCGGACCTTCAGTAAGTCATGTGATCATTATGTGATCAATTCAGCCACTGGATGTAGGCTGATAATTTAGAAAAAATGAAAAGCAGAGCACAACGTTTCGGTAGTTCAGGTGGATCTCCAATTATCACCAATGTAAATTGCGTTTAGTTAGTAATAGTTATTATATAGAGTTCTATTAGATTGAAGATGGAGAAAAGAAGAAGCAGAGAGTCCAACGGTTTAATTTGTCAACAGTAGATCTCAGTACTGAGGTATATAGTGAGATAACTTGAGATAATTCATAATGTTTATAATTTTATAGGATAGAAAACAAGAGCGAGCCCAACGTTTTGGTACTTGTTAGTAATATTCCTTCCCTTCTTCACTTAAAACAATTTTGTCTAATACCTACTACATATATTGTATTCCCTACATATACTGTTTTCTTAACTTGTTATGAAAATATTAAATAGTTAACAGAATTTATAGTTAATAGAATTTAAGTAAGAGAAACGGGACCAGGTGAGCCGGCATGACCACCAGCTGCTGCAGTTTTTTTGGGTTTTAAATAAGGATCTTCACTTATAGTAACTACATCTGGACGGAGCTCTTTTCGATATGTTAAACAACGTTTAATAAAAGCCTGAGAGAATGACCAAATCCAACAATAATTAGATGACCACACCTACTTTAGCTTCTGCTGACACTACAGGTTTTGGTGGGAAATCCACTTCAGTTGCATTTAACATTGTATTTTGAGCTAAAATTGATGCTTGACTTTGATTGTTACCAAATGGCTACATTTAAAAGAGACAGTCTATGAAAGGAGATAGTACATTGGTGTAATGGTCTAATGGATACATTGGTGTAATGGTCTAATGGGTACATTGGTGTAATGGTCTAATGGGTATATTGGTGTAATGGTCTAATGGGTACATTGGTGTAATGTCTAATGGGTATATTGGTGTAATGGTCTAATGGGTACATTGGTGTAATGGTCTAATGGGTACATTGGTGTAATGGTCCAATGGGTACATTGGTGTAATGGTCTAATGGGTATATTGGTATTAGTGATCAATGTACATTTTTACTTACTTTACGTCCATAAAGACATTGATAGAAGATAATACCCAGTGACCATACATCAACCTAATAATAATAATAATAATAATAATAATAATTGTACAAATAACACAAATAATTACTAACTTTTGATGATATCTTTGGAGGTTCTTTACCAATAACAAAACATTCAGGAGGCAAATACCTGTACAAACACAATAAAATCCAAACACATATTAAGAGTAAAACCCTATATAATTTACCAATATGTTCCTGCTCCTTGTGATGTTAATTCCATACCATCTGGTCCATCGTGTTCAACAATTTTACTGAGACCAAAATCAGTGATCTTAGCTTCAAAACTGAATATTCCAGAACCCAATAATATATTACCTACATGTACATGTATCACAAGTACATGTATATGTATGTATGTATGTCTATGTACCTGGTTTGAGATCAAAGTGAATTATCGGAGGTTTTATTTCATTTAAATATTTTAATGCACTCATTGTTTGTATCATGACACTACGAGCCTAAAATAGTAACAG
This sequence comes from Xestospongia bergquistia, assembly GCA_963965975.1. Classification (NCBI taxonomy): domain Eukaryota; kingdom Metazoa; phylum Porifera; class Demospongiae; order Haplosclerida; family Petrosiidae; genus Xestospongia; species Xestospongia bergquistia. The sequence goes on from OZ014419.1 coordinate 240,316, forward strand.
AAAATGAGTCATTATCAAATAATTATAATTACTTCTTTTTCAGGAATTGCCTTGTTTTGTTTCAATAAAAAGTCTAAATCATTACCGCTAACAAACTCTAACACTGTACAAAACCTAACACATGATAATCCACTATATAATACTGCAGTATATAGGATTACTTACGAGTTAGCATCTATTTCAAATACATCATAGAGTTTAACAATATGCTACATGATGATATCATATACAATGATGTCATAACGATGAAACTTACTTACCGGATGATCAAGTTTCTTGTGAATATTATATTCTCTCAATGCATGTCTAAGCAACGACGATATTGGTTGTCATGGTAACAAGTAAGCCCTTCTTACTTAATATAATTAGCTTTTTTATCTTCCTTCCATTCCATACTTAATTGATGTATTTTACATGCTACATATCTTTGCTCAACTAAATCATAACCCTATTATATGAGAGATAATTGTAAGTGGGTGTGTTTGACCACTCCCACCTTATGGACTTCACTGAAACCTCCTTTTCCGATAAGATGTAATAGTAGATAACGATTATTTAGTGTTGGTTGATCATTGAATCTATAATTAAGGGGGTGGAGCTTTATATTACAATATAATGAACCTTGAATTATCTTCAGCTACAATTCTCTTCAATTCTCTAATATGTAAACTTCTCTCTCTCTCTAACTTTTCCTTTAACTGAGCCAGATTAGCTTCTTCCTGATACAGTGGTGTCATTATGATGTCACAATGATGCAATCAAATACACCTTCTTTAAAGCAGCTGCTCTCAATTTTAATATTTCGTCCTTTTCCAGAAAATCTGACAAACTCATACTATTAGTATTAAGGGGGTGGAGTCAATGAAATAATACTACATAATAACTGCTGACCTAGGCATTTGTGGTTTAACAAAACCTTCTGTATCTTGAGTGGGAGATTGCTTACCTCCTTTTATTTTACCTAACATGTTATATGTCAGAACTACATATACTGTAAATGTCTTCTCCTGACCTGAACTGGTTGAAGCAGTCTTTCGTTTCGCTATAAGTTTCCTTTGTTTTTCAAGTTCTTCCTTTTGCTGTACAATAGCTGACTGCTTATGTGTGAGCTCTTGAAATGCAAATCCGTCTGTCCAAGTTTCCACAAACTGAGTCCCTTCTCTACAATAATCATACAATGATGAATATGTAATGTATCATACTTGCCACCTTCTTACCTTTGAGTAATAAATCGTCCTAATTTCAATTGATTACGTATGCTTTCCTCTCGAAGTTGCTTTTTAACTGAAAGACACTACATCACATGACAGTCATGTGACTAATTGCTAATATTAAATGAAAATGTACCTTTTCAATGAGTAATGCCTTAATAACTTCAATACACTACATAATAATACAAGAGGTTACCATGGTAACATCAAGAGGTTGTCATAGTAACAATACAAGTACCTACCTTGTCCAATTTGGCTGTTGTTTCATCTAATTTTAATTGACTTGTGGTTACATAGCTCTCAAGTTGTGCAACCCTCTATTTATAAAATTAAAAGTGATATGTTCTATTTATAGTAGCATACTTTTTGTAGTATTTCTTTGTCTTCTTCATGTTCAGATGATTGTTGATGTAATTGATGTATATCTTGTAAACTAAGATCAGTCTACAGATAATCTTCATTAATAAAGTCAAATATAAGTCCTCAATTACTTGTATAGTTGCATTGGATGTTGAAATATTCTCAAACTGTAATCTGCTTTGAGCTTTACTGGGAAAATATTCATTAATTTTCTTTAAAGGGTCAAGTTTAGGACTTTTCCCTAATGGATCATATAAGAAATTATATGATAGTCACATGTGAACACATGATAGTCCAGTGATTATCACATGACATTTCAAGATTATCACTAGATGTTTTATGAAACTCAACCTATTTTCTGTGATCCATTTTCATTTTCTGCTAGGGATCTTTTACGAACTCGACCAAATTTCATTTTATCAGATGACTAATGTACACGTAAATATAATAATTAACTCTCTAATGACTTACTTCTTCTTGATCACCCAAATTAGATGCATTACTTATATTGGAATCTGCTGTAGACTAGTGGGAGGAGTCAGCTACAATGTTATAACCACACCCACTTACTGATCCTACTAATCTGCCAGTAAAACGAGCTTCAAGGAGTTCTCGCTTCTGTGGATCCAATGACTCGATTTCAAATGATACACTGTCAGCTAAGGAGAAAGAAAAGATCATGTTACACATCACACAATCACTCACACATGATCAAATCCAGTTCACTTGCAGCAGCATCATTTGTTATTCCACTGCCCTGACTTCCAGGGAGATGATCGTCTCCATCTGGCCAACCACTTTCTTGATCGATATCCATTTCTCTGAGGTATGTCCCTAGTAAGTATACGGAGTACAATAATTTCCCCCATTATATTTATGTATAAATTTCAGAACATTTCCGTTTATCTCCGTATATATTTTAACCACGTGGAAGATGGTAGAAGTGAAAGAAGCTGTTACTTTTGGAGAAGCAGGAGGGACAAAATGTATTGGTGTGACTTCTGGAAGAGATGATACAGAACTTGTATTCTCATTTTGTAATGGAATGGTTGCAGTCTATGATGTATGTTATATACCAAGTATAGATGTAATAATTTCTATTGTAGATTCACACACAAAGATGTACAAAGACCTGGCAACTCAGTGTAGCTGACACATTGACCATATCAGCAACGTTTGACCTTATAACAAATCTCTATAATGCTGTAAAGAATAATAATGTTAGCGATGTCATATTGATGTAATAAGCATTTGTGATCACTTGTGTAGGCTTTATTACAATGGAAACATGATGTTGACTGGACATCAGAATTCACTGTAACACAGGTATATATATATATATTTAGAACTTGTGTAATTTCTTTGCAGCTTCAACACAGAGTTCACTCTTTGTTGACTCCACCTATAACCACTCCCACAAGATCTCCAATAATTGTATACGAGAATGGAATCATTGAAATAGGCAATACTAAAAAAGAAATAAGGAATTCGAAAAGAAAGAAAGGAAGGAATATGAAGTAGGCATAAGAACACAAAAGGATTCTGGTTTATGTACTCTCTCCAGTGTAGTTACAGCTCTATGTTGGAAAAGTGATACATTATGTCATGTGATTGTCATGTGCCTGCTCTCACAAGGTAGTTATTGCTCTGTGATATATAATATTAATGATGGGGAGATAGAAGAAAAGGGAACTACAGAATTGAAGGTATCTCTTGTGTAATATAATAGTACATTATTGTGTGCCTCTGTAGAACTTTGGTGAACTAGTTGCCATGGAAACATTTGGATCATTCCTAATTACATTATGTAAGTATTTAGTTGTGACATACAACATTAAGTTATTATTTAGGGAGTTCTGGAATGATTTATAAAACAAATGTTGATGAAATTATGACATCATCTTCCTACTCACTACACCATCTTGTAAAACTGGACACACAATCCAGTCCAACTGGTTTGGTTGCTATTAACAGTGACTATTTTGCAGTAATATCTGAGTCAATATTACAAGTATATGATACCAAATATGGTACATTGCAAACATCAAAAAAAGTAGACACAATCACCTCAAATTTTAAAGTAAGATATCTAATATTTCATTATTAATATTAATTGCTCTTATTCTTAGCTTGCTTGTTGCCATGGTTACTTGTTTGTCCCCTCTTCCTCCCCTGGTATTAGTGGATATCCTGTAATCTGTAGCACTAATATAACTTTAGCCACTGCTCTGGGAAGATCATGTCATGTCCAGTCAGTTCATTCACAAGTAACTGAGTATTGGATTTAACAAATAACTTTAAAGAGTATATTTTTAGTGGACAAGTAAAAAAAAAGAGAAGACTGAATGTAATCATCAACTAGTTAATGATTGGTTTGATAAGGTAATCTGATCATTGTTGATAGCTCATTAAATTTTTAATATTAGGAGGATATATTGAAGAGTTGTCAGCTATTAATAGAGGACCCCACCTCTTTCTCACGTCCAGAGGTGATGTCCAAACTGACTTTTATTGTTGAAATGTTATTAGACGTAAAAGAGGTGTGGCCTCACAGTGAACTTAGTGCACTGGTTGAAGCTAAAGCTTTTCCAGTAAAGTATGTATAAAGATAATTAATTATTTATTCATAAGTATCCTCCTAGTTTTACTGCCACATTACTAGAGCAATGTCTAGTTCATTCTGATTGGGTATGATCTCAAATTAACAGTGTTAACATGTTTTGTCAATGTATCAATAGGTATTAATAACATCAACTCTACACAATATTGATTGCGTTCCTGAGAGAGCTATAGTGATGGTATTACTGGCAATCTTAGAGTAAGTTAGTTGTTAGTACATTATATTTAACATATCTTCACTGTATAGATTAAATGATGATATTATTATTAAGATACAGTCCAGTATTTACACAAAGACCGATCTACTGTATCCTTAATACATGTAAATTAATGTAATATTATATGTAGAGATGCTACTACATGTATAACAACATGTATGTACATGTAAATATACGACCCTTGACACATTACAAAGTTGTCTTGTTCTTTCTCTCCCAAAAAATGACACTCTAATACAACAACCACTTGCAAAATTGTCACAAGACCACCTTTTAGTGGGTGTGGTATTTATCTTAGCTAATTAATTGACTATTGTTATTCTCTAGACCTTATTAACATTTTTAGCTGAAAGGATTGATGGGTGTATCTTTTTGACCACACCCACTTCAGTCCTTCATCATAGTGATGTTCTGGATTGGCTTGGTCTAATTCTTGATACCCATTTTACCAGTCTAATTCTTATACCAAGTGCCCGTCCATTTCTGTTGAAATTAAGAAGAAAAATTGAAGCACATATAACCTTTTTTTCTCACCTTAATTCTACTCTTACCCAAACAGCCAGTTTACAAACACAACTTGCAAATAAATTTGCAAGAGAACAGTGGTATTATAAATTAGACAAAGTTAATTTGAAGAAGAATTTGGGAAAAAATTAATATAACATTAAAACTTAACTAATTATTTTAAAATATTAAGTGGCATCTTCTTTGTTTTTATGAAGTGTTAATTTTCGTTGTGTAAGTAGACCCATACTAGCTGACTGAGAAGAAAGATAACCTGGAACACCACCAGCTATAGAAGGAAATGTATGGAGATGAAGTCGCTTCTTTGTAACAGGTCCCTTGCGTCCATATTCAAGTGTCCAAGGTTCACTTTGAGCTCCTAAATCAAAAGTGACATTATGTCATAATATTTGCAATATATAAACTTACCAGAGATTTTAGATTTCCAGCCTTGCCCTACAGCAGGTCCACCATGTTTCTCTAAACTAAGTAATAATATGAAAAATACTGATAAATAGTCCTATTACCTCAATGAGGGTAGACCAGCTTTTTCTGAGCTAATCCATTCATCCATAAAGTGAGTTGACACTGAAATATTCTGGAGATACTTTTGAAATACTCTATACAGTTCAGGCTCTGAACGGAACTGTCCACGAATTAATCTTGAAGCTTGAGGTAGGTAAGTGAAGAATCCTAAAGCTGCACTGGCTGCTTCTTCTAATGGTGGATTATTGGATAGAAGACAATCTAAGAGAGGAGTAACTGCTCCAGCCATAACAGTAGCTAATGGAATCCCTTCTTTACAGCGACCTAAACAGGCTAAAAATTCAGCACATAATAATTTGGTTCTCTCTTGAGGTGATGCCATAAGTTGGACTAATAACTTGATACCGTGAATACTGGCTTCAACATCTTTGAGTCCTATTAGGAGCTTTGATAGTATCACTAATTGAAAGGCTGCATGAGCTTGATGTATCTCATCATTTGAACACAAGAGATCATTGAAATTAGAGATGTTGATGTTGCCTTGAGATTTAAGTAAATGTAACTTCTTTGGATTATTGTATACAAAAATTGAGAGAGCATATCCAGCTAATAAGCGTACTTCAATTTCACTTGAGCCAAGTAGTTTGAGGAGAGAGAAATAAGAAAACTCCACAGATTGTTGAGATAACTTGTGTTCATTCTCAGGATTATGTAGAATTAATTTGGCTAAAGTGCAAGCAGCTTTAACACGAATTACTTCAGCCAAAGGTGACATTACTAAAGCTGTGAGTATAGTCATACCACGAGCATCAACAATAGCTTTCTGTAGAATTGTATTAGGTATGAGGCCTGGTTTAGTTAACAGTGAGCCAAGAGTATGCAAGATACTAAGGTAGACTTGTTCTGATGTTTGGCTGAGCAGAACTTCAACTAATGGTAAAATACCTCCAAGCTCAGCAATTTTACTTTGATTATCACCAAGCTCTGTTGCCAGTGTACTTATGGCCTCAGAGCAGACATATTCTAATTTTTGATCTTTCAAAGCCATCAAGTCCACTAATGTATCGATTCCCATAAAATTAGCAATATTACGACGACTCTCAATTTGTGAGCCAGCTATAGCCCAGAGTGCAGATGCACCACAAACTTTAACTTCAGCATTACGTACTTTGAGCAGCCGACGAAGCAAAATCATACACTGAGATGAAAGAGCCTCGTTTTGTAATATCTTTTGAGCTTCAATACATTCATAAGCCAGAGACTCAATAGCATGTGCAGCATTACAGTGAACAGATGTTATCTTAGAACGAAGAAGGGAAACCAAAGGATCTACAATGCCTTCTTCAAGAGCAGTAAGTTGGTTGTCTCGACAACCATTCAATAATACCTGTAAGAACAATAATCATTATCATGTTTGAGACATAAAAGTTTACTGACCTGGAGGCTAGCTGCAGCACAACCTTGAACACACATCAGAGGTGCCGTGAGGAGTGAAATAAGTGGAGTAAGACTGCAAACATCTCGAACTAAACCTTTGTTCTCAGCATTTTCCATTCCTAGTATACCCAAACATGCTGTGGCATAAAGCTGGACATCATCCTGCAGTGATGTTAACAATTGAACAAGTACTTGTATACCACCATTGGCTGCAATAGACTGTTGTTGGTTAGAGCTCTCAGAAGCAAGATCACATAGGACAATGAGAGCACAAGATTGAAGACGATCATCAGTCGAAGAAAGGTGCTTTATTAATATAGGAATTGCTGATACTAGATTAGTAGTAACATCCGGGTAATGTGATATATCCGCTAAGACTTGAACTGCTAGGAGTTTCATTTTCTCATCTGGTGAGCTGGCTAACTTAACTAACAGATCCACTGCACCTATATCTAGTAGCAGATTATAACAATTAGGATTCCATCTGATGAGGCAGTCCAGTACACATGCACAGGCTTGTGGTGAACCAGATGTAATCTCATCCTTTAACATGTCAGACAATGTCTCCCATAGAGGCAGAGCAGGGCTATTGAGAGTGACTAGAAACTGAAGGACATTAATGTGATATTTGACTGTAGCAATATGAACAATATTGCAATCATTACTATTAGTAGCAGAAAGATCAGCTTGAAATTTAACGAGACATTTGATGGCATCTAATGCTCCGTTTTGAGCTGCTAAGAGAAGAGGTGTTGTCTTATTTCTTCCACATGTCATTGAATTAACACAGGACTCATCTAAATCAACAAAGTGTTTGATAATGGTGCTATAATTATGATAGGCAGCATGATGGACAGGAGACCAACCATCATCATCAATGACATCCAATTGAGCACCATGTTTTAACAGACAGCAAACAGAATCCAGATCACCACTTTTAGTAGCTAGATGAAGAGCAAAAGTGGATGTAGAAGAGTCTGCTGGACACTGGCAGGGCTGGTTAGGATCCGCGTCATGATGTAAGAGGAGAGACAATATTTCAGCTTGACCTTGAGCTGCAGCATAATGTATTAATGCCATGCCATCTTCTTCAGGTTTGTTGATGCGAGTTTTGGTACATCTTTTAAGTAGAGCTGACACTGGACCAGTCAACCCTTTATCGATACAAGGTCGCAGTGAAACATTGATTGTTTTCAATTTTGAGGCTTGCCTTGGACCTAATGGACGTCGTAAAAACTCTTGGACTCGACTGTCAGAAATGGGAGGGAGTTTCATGCACTGAGACTTTAATTCCTGTGCCATAGCATGGATCCAACGAGGGAATTTAGGATAGTAATCCGCTAATTTAAGTGTGATCAATGTATAGGTCTGTTTATTGACAGTAACTGTCATAGCTTCCTTTCCACGGCTCAATGCTTTTGTTAAAAGCTTCTCTTTTTGTTTCTTTAACTCTTCATTAAGAGGTACAACAGATACTTGTTGTTTATGAAAAATGATGCCACCATTGGCACTGGAGCAATGATTGTTAAAACTGTAAGGTGACCAATGAGATGACTTGGTTGGAAGAAATGGTGGTACTTCTCTGTCAGTGTTTAAGAGATCACAGTTCATTGGTGGTTGTAATTGATTGAAGTCTATTGTTTTATGTTTCTGTTTCAAGGTTGCTAATAATAGAATCAGAAATGAAGCAAATTGTAACAGTTCAATATTGTGAGCTATTGAAGATTTCTTTGTCAAATGACTGCTCACAAAGTCAATTTGTTTTTGTAAATAAATATGTAAGTAAGAGAAGAGGTCTTTGCCATTCTCTTTTGTATCGTATGCCTTTACTTTAGTATAGATATCATAGCTAGGATTTAACACAAGAAGACTACCACATTGTTGTATGCTGGACTGACTAAATGCAACACCAATGCTACTTTGTTCCAAATATCGCAAAAAGACATCTCGACTGACATGTTGTATATTCCGCATTTGATCTTCACCTGTGCTGAGTCGAAATGACAGGTTTGAAGCAGACAGATCATGGTCAACTAGTTTTGGTGGATAACGATAATATGGGACGTGTTGTTCAGTGTACAAGTTAGAACCTAGTTCTTTGTCGTCCTCCATATTCATCATACCATGCTCAACATACAGACTATGAAGACCTGCTGGATTCTCGGAAGCAACTTTGCGCCATTTCTCATTGAGCCTTGTTCTCTTTTCGCGCTGCGAGACAATGGAACCATGTAATAGACTTTTAATGAAGTAGTCAAGTGAGAATAGAGACTGGCCTAAGAAGGTATCTGCATAGGCTGATGGTAGAAAGCAAGCCATGCTATTGTCATGATTGGTTTCCAAGGTAACTGAGGGTGTCTGATTGAAGACGTATATACCTACCACAAGCTCCCTGACAAGTTGATGCAGTTCTTGTGCACTAAAGTGTTTGCTGCATTGTTGAGTATGAGGGATAGCTAGTACATAGACATCATCCACATCAGGAGGTGATAACCCTATTAAATAAAGAGAATATTCATGTTATAATTGGAACACGAGCAAGCTACCTTGCAACCATGGAGTAATGTTAGCTTGATCATTATTGCTGCACAGAAACCAGTCTGTCTCCAAGAGAGCGCCTGCATGATATAACAAGGATTTGTCTACCTTCTCAAAATACTGGCTGGCTTTTTTGTTAGCTTGAACGACTTCTTCAGCAACCTTACTGCTCATCTCGCTCGTTTGTGCGATCCGGTTACCATGGTAACGAGCCAGACTTTAAATTGTGCTTTATAATAATTATTATAGTAATACAAAGATTAGTTATAATGTCTTTTCTATTTGTCGACTTTATTTTGCTCTATTTTGTCTTTCATAGACACAATTTGTTGTAGGATTTCTTGAGAATGAGCTAACATGTCCTCCTCATCACATTCTAATTTATCATAAATCTATACAACAACAACAACAACAACAACAACAACATTATTATGTGAATATATTAAACAACATACATGTACAACTCTTTCAAGATAGAATTTAGATGCACTGAAATCTTCTCTCAAAAATTCTAGCCAGCCCAAAAGATACCACACAACCAACACTTCATCATCATCTTTCAGTAAACTCTCCAGGACTTGATACGCTCTCTACATAATGATAGCATACAAGATCATTATATCTCTATAGTAACCTCATATTCTTTAGCTTCTATTAGCAACTTTGAACAGTTGATTCGTGAATGATAAGATGGACTATCAGTCTGTACTGAGTATATCAGTATATATTACAACATTACCAATATCCAATACCTCTATTGGTAGAGCTTCAGTCTCTTCCTCAGAGATAGCAGGTAGCCATAATGACACACTTTTTAATAAAAGTTTCTTTGCTTCCTGTAAAGTGTCAATACACATTACATTTAATAAAACTACTAACCTCAATATTTTCTCTACTCAAATAATAATTAGCCATCACTTGATATGCCTCAGGATTATTACTGCCATATTTAATAGCATTACAACAACATTCATAACAATTTTGTTCAGCATTATCTTCATAACTAACACAAAATAAAGTTATATACCCATATACTGGTAATAAATACCATTCATCTGTCAAATATACTTCTGCTAGACTACAGTAGACATTAGATATATCAATATCCTTGACATCACCCTTCTTATTAGTAAGTCTCTCTTTCATAATATCGAGACCTTTACAAATGTACTTTACTGCATCTTCTCCAGATGACAATTGTCCCAGCTGTAAATACTTAACATAACCTGTATTAGGAACCAGTTCAACAGCTCGTAAAAAACAGTAAAAAATTGTTAAGAAAAAAAATAAATGTTGACTTAATTTGATAACAGCCATTATACTAGAGGGATATTTTTGAAGCTTCATCTGTCTTTCCATTTTCAAGTAAAACTGTACCTGCTGTCTCTAGAACATGTTCATTATTAGGATCTGAATTAAGTGCTTTGTAACACAGTGTCATTGCACGTTTGTAATCAAATACATCAATGCACTGATCTATCTGATAGTGAACTGTACTCCTTACTATTCAATTTACAGCAACTAACTTTGCCAAGGACAGTCTCCAACGATTGCTTCTTCTTTCTTTTAGCTGCTTTTCTTGACTTTATTCTTTTCTTCAATATAAGCGCAGCTAGACATACAATTATAGTCAGTAATACTATACAAGCTACCTACTTGATGTTTTCTTCTGTGACATTATTACACGTGGTCTGTCACGATAATTTCGGCGGTCCCCGGACAATTATATATATAGCAACTTCCGGATATTAGCAGAGCTACGGATATGCCTATTTGGTTAAGAAACTTCCAAAGCAGAGTGATATTCAACGTGCCAATGTTTAAAATGCATTGTTATTTTCTGTTGAATGCATTTGGAGTAAGTCGATATGATGTTAGTATTGTTTGTGTTGACAATCACTATATACAACATCTCAACAAAACATACCGCCAAAAGGACACACCCACTGATATCCTCTCATTTCCTTATTATGAGGTTAATCCTTTAATTACTAGTTTAAAATTCACATTACATTACAGGATCTAAAACCTGGTAGTCTACCAGCTGAACCATTACAACAAGATGATTTTAATTTAGGAGACATAATACTAGGGTTACCTCATATTACAGACCAACTTTATAACACACCATTACAACAACATTTACCAGTACGTCATAGTATACTGGGTTTGTATATTTTAGTATATTAGGTACTAGTGACTCACGGACTCTGTCATCTCCTTGGACACAGACATGACACGCCTACCCAAACCCAAATGGTAGATATATTGCTGATGATTGTACATATACACTTTCTACAATTTTTGTAGATGTATACGAGAGAAAAATTTATCCTCAATGCTTTCAACACTGCTTTTGGAACACATTTGAAACCTCTTACGACAGTTGAACTCTCATTTCAAAACACACAAAACATGTAATATATAAATATACATTGTCGTTATTGACAATAGTATCTTTTAAATTCCATCTCACAAAGGAACATGAGAGAAAAGATATGAAACGGATTCGCAATTATGTGTCCGACGAATAGCTTCACCTAGTATATTACTGACATCTATCTCCTAATAATAAAGGGGTGTGGTTTAAGTCAATGTAACTATTGTTAGTTTACTTTGATCTTTGGACACTGAGCTATCTTGTCCTGTAAAGGAATAGTATTTGTTGACACGACAGCCTCCAAATCTGATTCTTTTATTCTTTCTATTGCAGGACCAGAAAATATCCCATGAGTTACTATAGCAAACACTCTCTTTGCTCCAGCTGATTTCAACCTAAAAGCATTGATTATTACATTATATATAATACATGTACATACTTTGAAGAGGCTAATATCAGTGTACCAGAAGTATCGGCCATATCATCAACCAATATAGCAGTTCTTCCCGTCACATCTCCCACTAAAACCATTTCTGCAACTTCATTGGCTATCTTTCTCTGGTGGGTGTGGCTACAACATCACTAGTCAACAACAGTTTGACTGACCTCTTTGTGTATAAGTGCAAATCCAACTTCTAATCGATCAGCAATAGCAGTGACTCTATATTATAGATGTAGCAAAAAGATAGTATATTTGACTCTACAACTTTATTACATGATTAACAAACCTCTTAGCTCCTCCTGCGTCAGGAGATACTATCACAGACTCTCTCCAATCGTCAATATTCTCACGAACCCATTTAAGAACTTCAGGTTCAGCATACAAGTTATCAACAGGAATGTCAAAAAATCCCTATCATTTGTAAAAGGTAATTATATTGAATTCTATTATATCAGATGTCAAAGGTCAAGGGTCAATCAACTGTAATACAATCACTATAATTATATTAGTACTAATTAAGTGTATAATAATACTAAACTGAAATAAAACCCTCCAAGTAGCAATATTATCGCATTAGTTAGTGAACTTAACAATATACTGCAAACATAGTAATAATTGATACAAAGGCATTTATTCGTATAATTAGAATTGTAATTTTGACTTGCCATGTGATAGTCGGCTGGCTTCTCGGTGATAGTCGGCTGACTTTTCGAGGTGAAAATTGATTTTTGTTATCTGCTCGAAGGTGTGCAATTTAAAGTATGCAAAAGGTATGCCATTCAAAATGTATGGAGTTTTATAGTTTGGTACTTTCTCGTAGCGCTAGAGAGCCAAATTTTATATATAAAATGCGCGTTTGCAAGCTGAATCGATTGGTGCAAGTCCCATGTGGATAGCACATAAAACGGCAAAGTTATTCACACGTCTAGGTGGCTTTTCTCAACTCGGACAGAGTATAGTAAAGTGTGACTCTAGCACTTGTAATACCTGTATTTGTGAGGCGTGTAAATCCATTGTAATAATATGATCTGCACCAGCTACTGATAACATGTTAGCAACCAGTTTAGCTGATATTGGAGCACGACTCTATTAACAACAAACAATCAAGAGAGCTATAATATAAACAAATGCTCTTTACTTTGTCCTTCTTGTCCTGTCTGGCATATGGGTAGCACGGTATGACAGCTGTCACACGAACAGCTGAAGCTATTTTACAAGCATTAATCATAATAAGTAATTCCATTAACATATCATTGACTTCACCAGAACCACTTTGTACTATATAAACGTCTTCTCCACGTACACTCTCGCCAATTTCAACACTAGCATAAAGAATGGTGGATGTGATTAATATGGGGATATACGAATAGTCAAACCTCGTCTCTTTATTTGAAAATTTCTTCAAAGTGACTTTTCCTAACTCTAGTCCTAGTCGTGCAGCTATCCGACGAGCTAATTCAGGATTGCTGTTACCAGAGAATACTTTAATATTAGGCATCGTTCAAAGATGTGGGATATCTCAATTCATTCACTAACTGTGTTTTATCTAATAGAAAGCTCCTCCTCTATCCAAGACTCCACGTGCACTTAAAATAATTTGTTATTAAAAATTGTAGTCTAACGAGAAAACACTCGAAAAAAAGTCAAAAAAAAACACCATCTATTTAATCTATCTAGATATACATTATAATATGGAGAACATAATGAATACACACACAATAGCCATTAATACGCTATAAGTTTGTTAATAAACTTCTACTTCCTCAACATAATTAGCCGGAAAAATCCCAATGGTGCCATTCAAATTACCTTGCCACCAATCCTCATCAATTTTTTCAGTGACATAGATAGTATCTCCTGGTAATATAGTTAACTCATCACCTTGTTGTGCTTGGTAGTCATATAACACTTCACAACGTGATATATCTAAGAATAAAAAATGAAAATACTTAATTAAAGAATACTCAAATAGATACTCAAATAGATTTGTAGATGGACAATTACAGTGATAATCATCAGCTTGTTCCTGTTGATCATAATCAAAGGTATCTCCACCTTGTGCTCCAATTGGCTCTATTGTAGGATTTAACTGACCACACCCATACCACACCCACTAGCTTACCTTCATATGTAGCTGGCTCCTTTGAACGTTTCTTTATAGAAGAGTTAGAATGATCTATTAGAAAGTCTGATAATGAGGGGGTGTGGTTATGATCTTACTGATACTAGGACTAGGAGGAGACCATGCTGTCATTCCTTGTGTTCGCTCCTCAAGTTCTGACACTTGTTCTATTGGTACGCATAACAAACTCATTGTTTGATTCTAGACAAATGGATATATCTTATAAAATGAATGGACAAATGATGGCATATATATAGATACTAGATAGATAGTTAGAAACACATGTAGACAAAATAGACATATAATAATATAACTAACCTGTTTGTCCTTTCTAACTTGAATATATTCTGAATACGGAGAATCAGGAGATGGCAAATTAGAGATATCGGATCGAGCACTTAGCAATTTGAAATGATTTGCTTTTAACATATTTAACATGGCATTAGCTTCAGTTAGTTGCCGAGTCACATCAGCTGCTCCTTGTTCATCCACAAAATCAGGAGTTTGTTCATAAGCTGCAGACAATGACAAAACACCTAAAAACAAAATATATTTAGCATTAAAAACTGACTATTTTGTGATAATACCTTTCTTTTCCCTCTCTTTTCTATCAATATCCATTTCAAAATCTTGAATCTTCTTGTCCAAGTTGGATAGGCGGCGATCATTATTCATGTGGTTGCTTAATTCTTCCTCCTACAATAATAAGGGGGCGTGGCTTATTATAGTTAAGACCAACACACATTACTTACAAATGTATCCAATAAAATTTGTTCTGGTGAATTTGGTCCAGTACCACAAGTTTGACACATTGCTTCAATATCTCTATCAACAGATATGTAACTAGCTGCTTCAGTGAGCTCGTCACAAGACTAACGAAGAGGGGCAAAGATGATAATTAATTTTAGATAACGTCCTAACCTCTTGAAGGGGCGTGACTAATCTTAACATGACCTCACTATATTTATTTAAGACATCAGTCACTTGCTCGTGTCTTATATGCTCCAGTTCTTCCAAGTGGCGACAACAACGATACATTGATGATTCCCATGTTAACCGCACCTCTTCTGTCTTGACATTGGAATCTTTGTATTCACGATCTACATAACACACATTACACACTCAATTATTTTGAGTAATTACAGGGGCTCATCATACCTGCTTTCACTAAAGATTCTTCAGCTTTGCGAACAGCTTTATCATGCTAATAGTAGAAACTATCATCACATGACAGTCACATGACTACTGACCTTGCTAATCTCTTTATCAGAAGCAACATTTCTCCGAATTAGAGCATCTTGCTGATCTAGATTTTGTTCCAACTCCCGACATCGCGTATGAGCAGTACGTTTTAGCTATAATGTATACAAAAATGTACAATGTTATGTGATACAAACATGAATTTACTGAAAATATCATGTGATACAAACATGAATTTACTGAAAATATCATGTGATACAAACATGAATTTACTGAAAATATCATGTGATACAAACATGAATTTACTGAAAATATCATGCGATACAAACATGAATTTACTGAAAATATCATGTGATACAAATATGACTTTACTGAAATGTCATGTAATAAAACTTGCTTTCAATTGTTCCGTTATTCTATCTTGATGTGCCTTCTTCTGTTTCTCTACAGCTTGTTCTAACTGTGTGTGTGTGTGTGTGTGTGTTGATAAACAAGTACTACTAATTAATGTGTAAGTTTACATGACTACATTATTGAAATAGTGGGTGAGGATGATTTACACATTCTAGTTATGCTCACTGGTTTCCTTAGTCTCATGTGATTATCAATAAAAGTCTTAAGTGTATTGTGACAATCAGTCGTTAAATCTTGAGCTAAATTCCTAGAGAGAGAGAGAGGGAGAAGAGACTGTTATTGTTAGTAAAACAGTTAGAATGTCAACATAGGATTTGTATACTTTACTTAAATAAGAAAGTAATATTAAATGAAAGAATGTTGCTTTTTAAAAGAAATACACAATTAATATAATTACACTAATTATACTAACTTATGAGCTTCAGCTTCATTCTCTATACTATCTCCAAACTTTTGCCATGCATCACCAATTGAGGACCTATAATTAAATAAATCATTATGATGACATCACTATGACATCATTGTAATTTACCCTGAACAGTATGTATTGACACGTCGAGCTTTCTTAGCCAATTGTTGTAATTTAGTTGAGTATTGCTTCTCTATCTCAGATCTAATAACAATAAAACATTATTATAATTATTATATCTCACCTCTCGTGTAATACAGCTATTGCTTCTTTAACAAAATCACTGCCTTGTTTCATCAATCGTCTCAACTCATCAAATCCATTATCAGCCTAAAATGGGTTAATATTTCAAACTATCAGTACAATATTAGCATATTATCATAATGAAGTACATTAATGATATCTATATTGTATATTATCGTTCTTATCTTACCCAAAAGTTTTCCTCAAACATAGTGCGAGCCATCATTAAAAGGTAGCCACGCCTACATTGTTAGCAGCAATATCAATATGTGCGTTTATTAGAATAAGCAATTGCAATAATTAAAGGGTTTGCTCCTAGCAGTTACATGTGCTCTCTGCAAAATTAAAATGGAGTAAGTTTCTAATTGCTAAGTTCAGCTTTTTAATTTTATAATTTTTATTTAGACCCTTGAGACCTCCAGTACAGTGGGCTCAACGTCGTGATAAACTTATGATCAGTATCTATCTCACTGATATACATAATGAGAAATTTGCATTAGATGAGACTAAATTAACTTTTAGGTTAGTGTTATTAGGGGCGTGGCTCAGTTATATACATATACAGTGGTGTTGGAGGTGATGGTAGTAACTATGCGTTTGAGTTGGAGCTGTATAAGGAGGTCATCCCACAGGTTTGTTGCCATGGAAATGTGCATGTAGATGTCTTTGTAAACAGGAGTCAAAGCATAAAAAAACTGGTCGTGAATTGTTCTTTTCGATTAAAAAGAAAGAAGAGAGTGGATATTGGCCGAGACTACACAAGGAAGCTAGAAAAGTATTGCCTTAACTGGTTGTACTGGTTTTTATTTCTTGTCATTAGGTACCATTTATTAAAGTAGATTTTAATAGATGGAAGGATGAAGATGACAGCGATGATGATAATGATCAATTTGAAGATGGATTAGAAAATGTAATTATTTAATTACAGGCATAAATATATTATATGATATGTGTATATTGTAGTTGATGCATAAAATGGACATGGGCGGAGCTGGTAATGGAGGAAAATTTGATCCTGGGGTAAGTCCAATAATGTTGTGTTATTATAATTAATTAATTGGTTAATTATAATTTATTATAGGATCTTCCTGATACTGATAGTGATGATGAAGAGATGCCTGATTTAGAGTCTTGAGTTCTTTGTGCCCCTCGTTAATAATGTTAACTCTTTTATACTTGTTACGTGTGCTTATATAAATACTACACATTTAATATAATTAGAAGATGTGATTTAAAATTGAGCAAATCAATTTAAAATTGAAGTATCTAAGAAAAAATCGTTTCCTCTATTGTTGGTGGGCGTGGTCTTATTATTTTTGTAAACTAGTAATTCTTGACTCCAAATTTGATACATTTGATTGCAATGTTTCTAAGTTACCACCCACAGAGTCTTTGACCTATTATAGTGGAATAATTAAAGGAGAGAGAAATGGCAAACTTACTTGCTCAAGAAGTATGTTTAATGTTTTTATTTGTTTAGAAAGATTATCTTGACCTTCAGACACAGTAGCTACAGTACTTGTTAACTGAGCAGCTAAAGAGAAAGAATGAAATAAATCTTTTTTTCTCTTACCATGTTCGTGTAAATCTTTCAGCGTATGTAGTCTATCAACCTAAAAGAATTACTGATCATGTGACAATCAGGTGACTAATACTAACCAAATCAGGTACTAAACTGATAAGTGGTGTAACAGATGATATCATTTCAAGAGCCTCAGATACCTTTAAAATAATAACAATAGACAAATTGTTTTATTTTATCTGTACTTTAGTTTTCTGATCTGATTCTTCTTTGATCTCTTTAGCTTTCTCTTGGAGTTGTTTCATAGTAACAGTAAGTTCTTGTAACTGAGCTTTAATACATGATATGTGAGAGACATCAAGAAGAGACACTTTAGCTTGTAAAGCCAGTACTGCACCCTAATAAAACTGGTCAAACCAGTTATCAATACAGGTATCAATACTTACAGAGAGATCTTTATATTCTGCATCTAATCCAGCAGCTACAATAGACTACAAACAGACCTAATAAGTGTGTGTGTGTGTGTGTGTGTATCACTTACTCCCTTGGAATCAGACTTTCCTACTAAATTCTCTAACAATGATAGTCTACCTTCTAATTCACTCAACTATAGAAGACAGTAAGTACATAATACAAGAATTAATGTGAGATTACCTTTGATAAATGACCAAATTTAGCAGACTCTAAATTGGCATACACTTCATAGACTGGATTACTTTGGTTCTATATATTAATATTAAAACATATTATACTATTAATATCATCTAGTAGCTTACCTCTGTGGATTGAGACTTGAGAGTAGCTAATTGAGTTTGAAGATCTCTGAAATAAACATATATCCATTTATACAAACATATATCCATTTCTTAGAACTCTCTTACTTGAAGACAAGGCTATGTGTAGCTTGGTCTCCACCAGTTAATGCGCTTGTAGTTAGTGTTCTCTCTAATTCAAGTTGATGTAATTGTTTCTGGAGTTGATGGAGCTATATTAGGGGGTGGAGCATGTAAATGGATTAGTGGGTTGAGATTACTTACATCACTGACAATATCAGCAGGTGAAATAGTTCCAAATTCCTTATCAGATTCCTAAACACAGCAACAATGAAAATCATCACATTAAGAGTACAAGTATAATCATGTTAATATCAATTCAATATCAGTACAATCATGTTAATATCAATTCAATGTCAGTACAATCATGTTAATATCAATTCAATATCAGTACAAATATGTTAATATCAATTCAATATCAGTACAATCATGTTAATATCAATTCAATGTCAGTACAATCATGTTAATATCAATTCAATATCAGTACAATCATGTTAATATCAATTCAATATCAGTACAATCATGTTAATATCAATTCAATATTAGTACAATCATGTTAATATCAATTCAATATCAGTACAATCATGTTAATATCAATTCAATATCAGTACAATCATGTTAATATTAGTTACCTTTAGTTGATCAATATCAGTTATTAAATCAGCTACCTCTTGTTTAAGTCGATGATAACGTTGCATAATTGTTTCTTCTCGTTGTACTGCCACAGACTATAATATTAATAAAATTAATATTAATAGTTATTAATAATACCATTTCATAATCTTCTGGATCGACTTTGAACCCAAACTGAAGTGGTCTCCCAACATTATCGGAAAAATCTAAATCACCATTTGATCACATGACAGTCACATGACTTCATACCTGCATGATGAGCGCCTATGTGCTTTCCTTTAAATTTACCAAAAGATGTTTTCATTGAGCTATCAAGCATTTCAACAGATTGACTCTTACGATCATCCTAAAAATAAGTGCTGATGTTTGAAGAGCTCTAAAATAGACTTACTTCATAATTAGGATCTTTCTCTGAAAGATCTGAGGTCTCAAAGATCTCCATGTCACGTGACTTTAGAAATAAAATTAAACAAAGAATTAAAATTAGAGTTACTTACAAACCCTTTAGTTCCAGCAGACATTGTGTAATCAAGGGTTAGTAATCACGTGATATTAACGTGGGCATTAATAAGAGGTAAACAGGTCCACCTGGTCAAGAGAGGACTGGTTAGTATAAAAGAGATTGCAATTTTTACTATTTTATTTTTCACCTGTAGTGAGTCTAATGGCTAATCCCTGCAACATCAAAGTAGTATGTCGTGTAAGACCACTCAATTCCAAAGAAGTCAGCTCAGGTAGTTCTTTTGTCATAACCTTTCCAGCCAGTAATGCACTGTCTATTGGAGTACGTTCCTCTAGTACAATATATAGACTAATATCATGTATTATTAACAGGGCAAAGTATATCAATATGACAGTGTATTTCGAGATGACTCTAGTCAACAATATGTCTACTCTATTTCAGCACAACCACTTGTAAAAGGTATAGTACAAACTATTGTATGTTGATACTGTAATCTCTCTCTCTCTCTCTCTCTCTCTCTCTCTCTCTCTCTCTCTCTCTCTCTCTCTCTCTCTCTCTCTCTCTCTCTCTCTCTCTCTCTCTCTCTCTCTCTCTCTCTCTCTCTCTCTCTCTCCAGATGTACTTAGTGGATATAATGCCACTATCTTTGCTTATGGACAGACATCCAGTGGGAAGACATTTACCATGGAGGTAAGAATTTAGGACTAATTGTATCTCTTCAAGCTGTACTCTCTTTCTCTCTCTTTCTCATTGTAGGGTGAATTTGGTGATTTCCAATTACGTGGTATTATTCCTCAAATTATATATGACATATTTGATCAAATTTATGGAATGGACACAAACTTAGAATTTCATATTAAAGTAATTAAATACACTATAATATTATAACTGAACTATTATTATCTGCAGGTATCTTACTTTGAGCTTTACATGGAGAAAATCAGAGATCTTTTAGATGGTAAATTTGTAGTTGATTTGTTATTAGATCATATGTTAACACACAAAGACAATGTGATATCTCTTTGTCTTTTGTTTAGTGACAAAAGTTAACTTACCTATCCACGAAAATAAACAAAAGGTCCCTTATGTAAAGGTATCTTATCAGCAGTCAATTGTCTGTTTATTCTGATGCTCATAAACTTATAGGGAGTTACTGAACGTTTTGTAACAACTCCAGAAGAAATCTTATCTGTTATTGAAGAAGGCAAAGCAAACAGACATGTGTCAGTCACAAGTAAGTCATGTGACTATCACATAAGCTGTCAGGATTGTTCTCTACAGATATGAATGCTCATAGTTCTCGAAGTCATGCAATTTTTCTTATAAATATCAAACAGGAGAACAAAGAAACACATCAAACATTAACTGGCAAACTATATTTAGTTGATTTAGCAGGCTCAGAAAAGGTTCTAACATGTACATGAATATAGTGTACTTATCTTATAATGTAGGTTGAGAAGACTAATGCTCAAGGACTTACTTTAGATGAAGCTAAAACTATTAATAAGTCATTGTTAGCTCTGAGCAATGTTATATCAGCATTATCTGAAGGCACTGTAAGTAATAAGTACTATCTATCATAAATTGAAGGATTTGTTGTAGAAATCACATATACCATATCGTGATAGTAAGTTGACTCGTGTTCTTCAAGAGAGTTTAGGAGGTAATGCTCGTACTACTCTTATCATTTGCTGTTCTCCCTCATCTTCTAATGAACCTGAAACCAAAGGAACATTACAGTTTGGAGTCAGGTACCATAATTCTAATTATACTCCATGAAATTATTTCCTTTGATAGAGCGAAGATGATCAAAAATAAAGTTGAAGTCAATTTAGAACTCACAGCTGGTAACTGATGGGATGATGCTCACATACCTCATTGACCACACCCCTTATTTTCATTTAGAGGAATGGCGTAAAAGATACGAAAAACAGAAAGAAGAATGTGATAGATTAAAAGCAGCTGTTCAAGTTTATGTTGCTGAACTAAACAGATGGAGACAAGGTAGAAGATAATATAATGTTAGACTATGTCTTTCTTACATATATTAGGTGAAGCTGTTCCTGCAAGTGAACAAATGGCTTTAAATGTTTCCTCTACAAAAAACAGTACTGCTCAAATTCCTCTCTCGTCAGCTATACCTGTTGAAGCTAGTGGTGAAATATTAGCTCCACCCACTTCTGTTGTGAAGGAATTTGAAGAAGAGAGAAGTAGATTATATCAACAGTTGGATGAAAAGGTATGTCATGTGATAAGTCATATGAGAGTCATGTGACTGAACTAGGATGAAGAGATACATAAACAAACTCAATTGGTAGAGAAGTTAACTTTACAGTTACAAGAGGCAGAGGATATTGCAGAAAGCTCTCAACAAGAAGCTCTCTCTTTAAAGGAGCAGGTAAATCTCATATTTCTCAAGTCATCAAGTAGTGTGTCTGGTCAGATCATTGCAATTGAAAAAGACTTAACTCATTCTCAAGAAGAGGTTCAAGAAGTTATGCAAGCTTTAGAAGAATTAGCTATGTCCTATGATGATAAAGATATAGAAATACAAACACTTCAAGAAGAGAAGAACACTCTTAATTCAGAGATGGAAGTATTAGTGGTAAATGTTTATCTCTCCTTTAAACTATGATATCTGTCTGTACTTAGAGATGTTTATATGATAAAGATAATGAACTCAAGACCCTTCAAGATCTGTCACTTAATGAAAACAAGAAACACAAACAGGCTATTACTACTCTTTTCAGGGATCTTAGTGAAATGGGTGTTATCTTGGGCTCAAAAGCAGATGAGAGATTGAAGGTGATCTTATCATATCTGATACAACATGATCTCTTCTTTAGATAACTGATAGTAATAATGATTTGACAGAAGAAGACTTTACTCTTGCACGAGTTCATTTGTCTAACATGAGAATAGAAGCACGTACACTTGCTGAACAGAGAAATATACTTGAACAAGCTGAAAGAGAAGCCAAGAGTCAAGCTGAAATGACAATGAGAGAACTTAACACTTTTCGACAAAAATGTTCTGACTTAGAAATCCAGACTGAGACATTACGTATTAATATGAAAGAAACAGAGATACAGAAAGAAGAGTTGGAAGTTGCTCTAAAGGAACTCAATGATCAGCTTGTTTCATTGAGGGAAAGAGAGAAAGAAACACTTGCTGCAGCTGTACATGATCGTAGACAAGAACAAATTCGACAACATTTAGAAGAGGAACTTCAACATCATCAGGAAACTCACCAAAGACAATTAAGTACATTACGAGCAGAAATTGCTAATAAAGAATGTCTAATTGCTCAACTACAAGAGTAAGAGGAAAAGTAACAATTGTAACCTTTGACCTTTAAATTTTACTCTCTCAGATATCAACAGAGACAGGAACTAGCGCAAGAAACCTTACAATCAGAGATGCTACATTTACAGTTACAAAGACAGGAATTCACCAACTTAAGGTAGTGCATTAATAATAATAATATATACAATGGAGTCCTTATAGTCATAGGTTGGCTGTAAGAGAAAATGCTGAACATGAATACAGTGGTCTTAAGGACACTGTGGTAAGACATTTTAATGGATGGATGGACAGTCAGATGGATGGAGTCGTGGATTGTCAGATAGATGATGATGAGTTATTGTTTTCTAGGATACAGAGCTATCTCAACTTGACACTCTCAAAAAAGCATTATATGAGAAGCTAATGGGAAGACTTGATGTTAAAGTCAGTCACATGACAATCATATGATGATCATATGATCATTAAAACTTTTTACTTAGAACTCTAAAACTCCAGACTCAATCTTACTCAGTACACCAGAACGAGGTGAGGTCAAATTTTTAGAGAAGAATCTTGATGAGTTAAGTCGTGTTCATAAAAAAGTTAGTATCTAAAAAAAGCTGGTTTATGTTATAATTATATCATAATCATGGTAGACACTTTCAACATATGCTGATGTTCAGCGTCAAATACCGAAATATCAAGCAGTTCTTGAATCCAAAACAAAAAGGATTAAAGAATTAGAGACAGTTTTAAAAGAGACAAGAGAAGCTGCTAACAGAGAGTATCATAAATTTCATGAGGAAAAAGAGAAAATGAGAAATGGCTATTTAGCCAAACTGAGAGAGAAAGAGAGTGAGTGAATTATAATCTATTCTTTATTAATTACCAATGTAATTATAGGAACTCCTAATAGAAGACCTGGTCCTACAATTGGTAAGCACTATACTAATTGAAACCACACTTACTTGTCACACAATGACACGATCACAGCTGCCATTACTCTAGCAATACCAATAATATTAATGTGGGCAGGATGCTACTTAACAGATATATTCTTTAGACGTAACAATTTTTTGTTCTTTTCAGTTCGTCCTGTACCTCGGCCACAAGGGGTAGAGTCAGGAGGTGGAGCTCCGAGTGGAGTTAACTCTCGAGAGGCATTGTTAGCAGTAGCTGGTGTCCATATAGTAGGTCAAAAGTCATCTCCACTATTAAACAGGTAATATTAATTAGTTGTATATGTATATTAAAATTTCTTATTGATAGTATGACAGATAAATCTTCTAATTCTATCTCTACTTCATCTCAGTCCTGTAAGTCACAATTAGTAGGTGTGGTCACAATAGTTGTGATCTTGTATTTATTATTAACTCTTTCTCCTCCCACTCTACATTAGCTGGACACTAAGATATATCAATTATTTATTTTGCACTGTAAATAGTTAATAAATAGTGGTTAATAAATTGTTCTGCAATGATGTCAGGATGATGTAATGATGACAAGTACCAAAATGATACCCTCACTTGTAATATGTCCATGATAATGTAAATGGCTTCAGTAGTCATATCGTTTGTACTATAAAAGTACAAAAAACCCTTACATTGGTTCAAATATATAGTCACATGTACTTCCTGTATCATGCTAATCTAGTGCCAACAGTGAAAACCACAACACTAGTAAGGATGTCCTAGAAGAGTGCTGGAATATATTCTATGATGACTTGTATTGTCTATATCAGTTCTTTCTGCTTGTGTTATGTCTAATTGACTCTAGAAAGTATAATTCCTATATGCTACATTATAACCAATACTATTTTATCACTGGTCTCATTCCTATATTACAGTCCCAAAAGCACTCTCATTCCTATTCTGTGTTTTTACTTGTCTCATTTGTAACTACATCTCCATCAGTCTCATTCATAAATTATATTCCTGCCAGTCTCATTCCTATACTAAATTCCTACTAGTCTCATTCCTATACTACATCTCTACTAGTCCCAATCCCATGCTTTGTTTTTACTAGTCTCATTCCTATATTACATTCCTACTAATCTCATCCCTCTACTACATCACCAGTCTCGTTCCTATACTACAGTATCTATGTTATTGTTATTTCCAAAGTTGTTATCTAATCTTTTGACTAATAAGTTGCCAAATACATGTTTATCTATTCACAACAATAACTGTTCTCTTTCAATTTAGGTTTATAGTTCTTTTAAAGTTTCTCTCTTGTGTATAACAGTTCTTATGAAGAGCTAAAATATAATAACAATAATTTATTTATAAATCATTTTAACAGTCCAATATCATCATGTATAATTGTTGACTGAGTTATTTATCATATTATGTAATCTATTGTTGACTGAGTTATTTTCATTTATTTGACTTCTATTGTCAAAATATTCAACATGTGTATTCAAGTGTGCATAATTAACAAAATATAATACAATAACAAATTTCTACATGTGGTGTGTGTGTGTGTGTGTGTGTGTGTGTGTGTGTGTATGTGATGAGTTCATTTAATGATAAAGTAAAGATGACTTTATAAATTGTTCATGTTATTGTTGAAGGTGTTAGTGTTAATTTTACTGCACAACAATGTATAACTTGAAAGTAACAAAGCAAGAACTGTGTGTAGTAATTAATGTTGCTCTGTTATTGACTTCAAAATCAAAGTATTTACTAAACATTCTACGAATCATTCAACAAGTTATTAGTAGTTGCCAAAATTATCATGTTATGAAATGAATAACAACAGAATAGCAAAAGTGATAAAAATATGCATTTAACAAAAATGAAGTTGATTAACAAAATCAGAATGTGTATGTACTTGTCATGTGATAATCATGTGATTGTGATGGTAGCCATGTATGTAATTAAGTTATAAACTAGGTGGAGTGACTGCTCTCATCATGAGGGAGGCAGCAGATCGAGGAGGAACATTAGGACGATAAAGATCAGGACGAGACTTTGACAATCTTCTCATTTCAGACATTTCCACAATGACCTCATCTTCACGTGGATCTTCAGGTATCGGTGGACTGGACCCATTTGAGCCTGTAGATCCATGACTGGTCAAAGAATCCTTTTGTGAGAGCTTTCTCTTACAAGGAGAAGTAGGTGTCTCAAAAACACAATCAGATGAAGGAGTATGTACTTCATCACTGATTTCTAATGAATTCTGTGAGCTCAGGGAACTCATACTTGGTTTACGAAATCGATCCAGTGATGTTGGACCTCTTGAGAGAAAAGGTCTGTTAGGTGGGTGTGGTGTTGTGGGAGATGAGATGGATGAAATTGTACCCCTTCTACTGGGTTTGGTAGCTATTTCTTCCAAGGATATACCTACATTCATCACAGGTTCACTAGGTCTGCGAATGGTGTCTCCAATACAAACAGGTCCAGGAGATGACGGGGCTAGTCCTCCACACAAGATCCTGTTACGTGCCATTGCTGGATAGGAAGGACAACCATAATGATTCTTAGAGATGTATGCAACTTCTGTGCTTGTAGACTCCTCCAAGATTAGAAACACTCCACTTGTTTTCTCTGTGGCTATCTTCAATTCTTGAATTAAACTCTGCAAAGCAACATAACCTGATGCAACAACAAAGAAGAAGAACTGATCAGGTTCACTTGAGTTCTTGCAAGATTTACACGTTTCAAGCCACACGATATCTCGATTGTTTAACAACATTGTACCTATCCTGCGTAAATCCTTGAGCGATACATCAGCCATCGGAAGACTAGTAGTTGGTGATATAACAGACACAGAACCACGTGAGGTGAACTTTAATATACCCTCTCCGTTTACTGCAGATGGTTGTGTGGGAACATGAACGTGATAGACTGGTTCTGTCGTTAGAGAGAAAGACATTTGAAGAGATAAATGTATGTTGTGTCTATGACTACATTAGTATCTATTGTATTGTTATATGACATATATGCATCTATCAAGCAATTACTAAGCAACACAAATAACTTAATAGTCCAGATGGTCTTTGTTATTATTACATCTAAGTTTACCTTGTCCGCAGATTTCACACAGCTTAGCCAACCAAATGTTTTTGGTCCTCAAATCGCTTGCTCTTAAAATGTATTTTCTTTCTTCTGTCTCAATTGCAAACACATGTTCTTTGTGACCAATTTTAGCATTAGGTCGAATGCCAATGAATTTTGACAAGTTAATGGTGCCTCTTTTTTCTTTCATTGTTCTATCATTATAATATGAGAAATCTAATGATGTAGGATCGCTCTGAAAAAAAGAGAGATAGATTGGCAACTCAACAAGGTTACATAAATTGTCTCATCATGAACTCACTGGATCTGATCTTGATAATACAAACCATCGTCTTTTCCATTTCTAAAGAGGAAAGCAAAGAGACTTATTATAACTATGTCCTATGTAAACTAGAGGAGGAGTGTGTGTTGCATTATATGGCTGCTGCCATTTTGAATTCTCGTTCAGAATACTAGAAATACTTATTATGATCATATTATTTAGCAGTGATATGTGCTGAAGTTATAAATATATATTATATTATATATTATCATATATATAATATTATAAATGTCCTGTAGAGTCATAGATGTAACATCTATTATAATTATAATATATATATATATATATATATATATATATATATATATATATATTATAACTTCGTTGACAATATTGTGATTGTATAGTTATGTTCTCTCTCTTTCTCTCTGACATACCACAAAGAGTTTATCTAATGGAGGAGTCTTTTGCAGGTAACTTTCAAATAAAATCTCTCTGCCTGGAGTCAGTGGAGATCGTGGAGGAGTAGTCGGTGAGACTGCCATTATTTGTACAGAGCAGTTTCTAACAAACACTTCACTAAAGACAGCATGCAGTTTTTGGACTATCCTGCACTTTTATTATTTTGAGCTCGACGTAGGCGTCGAACAGACTAAACCGTATACATCCTATTTAAAAATATTAAATCCTTAAGATTTGTAATAAGCGCCAGGCGGCAAAATTAGAAATCGGAACGGCATGGACATCCAAAAGCCCAAACCTCGAGTTAATGTCTCTCAAATCTCAAACTTTATAGGGTCTTATGTAACAGTAGTAGGAAGAACTCAAGGGGTAGGTAGTAAGAGAATAGTGATTTGACATTCTTTTTAGTCAGGTAGTGTTGGTGCTAGAACATTACAAGTTGAGACTGGTGACAAACAACAATTAACTGTACATTTCCAACAGCCATTAGTGAGTTCAGTTGACTCATTATGATATGTCTAATATTTATTAGACAGAGCCATTATCTCTTTATATTGAACTAATTGGACGTGTGGAACCTGACCGTTCTCTGTCTGTAATAAGATTTGTCAATTGGGGAGATGACCTTGGTAAGTTTTAATACATTGTTATCATTATCACCAGTTCATCCTGTTTGATGAGTTTCCTTTTTTAAATATAGACCTAGAGGCTTACTACCAACTTGTTCAAATAATACCACAGTTTCCTACCATATTTCCTACTTCTTGAACTCCCAAATAATGTGTTATAATATCCTTACTATTCTCAGTTTAAATAAATTGATGTTCTTTCAATACATTTGGTAGCAATAGAGTATAGACAGAGTGGCTCCTTCGATAAGTATACCACAATTGTAATAATAGTGATGTTAACTCATATTATTTAATATTTACTATTTTTTGATAGCACTGTTGCCAGGGAAGACACTCCTATGTAAATCCTTACAACATGGTATTTTATTACCACCCACTTATTTATGATAATGTGGGCCACAAATGATTTTGAAGTGGGAAATTCATAAACAGGAAACTTGTTGTTATTTTAATACCTTCAAGTTACAACCTATGGTTGTTTTATGACAGGAAATAAGGTATTCAATATAATAGTATTTAGCTTGTACCCACTTAATTTTATCCCATTGGTGGGAGAGATATCTTTAATTTCTTGTAAGTACTTTATTTATAATACACTCACAAAAAATAGCAATGTATTAATTTAAACAAACCAGTTATTATCATCTAAAAGGGGAGGAGTCCAGTGAGAGACAACGACAGGTACAATCAGTAACAGGACAAATATTATGTTTTCTATAAAGAGAGAGAGAGAGACTCGTACTCATTCCGAGTATAACAATGTACAAGTATGCAAATGGTATGAGTATGAGTCTGATGAACTTACTCAAACCATTCTGCTATATGGTTTGCATGTCCACCATGACGACATGTCTGACACCATGTGAACCACTGCCCAAACTGGTCTGGCTGTCCTATAAATCATCACAAAAACTAGTTTGTAAAACCTGTCTGACTAGTAGCTCACTGTGATCTTTGCCTTTGTTATTACCAGCTTCCATATGCAATAGACATAAAGCACAACGAGGAAGAGGCTTACGACAACTTGGACAACTGGTAGACTATAATGACACACCCCTCCTTAATTAGCAATCTATTTAACACAACAATTTACCTTTTTGGCAGGTGCTTTGAGTCGTTCTAAATAGTGCCCATATGATGATCATTAAACACATATACAATATATCTTACCTTGTCTTAAAATATCACTAGATATAGCTTTATAACAAAATGTACATAATACAGCTGCTTGTCTGATGGGTTTATAAGATGGATCAAAAATCTTACGTTGATGATCAAATTGAGCTCTAAATCAAATTACAATAAACATTTAATAATTATTAAAATTATCTTAATGAACCTTTGTTTCCACATTTGCCATTGATCTAATAAACCTCTATATCTATGGACACATATATTAAGAAAAATGGACAAACAGTAATACATGGATGCATGCAATAGCAGTAAGTAACATACCCTTCAAACCAAGCCTTGACATGATCATTTCTATTTACACTAGGCAAGACTTGACCAGCTATAAAACATGCTGTTTGAACATCACCACTCTACATAGAGATAATACACATATATAGTGCTATATTTATAACCCACCTTGTTCACATAGTTAGCTAACAAAGATATACCATCTTCATTTAAACCTATCATTTTATTAATACTATATCAACTACACCCACTAATTACCTGTCAGAAATAGTCCTTCGATCAATCCTTGCATGACCACTTTATCTTTCAGTTTAATTACATAGTC
The DNA here is from genome assembly GCA_963965975.1 of Xestospongia bergquistia. Taxonomy (NCBI): domain Eukaryota; kingdom Metazoa; phylum Porifera; class Demospongiae; order Haplosclerida; family Petrosiidae; genus Xestospongia; species Xestospongia bergquistia. Next base: position 270,760 of record OZ014419.1, read on the forward strand.
TTTCAACTATATTAACATGTGGTATCATGTGACTGTCATGTGATCTCATAATACCTTATGATCATCAAGATAGCGACAAGCAAACGCCACTCTGTCTTGCAACATCACTTCATTGTCAGACTAGATAGAGTGAAAGAGAGATGAGGCTCTCCAACTAACCACTATACTAAGAGGTATCATTTCATTATACTAACCAATATATCATGAAAACCTTCTCCGAGGTTAATAGCACAAAGAAAATTGAACACAACTCGAAGATAAGGATGACTGATTTGACGTCTGATTTGAAGACATGTTTCTTGCCATAGAGATGGCTCAGATGGTGAATATCCAGACAATGATAATGCAATAAGATTTAACAGACTACCTAATTTGAAAGTAAGTAATGACATATTACAAACAGTGTACCTCGTAGGGTATCCCCTTTCTTTGTAGCAGACATCGCCCCCTCCCTTAATGAGCTATTAGCTCGAGGTAAATCACCTTGAAAGACAGCAATAGCAGCTGCTCTTTCAAATCTCTCAGACGATTCCTCTCTGTTTAGTAAACACGAGTTAGTAAATTGCCACAATATAGAAAGAATTCCAAATACAAAGACAATGACCAGACAAAGAGTAACCACCATTGTCCTAATATACTACCTACCACCTCCATTGGGAAGCCACCCATCAATATAATCAAATACACACAAGGAACCACCCTACCATCCCACAAAACCCTCAACAATAGGTAATGACCTGTATTGACAATAAACAATGGAGTTTGTACCTCTTAAGGAATGCATTCATTGTCTCTTTATCATTGGAAAAGCTCCACCCACATAAATCAAGAGCATTCATTCGTTGAGTACTGGAGAAAGTAGGGAAAGGTGGGGCAGAGCTAGGGGGTGGAGTTTGAGTAGATCCAGAAATATCTAAATAATTATAACAATAATCAATAAGTCATTTATAATTCTGACCTTCTAAAGCATCACTAACACCTTGAATAGTTCTCTTGGAATCAGATGTTTGTTGTTCTAACATTTTATGTTAAAAACATTTAGTTTATGAATATGACATCATGTTTATTAATACTATACATGAAAGGATACTAAGTAACCACGTCCAGACACTATGTAGAGCGGGAACATCAGCTATTACCTCAATGTTTTTACTAGCCTAAAAGACACAATGAACATAGTCTTAATATAATGTATTCTTACATTAAAACCATAAGCAGTACCGACTCTTCTTCTCATCACTATAGATATATCATCATCAGGACTTGTTTCTAATGTCTGTCATTAAGCCAGTTTACTTGTTTTTAACATACACAATGTTTTACTTGTTTTCTATTGTAAACAGTGATGCCAGATACAATAGAATCACAACCAGACCAAGAGAGTGGAGTCTTGTCCCAAACTTTAATCTCTTTGACAACACCTAAACAATAATAGATATCTTATATCTGAAACAATGTCATTAGTAGTCTGATTAATAGGGTTATCCCCTTTACTACCTTCTTTATTAACTGTGAGTCCAGTGTTCTGCCACTCAGTATGCCATTGTAGACCAGTAAGAGGAATCTTGTCTGAATCTAGATAAAATATCTAACATTTAATAATGAGCTAATAACTCTTACAAGAGAGGGGACATCGATCGTTACTATGACAACCTAAATATTCTATATAAGTATCAACTGAATCTGAAACTAAATGGATGACAACAAACAATGAAAGATTTAAAGTAAACAATTACTTTGAGAGACAAAAGGAATATTGACTAGTCGTAGATAAGGAGTTTCGGTAACAAGAACACTTAAACATCCTGGTCTGTAAGTGCAATGGAATTAGTATATAATGATAGCATGTGTTACCTGGTGGTCAGCCATGATAAATGGACAATGTTCCCATGTCTTTGAAATGAATACAACTAGTTGTTTAATTAAGAAATGGACACATAATTTGAATAAATGGACACATAATGTGAATAAATGAACAAAAAGGGTAAACAAACAACAATAAGAATGGATAAATGGTACATAAAATGGACAGACATGTTGGATACAGGTCGTTGAAAAGCTCTAGTGTCCCATATATAAATAGTACTACCCTATAATAATGATTTTATATTATATAATAATTATCATCATAATACCTCAGCATATGATGTTAATTGATGTGGTATATAGGGATCAACAGCAATACCATATATGGCTTTGTGTTGAGCATATTCTCGAGGACCTGTTGTCTGCATTGTTGCATGTTCCTCTGTTACATGGTGGATATAATCACATGACTATCACATGACTGATACCTCGGATATCAAATATCTTTAAGTATCTTGATCCCATACCAGCCACTAGACTATTCTCTTGACTTGGTATCCACGCTATAGCACTTGTGTTTTCGCCATGACCTAAATATAATTTTAAAAAGTAAACCGGTTTATAAAGTTTGCTAAACCTGCTTCAAAAAATTTGCTCCTGTCTTCCGAAGGAGAGGTAGTGTCAGCTGAACCAAAACGTGAACCAAATACATTTCTATAACATCATAATGACATCATCAGTATATCATTCAATCATCACCTTGTCTTATCATGAGCAGAGCCACTAGCTCGAGTGACATCCCATACAATAAGGGAAGAGTCACTCCTTGTCTTCTCAAGACCCTCAGCTAACTTTAAGGTGAAAACTACAATAAATATACCAGTGTTGTGCGTGTGTGTGTGTCACTGACCAATCTGTTATCACTAGGGTTCCAGACAATGCAATTACAAGATCTTCCTAATGTCTTTGGAACTAATAATACATCAATGATATTAAAACTAATGTAATTATTACTGACTTAATTGAAGGGCATGTGCATTTATTGTTGGTTCCTTGGACAGTAAGCTGAAAAGATGCAAAGATATTGTATTGACACCATAATTTTAATAACTCACTTAATCAAAGAGACCTTCCCATTTGATTGACCGACAGCAAAACAATGTGCATGATCTTTACTTGGTTGCCAAGCAACAGTCTTAATCAACATGATATTCATAATGCAATATTTATTAACATACTTGACATTCTACTTCAGAACTAGCTGCTATCAGTCGACCCACATGTCTATCAGACAAGTGGATATCTAGAAGATATATAATACACAACATTTTAAATAGAGAACAAATTACCTGAGGTAACTGTTATACCAGAAGTCTATAGACAAAAGAATATCAGTAATCATATCAATTCCAGGACATACTGCAAACTCACATCATCTTTTGGTAGTGTAGTGTATACTCTCAACTCACTACCGTATGTAGCAAATTCATTCTTTATGTTAGGAGACCAAAGAACCTGCAGTTTCTCTCCAGCCATATTTGCTCAGCTGGTTTCTGTGGGCATTAATTAGGGGGTAGACAATATAGACACGTGTAATTATGCTATAATTAATTAAGGGCTTTTATAAAAGATGGCTATTCTTCCTCCTCGTTATCGTGTTCCTCTCTGGTCTACCGTCCTGTTATTTATACCAGTAGTACTAGTTTTTCTATTCAGACGCGTTTGGCGAAAGACAGATACTTATTATTCTATATTTAATGAATGTATATGTACTTTATTATGGTTAGTGTGGTGCTTTGAAATACATGCTGTTACTCTCTATTCTAATTACTTGATCCATTCATTGACCCTCTTCCTGGCACTTCTTGCTCAACCTCTCATTTATGGGGGAGCCCTGACTAATCCTTGTGTTGTAATAATCAACTACTTGCGTAACAAAATAACAAGACAACAAGCTATAGGTTTGTTTGTTGCTGAACTTATAGCAGTTCCTCTGTCAATGGGAACTGTTGTTCTAACATGGAATGCATTATCTGAACTCTCACCAGCACATTATGATGCTTCATTGCGAGCTCATGATTTTTTAAAAGTGCATATTATTCTTGGAGTGTTGTCAGAAGCAGTTGTCACATTTATTGCATATATACCTCAAGTATATGTGAAACCTGGACCCTTACAAAATGTCATATGTGCTATGACCTTTATTGGACTGGAATTCCTTTTTGGAGGATTTTCGGGAGCCTTTTTTAACCCTTTACCTATCACCACCTTCAGTATTTATTATGGCAAACATACATGGGCGGAGTTACTTGTTGTTTACTGGGGTGGCTGTATGCTAGGCGGGATCCTAGTATGGAAGATTCTCTACAGTACAAGACGTTACAATTAATCATCAGTTCATCACATTTCTTTCAGCTGTAATATATTCATTAATATTAGGAGATTATTTATCTATTAACATTGAAGCCGTTAATAATATTATTTTATATCTACTAATTATTAAAGTTATTAGAAAAAGATAACAATACAAAAAGTGATAATCTAATCATCTATTATAATCAGCACTACAAACAGAACATGCTATCAATTGTTCTTTTAAACTACTATGTACATCGAGATATAAAAGCTGTGAGCACAATAACAAAAAGGTTTTAAATATACCTCTTCATTTACGGAAAGTACGACCCCTATTATAATTAACCAATAATGAAATTTATTTTTAATACAAAAAACTTACGAAATAGTCTTCTTTTCAGTGACTTTGACCTCAGGTCTAGCACGATTGAGTACCTTTAACAGAGCATTAGTCCTTGCTCGCATACGAGAATGCAAATATGCCTGAATCATAATAAGTAACGTGATAATACCATATATGGTCATAATGATTACCTTGGAACACTTGATGTGATAATGGAGATAATCTCTAAATGTATGAATGAGATTAATTGTATTTTTCTTGCTAGCATCATCTTTGAAATGACGAGGGAACAACACTATAGGAACAAGGTAACGATTACATCATTAAAGGTGTGGTTAAACAAAATTACCAAATGTAATATAACCAACATTAGGACCAGTCAACGCATCTGTTCCCACGAGTTCTTGAGGTGGCTCAGCATGAGAGAACAATACTTGAGGTGCAGTCTGACTGCCACGCCTACCTTCTTTGAACTCCTACAATATCCATTATTTATTGAAGGGGATGTGGTTATCTTTATATTACCTGCATAAAGACTTTGCCAATAACGACATCGTCATCATCCATAAAAACAGTACTAAAAATAACTGTAACACGATCTTTTTGAGCAGATACATACCTACAGATATATTTAGAGTAATGGTGGGTGTGGTCATGACTTACATTGTTTCTTTTTCACGATAATGAATGATGGCTGTTGACTTTTCTCCACCTTTTGATTGAATTTCAAAATATTTTTCAAAAACTGACGCAAAACAGTTTCGTTTCAATAAGGCAATATGAGTAGCCAGACCCTCTAAAATATTTGTCACATAAAGACAATCAGAAAATGTCTACATACCTATGTTTTCAGGAAGATTGTCTAAAGAGACTTCAAGTGATATATCATAGCTACTTTCAGGTGATACCAAATATTCACTGTATTCACGTTGTATTAACTAATATTAATTATATAATTGAATATATTTTTATATATTATAGTTAACTTACTTCATCAGCTCCATGAGTTTTAAGATCATCGTAAAATTTAAGTGAAATGCTTACCTAAAAAGGAGAGAGAGAGAGAGAGAGAGAGAGAGAGAGAGAGAGACAGGGGGAAGAGAGTCTTAAAGCTAACTTACAATGTATTTTTTACTTACTCTAATCTTGTTTTTATCGCCATCAGGGTTGCTAACATGAAACAGTACGCCATCAAAATCTATACAAGACAAAAATAGTTATATGATAAAATAAACATTGACTTAAGTAGCACCAGTGTTGACTTCCTGTTGTACATTAATAGTTTGATACAACAAATACACTTGGGGTAACATTAAGTGTGAACTATAACAAAACATGGATTTCCTGCCAAACCTCTTGATACAGTGACATTATAAAGATACTAGGACAAATTTATCAACTCAGGACAGTGTGTTAATTTCTATAATTACCATACATGGCAATAAGGCTGACTTTTTAAATATGATATTATTAATACCATATAACTCAAGTCTAGTAGATCCACTTGTATCAATGACAACTTACCAGCTACTGTAATGTCCACACCTTCTGGTTTACCAAGAGCTGCACTAGATATAAAGATTTGAATTTACAACGAATTTCATAGACTTGTTACCTCTTGAATCGTTGTAACAATAGATCTTCGATAATTTTGTTTCGAAACTCTAAGAGAATCATAATGTCTTTTTAGTCAGATATTCACCAAGAAGAACTGAGGTGCCTCAACCTCAAAATGGCCGAATATTAGATGGAGGTATTTAGAGGAATATCATCACGTGGTACTTTGTAACTGCCCACTTATTAATTTACAATTATTGAGTGGGTGTTTGTTAACTAGGAATAGGAGATATTATATATTCATGACAGCTAATGGGTGGAGTTAAATTATTTGCACGTTAACTTTTTAATTATAATTTTATAATCATTGTCATAGCTTATCTGAACCTGAATTATATTAAGAGCTATTTAACTAACCAGAGAACAATACGATTGGAAATCAATTATTTCATCTGGTAGGTTGTTCAATTTCTTATTAATTTGTGTCAGTCTTAACATAGTCAGTGGTATAATGTCATGATACTTATTGCTCTGTAATCACAATACCTATTTCGTGAATTTTCTGATGGAAACATTCCAGTTTTTAGCAGCAACATACCCTCATGACGTGACACATGAGGACAGGTCATTTTACAAATTACACAACAGTATTATAATAATATTCATGATATCACAACTAAACTTATACAATACAAGAAGCCATTGAAGATAATAGAAAAGTAATATGTGGTTTTAAGAGGAACTCACTCAGCAGGGTCATGTTGCTGTACATTTGTGCAGGAGTTATTTTCATTATTGTGCTGGCAGTCAGAAATCTGTTTAAGAAGTTGTGGTTGTTTAAAACACCTTCAAAACAAGATTATCTCTTTCATCATGACCTTCTTACCAATTGTCATGGCAATGTTGAGATTGAACAAGATCAGAGTAAAAGAGATAAAGTATTAAAAAATACTTTCTCCATTGACAAAGTACCCAAATCATTAGATGCTATTATCATAGGCAGCGGAATAGGTAGTCTAACTTCAGCTGGTCTTTTGTCTAAAGTAGGCAAGAAAGTACTAGTATTAGAGCAACACGATCAAGCTGGTGGATGTTGTCATGTTTTTGCTGAGAAAGGATTTGAATTTGATGTTGGCATACATTATGTTGGTAATGTTGAAGAAGGAAGTATGGGACGCATACTAATTGATCAACTTACTAATGGAAAGCTACAATGGGTCCCTTTGGATAATGTTTACGACATACTGGCTATGGGACAGAACTACGAACATCGATATCACTACCAAGTCGGTCGCGAAAAACAGAAACAATATCTCATTGATAAGTTTCCAGGTGAAGAGAAGGCCATTCACAAGTTCTTCCAATGCATGAGAGAAGCAGCTTGGTGTGCTAATGTAGTAATAATGTTAAAATTATTACCTAAACCATTAGTAAAATGTCTTCTAACACTGAGAGTAATGCATTGGTTTTTTCCTTGTTTGAAATACTTGAAGAGAACAGTCTGTGAAGTTTTGGATGAGATTACTGATAATGTTCACCTTAGATCAGCTTTAATTTATAGTTATGGTAACTATGGTAAGTTATTACGAAAGACTATATATTTATATTGTGACACTGTCTTTATTTAGGTACTTCTCCTGATAAAGGATCTTTTGCAATGCACTCTATTATGGTAATCCATACAATGTTAGGAACCTTTTATCCAAAAGGTGGAGCTAGTGAGATAGCATACAATATGATACCCATCATTGAAGCTAGTGGAGGGCGTGTTCTTGTGAGGGTGAAGGTGAAGGAGATTATAGTGAGCAATGGTTGTGCTGTAGGTGTTAAAGTCACTAAAGGTAAACAAGAATATACTTTAATGGCTCCATTGATTATATCTGATGCTGGACTCATGAACACTGTTCATAAGTTATTACCAGATCATGTGACCAAGAAATATCAGATGGATCGTCTTACAAAAATAGTTAAGCCAAGTGCTGGAGTGATGTCAGTTTTTGTTGGTCTTGATGGTACAAAAGAAGAGCTTGGCTTAACAGCTCAGAACACATGGGCATTCATAGACGAAGATATTGAGAATGCGGGATTAAATTACTTGATGCTGACTCCTGAAGATGCAAAATCTGCAACTATACCTCTTGTATTTATATCGTTTCCCTCGGCAAAAGACCCCACTTTTAATTCTCGCTATCCTGGTAAATCTACTGCTGAATTAATAACAGTAACACCCTCTAAATGGTTTGAAGAATGGAAAGATGAGAAGGTGATGCATCGTGGTGATGATTACACTTCGTTCAAAATGAAACTGGGTCGTCAATTATGGCAACAAACATGTGTTATCTATCCTCACCTTGAAGATAAATTGGAATATTTTGAAGTTGGAACACCTCTTAGTAACCGATATTATCTCGAATCATTTAATGGTGAGGTATATGGATTGGATCATGATGTAAACAGATTTGATCCATATGTTCAGACTGAGCTCCGCCCTGAGACTCCAGTGAGTGGTTTGTATCTAACAGGTCAAGATGTGTTTTGTGTTGGGTTTGGTGGTGGTCTTATAGGTGGTATGATATGTGCATCAGCCATTTTGAAACGTAATATACCAGGTGAATTAATGAAAATGAGATCAAAGTGGAAGAAAATGAACAAAAGTCAATAATTCATTAATTAATGACGAACGTAATTTATTAGGAATTGTTGAGTGTAAAATAAAGTTTCTTTATTAGTAGTTAGTGCTGATTTGATAGCTAGTTGCTATATTTATAAATTGAAGTAGTTTTATTAGTTTTTGGTCACACTTTAATGATTAGTGATAATTATTGAGATATTATACAGAATACACACAATTAAAATCTGGTTAATAACCAGTTAATAATAATTTACAAATTAGGTCGCTGCATTTGAACGACTATGTGTTCTGCGTAATGATTGGTCTGAAGTGACGCTAGTTTGAGAAGCAGAACGATTAAAGACTCGACTTTTACGATATTCTTTAGGTTTAAATGCATTAGCTTTAAGTTCAGTTATTAACATATCAATAGCTCCATCATACACTTGTTGTAACACTTCAACTCCACCCCCTTCCTATAATAAAGATAATTAAAAATAAAACAAAACATTATTTGTTTACCAGTTCTCTTTTAGCTCTGGCCTCGGCTTGTCTGGCCTAGAAAAAATAAAGATGCATGAGTATGAGTATGAGTCTATATGTAGTATGAGTATGAGTCTATATATAGTATGAGTATGAGTCTATATGTAGTATAAGTATGAGTCTATATGTAGTATGGTTATGAGTCTATGTGGTGGTTTGAAAACGGGCCTATTATTTGAGCTATGTGAAACATAGGCTCATATCCATACAGTATGGGCATAAGTCTATTAGTAGTATGAGTATGAGTCTACTAGTGTTTATTACTTCTTCTAATCTGATCCTTTCCAAATTTTCATTATCTCCTTTCTAATAAAATATACAAGTTATTTAAAATATTTACAAGTACAAAGTACTGACTTCAAGAGCAACAATAAAACGTTGTATTACTGGAAATATACTGTTAGGTTGAGCCAACTTGGCATTTTCTCCAAAATATTGAACAACTTCAAGAAATGCATCCTATTATGAATAAAGATAGTAACCACACCCTCTCTATGTGTCTCTACTTTTGCCGTCTGATAGTCTTGTTCAACTTGTGTAATACGAGGTTCCATTTCAAGACAAAAACTCTACAAATAAATGTATTACATCATGTATTATAACATGTATTATATTATGTATTATGTTATGTATTATAACATGTATTATATCATGTATTATATTATGTATTATATCATGTATTATATTATGTATTAATATTATGTATTATATTATGCATTATATCATGTATTATAACATGTATTATATTATGTATTATATTATATATTATATTATGTATTATATTATGTATTATATCATGTATTATATTATGTATTATATTATGTATTATAACATGTATTATATTATGTATTATATTATATATTATATTATGTATTATATCATGTATTATATTATGTATTATATTATGTATTATAACATGTATTATATTATGTATTATATTATATATTATATTATGTATTATATCATGTATTATATTATGTATTATATTATGTATTATATTATGTATTATATTATGTATTATATCATGTATTATATTATGTATTATATTATGTATTATATTATGTATTATATCATGTATTATATCATGTATTATATCATGTATTATATTATGTATTATATTATGTATTATATTATGTATTATATTATATATTATATTATGTATTATATTATGTATTATATTATGTATTATATTATGTATTATATCATGTATTATATTATGTATTACATTATGTATTATATTATGTATTATATTATGTATTATATTATGTATTATAACATGTATTATATTATGTATTATATTATGTATTATATTATATATTATATTATGTATTATATTATGTATTATATCATGTATTATATTATGTATTATATCATGTATTATATTATGTATTATATCATGTATTATATTATGTATTATATTATGTATTATATTATGTATTATATTATATATTATATTATGTATTATATTATGTATTATATTATGTATTATATTATGTATTATATCATGTATTATATTATGTATTACATTATGTATTATATTATGTACACTGTATTATTAATTACCTTTAGTTTTTTATTGTGTTTATTGTTCACCAGTTCAGTAGTTGCTAACTTCATTCCTTTGACCATCTCTCTCACATCACTCCCAAGTAAATCCATATGAACTGAACAGATAAGTCACATGACAAAAACAAAAACCACACCTACTCACCAGTTCCAGCCTTTTCTAAGTAGGAAAGCTCATTTATAGCAGATAAAGCATTTGGATAATGAAATCTGATAACCTCCGCTATGTAATGTATCAGAGTCAGTTTTCTATCAGTTGGTGAGCGGAACTCAGTCAACTAATTAAAAGGGTGTGGTCAATAAACATAGACACTAAAAGAAGACTTACAATGTCAAATGACTGAAGTTTGAACCCATAGACTCCGCCCCTTTTGCTACTGTTAATGTAGTTACCAAACGCTAGTATAACCTGGACATGTACACTATAACATGTAGAAGAATTAGAGAGTAAGTACCTCAATAATCTTTTTAAAATTATCTGAAGCTATTAATGATTTTGATGCAGCAATAACAGCATCTATTTGCTATAATAGAGTATATATAAAGAGAGTATAATTAATATATAATGACTCATTGTTTACTGGTATTGCCATTTGTAGATCATCTTCAATATTACCAAAATATAACATTACTTGTAATCTTGGTCTGAGTCTCTCTATGTTGTGTAACTAGACAAATGGATGAATTAATTAATGGATGGATTAGTTTATTAATAGATGGATGGACATATTATTAACAGGACAGATAGTCATTACTTCAAAGAGGAATTTATCATTAGGTGGTAATGTTTTAGGATTTTTTTTGTCTTTGATAAATTGTTGAAATTTCTTGATTTCATCATCCGTTGGAACAATTTTATTCAATATTTCAACATGTTCTAATGGTAATGCTTCAAGATCAATACTATAAAAAATCAAATATATCAAAGATAACCTCTACATAATTACTCACCCAGCAATCTGCTGTTTCAACACTTCAGGAGGGGTAGATACTTTACGACGAGCAATGGCTACATTTTGAATTCTTTTTGGTTCAAGAAGACTCTGTTCTACATCGGGATGTACATCAGAACGTATACTTTTTGAAGACAATGAAGGACTGCCTTTAGATTGAACAGGTAGTACTTTTCCAGTCCCAACCAGTTTGAATTTCTCTTCAAATTCACTAAAATCCAGTGAGTCAAGAATCTTTTCATCATCCAAAGAACTAAACACAGTTCCACTAACTTGTGTAGCAGGCATAGATACCCAATTCAATAATGGAAGTTTGTGTTTTGTTTGTATTGTTTTCCTTCCTTGAAATGCTAACACAAACTTATTATTTCTATTTTTATAAAATATAACTTACTTATTCCTTTTCTTCCACTGGGAGGGACTGGAATAGCACCAGGTGGTAATGGAGGAGGGGGTATCGGAGCTCCTCCCCCAGGACCGGGAGGAGGTGGAGGAGGAGGAGGTGGACCACCACTTGAGGGAGGAGGGGGAGGTGGTGGTGGGGGAGGACCCCCAGGAGGTGGAGGGGGTGGGGGAGGAGGTGGAGGTGAGACCGCAGTAACTGGTTGATTGTCGCCACTTCCTTGCAGAACTTTCTTTAACTCAACAACTTGCTTTTCCAGTTCAGCTAGATAATTTATGTCATGTGACTATCATGTGACTGAAAATTGTACCTATTCTCTTTAAAGACTGAAATTCAGTTGCAGAATGTTTCTCTTGTACCTAAACACAGTATTAAAAAAGTCATGTCTTAGAGAGAGAGGGACATGTGACTTACTTCTTCCATTTGTTTCTTAGTGTCCTCTACTAATGCAAGAGCCTCAGCTTTAGTCTGAGATTCTTCAACAAGTTCAGATACATTGAAATAGTTCTCTTCATAAGCTTGTATCTGATCTAATAAATTTTGAGCTGAGTCTTGTGAGGCCTTTAAAAACTAAAGAAAATGTACTCATCTTCCATTACCAATCACACCATCATTTATATATTCTAGCTGATCATAAGTTATATACCTGGAGATATTCATCAAGACCCAGAACAGTAAATTCATATTGTAAGTGAACTCTAAAATTTACATCTTCTGCTGAATGGACAACAACATTAATAAAATTCATACAAGCCAGCTGGAACTCTATAGATACATTACGATGATCCATAAAGAAATGAACTAAATGCTCAAAACGATGTTGTTCGTCAAATTCTTTCTTGAAATTATCGACAGCTTCAATGACTTTTATGTGACCACCTCGTACCAAACATACTGCCCCTAATAACTCAACTACTGTGATTATTGTCCTAATGACAGGGGAGGTATAAACAAAGAGGATATAAACCATACTGTACCTCTGTGTTCCAAAAAACATAGACAATACCATGACAGTTATAGCATCTTTGTCTTTCATTACAGCAGCAAATCCATGCTACAAGAGAGATAATAAGAAAAAAACTATTTTAATTGAGTGTTTAATATTGGTTTATATTAATAAAGATAGTTATTATAGTGTATGATGTATTATGTACATATAGATTTATCAAAAGGTAACAGAGTTTACTTTGTAAGCATAAAGGAAGTCATCAAACAAATTCTAAAACAACTATGTCACAGATTCTGACTGACTGTAATTACCATATATGGTCAAAAATAGTATAACATTGTAAATTTAATTTGATAAAGAAGAGACAAAGTTATTACCAAATATGACTTTATCTAATGGAACTTATACCATAAACAAGTGATAACAAATACCATATAAAATATAATACAATTACTATTAAACACGTCATAAAACAGATTCTCTTTTTGTTGCTTAGCAACCCAGGTTTGCCCCACCCACTTACTGCATTATTCATGAGAGCTCTCAAACACAAGATACAAATATGTATATCCGATATCTCAGTATTATTAAGAATAACAGAAGAATAGAGAGACGAGTGATATGAAGAGGAATGAGATAACAATGATGATGTATTAAGACCACTATCAAGACTTTGTGTTCTTGTTAATGTTTGTTTATTTCTCTTTTGCATTCTATAGAGAAAATGAATGGATCAACAAACAAAGTGTTAGATAGATAAAATGGACAGTTAAATAGATGAAAGGACGAGATACAGAAGTTGATGATTTAAAGAACAAACATGATATATTATGTTTACATTCTCTTTTCAAGTTCATATCGAAATCTCATGTACTGTACTAGCTTTTGTAACCCGGCATTGTTATCATCTAAAAAATCTTGAACCCAACTATTAGAAAATAATAGAAATATATTAATTTTAAAGAAGTCTAATGAAGAAATGTACCTGATTTTATTAGTTCTTAATGAAATCTCCAGACCTCTCAAGTGATGAGCTGTATCTAATGAACGTTTTCTAGCTTTCTAAAAAGTAAGATAAAAGTAGATAACATATTTACGTGTGTGTGTGTGTGTGTGTGTGTGTGTGTGTGTGAGAGAGAGAGAGAGAGAGTAAGTAAGTATTGTGTGTACCTTAACATTTTCTGCCTCCATGACATGTGAGAACTTAGCAATGTAGAATTTAGGTGGCATCTGGTTGGTTTGTCGTAAATGATCTCTTACCATCAAACGTTTCTTCTCTTCTGAAGTGCCAAGGACCACCTGTTTCTTGTCATCAGGTAAATCCATAGATGCCTACAAGAGAGATAAGGAAAGTTGATTTAACATAATCAGAACAGTGTTTATAAAGCATTACAATCTGATTACTAACTGTTAACAGTTACTGTGGTTGTATCAACTACACAGGATGGTGCATCAATACATAGAATTTAAACATGTTAACAGGTTATTATAATGTTTTCCTTTCGTTCGTTATTCAGTCAAAAATGTTATATTGACAAATATTCAGTTCTTAATGGAACAACTATAGTAGTGTAGGAGTAACGGACACTCTCATTAGTACAGAGAGCAAGTAAGAGAATAAATAACAAAAGATGTTAGCAGCTGACATTAACAAAACAAACAAGGCCTACTTAACCATCATAACATCTGTGACTTCAACAAGATCATATATCACAGCCACTCCCTCTCTGTAATAATGTATTAATTCCATGTACAATCTAACTATTCATTTAGTCATCAAACTATTTTATATACGTTACTAAAATACTTTATTGATCGTATAAATTATAATTATATTGCTATCATAATGTTTACACATGGACGATAAACTAACTTACCACCAACTGCTCAAATGTCCTCTCTAACTCTTCACTCGACGGAATATATTGAGCAGATTGATCTGAGAGTCTTAAACTATCACCAGAATGGCTGTTACCCATCTTGTAGACGTTAGAGAAACGAACCACGTCTACTTGCACTGAAGTACAATAAATTTATATATAATTAATTAGATAACCACTCCTATTTATTAATAACACGCTTTATTTTTAAACCATGAATATAATTATAAACTACAACATATTAATTATCTACAAAATTTGAGTCCTAAGAACACATAAAAAGTATAGGATATTTTAGTAGTTATAACTAATTTAAAGAAAATGACGAAATAACATCAATTGTTACAATTTTGAAGCTTCAAACTCATCAATATTTTGTGTAGGTGGAGGTATTGGCTGAGGTATTGGCTGGGGTGGTGGTGCCCCTCCCCCTGGTGCATTACCAAATGGATTCTCAGCAAACTGTTCAAACTCTTCAGCTTCACCACCTTCATCTTTACCATGTTTCTTCCTTTGGAAGAATCCAAACTAGAGAGATTAAGAGAGAGAGAGAAGAGAGAGAGAGAGAGAGACAGAGGAGAGACAAGAGGAGAGAGAGAAAAAGAGTTTTCTTCTACTCAACAAGAAGACTTACACAATAGAGTGCGATACCCACGATAAGAACGAAGATTGCAGCAGCAATGATAGGAGCTACAACAACATACCATGGGAATGAGGCACTTCCTCCTTGGGTCTGATACCGGATTAATTCAACATCACTCTAAATAGAGGAAAGATCACACACACACTATATAATCTGTCCTTACAGTATCACTGTCAGTAGCGTCTCTAGAATTAGTAATACCATCTGTAATAGTAACCTTGGCGTATGACCTCAAATTAAAAGTGGTTGTCTTGCCCTATAATAAGAATAATAAATGACCTTTATTGGTTCAGATTTTACACTCTCCCTTACAGCAAAAAATCTCTCATCAATATAACCTGTAATACCAATAGTAGCTGTACCAGTAAAATTTGCTATAACGCATTGAACAGAAATACAACCAACAGTGGATTGAGAACAGTCCTGTAAACATTTAAAACCAGTACAGAAAACCAGTTAATAAACATACCACATTAAAGGTCTGAGTTTGTCTACGGCTACGTGAGAGACCAAACTCCCAATGACCTGGGGGGGCTTGCCTTCGACGACGCTTTGCAGAACTCAATGTAAAGTTGTTAGGATTAAGATTAGAACTGTTACATACAATACTGTCTTCTTGCTATATACATATATACAAATATAAATAACATATAAAGTGAACTTACTAAACTGGCAGGATAATAGTAATAATAGCTACCAGTCTCAGATGAATATGATGGAATAGAAATGTCCAAATATCCTGATATGATACGGGATGGACCGTTGTTACGAAAATCAACAGACAATCTCAATTCACTTCCCAAATTACTAGCGATATTGTTAACAGTTGGAGTTCCATTACCATAATATACTTGCTGGCTTCGCGAGAACAACCTAATAAAAAATTTATATACTAATAATATCTATTGTCTTGAAGATACTTACAAAGTCACTACATAATTAGAAGTAGCATATACAGGAATAATAGCTTGCTGTACATTGTTATCATTTGCAACATCCATACCAAAGCCTGTGTTTGGTACTACCATTGATATTTGGACTTTGAAATCATCCTCATCTCCTCGTATACCTTCACTAGGTACCTGCCAATTCAAATGAATCGTATTTACACCATCTGACTGTTTTAATGGAGATTTGATGTTAACACAATCATAGTTTCCATGAGTGGTATTGTCTGGAGTAGTATCATTACAAATAATGAATAGCTAGAGAGAGAGAGAGAGAGAGAGAGAGAGAAAGATAGAACAGAATTATAAATTTTACTTACAGATCGAGGTAAAATTTGTGGTTGTTGGAATATTCTTGGTATTGTAAATGTAAGATAAGTATTATGAGCATCATCAGTATTGTTGTTAAAATAGTTCAAATATACTGATATTCTATCAACATCTCCAACTGTCAATCTAGTCTGATCAGAAGCCGGACTACCACTCAAAGTTCTATTAAAGAGTAATAATATAAATGGGTGGAGTTTAGTATAATTAAATCTCACAAATATGTGATATTGATAAGTGACAAAATAACATCAGCTTGACATTGATTGTCATCACCACAGTCCCGAGCCACAATAATCTGAGGAAGGAGTTGAACACAATAATACATCATATCATTTCATACTTGAATATCAGTAGGTGTGGCATCAATTTTTGGCACTTTAGATAAATCAAGAGGAACAGTTTCAATATTAACGGGTGAGTTATCTCGAGGAATATCCTGGAGTTCAGCTCTTAACTTAAAATTGGCTACACTGCTAGAATTCTAGAGCAACAAATGATAAGTGTACTTGTACATTATATCAGAATACCTTAATATAAAGTGTTATATTGTTACACAAAGCCTGGTTAATGCCAATATAGTTCACATCTTTTGAAATTGTGTTAATTGAAAGAGAAGGGTTAAAAAAGAGTCGACGTGCTGCATTACCAGACAAAATTTCACTCAGTCTATATGTAGCGTCTAAGTGAGTGACATTGTTAATGATGTTAATAGTGAGTGAATGGACTTACTAAATCCTGATTCTAAACCTCTGCCTCGATATTGTGTACACACAGTTACAACAAAACTAATTATAATAATAAAGTTATATAATAATATTATTTAGTTTACCATGTAATGGGGTTATCATTTGGGTCCCTGCAATTATAATCATCAAGTTTAATTGGATCACTAGGAGCTGTAATAGTGATATCGGCAACAGCTACTGGTATTGAACGAAGAACAAACACAGTCTGAGACTCATATGCACCAACTACGAGATCTGACCAATCAAAGTAACATTGTGCGAATAGAATATCTCTTTTAAATACCTCTATATGTATTTTGATCAACATCTGTAGTACCAGAGAGAGAAAATCCAAAACTACTTACAGATGTAACATCAGTGACTTGATCTGCTATTTTAGACCCTTCAATTCGCTATAAACACAACATTAACACAATACAATAATTCTTGCTATATTTCTACCTGTTGAAATGTTGTATTAATAATAGAACCCATGTCATCTATTTGTTGACCATGATAGATATAGATGACACCACTATCTTCATAAGGTGCGCTAATAGCAACATCTAAGAGAAAGAAATATTAGAGAAAGAGAGAAAGAAATATGAGAGAGAGAGAGAAAGAAATATGAGAGAGAGAGAAGAGAGAGAAGAGAGAGAGAGACAGAGAGAGAGAGAGACAGAGAGACAGAGAGACAGAGACAGAGACCTTCAAATCCATCATTGTTCAAGTCACCAAGATTTGCTATAGAGATACCAAAACGACCTCTTCTGACAGTACCAACAATTACAGCACTTTTGCTAAATTCTCCCTTTAAAAATAAAACAATTCATAGTCAGCAATACACACACAAATCCCACACATATAAAAACACACCTGATTATTATAGTAAACATAGACACGACCCAATTCACTTAAAGTTGGTTCACTATATATAGGAGCACCAACAAGGAAATCATCCAACCTACATGTAGAAAAATATATATATGACAGGTGGTAAGAAGAAGAGAACCACAGGAATGTAATATTCACAAGAACACCTGCCAGCATGTCTGACCAATTATAAGGAAACTAACCCATCTCCATTGAGGTCAGCCACTCCAATAGAATATCCAAAATACTCTCCATACTATAGTTAATAGTCACAGTTAAAGAATCATTTATATTTTTATTAACCTGTTCACCATCAACATATATAGTAGATACATTTTCTAATTTAGATATAATATAAACCTATTATGGTAAAAGGAGTTACTATATTACATGTACTAATATCATTAACTTACTCGTCCTAGCTGTGTGAATTCAGTATGGCGTGGTGATGAAATTATGAAACCTAAGGAGTGTTGAATTAATGATGTTAAAAAATGAAATTTACTTTTTGAAGTTGTTGTATTAAGAAAACGTCCACTTGAGATAGCAAATCCTGTAGTGTGTGTGTGTGTGTGTGTGTGTGAGAGAGAGAGATATTAAAATAAATATAAAAACAATACATTCTTACCATAGTAAGAAAATTGCTCATAAGGTACATTTTCAAAATTGGCTGTGTTATCACCATTACTGTCACCAGTGCTAGCTGGAACAAGAAAAGGTTGTACCATGTTTTGATCAAGTCCATAAGGATTAGTGAGATTGTTATAATAAAATGCACCACCACTGCTAAAACGACGACCAGGTACACCAGCAGCAAGAAGAGGTAAGCTACCATTCTAAAGAGGAAGACATTAATAAAGAACATCAAAATTAAAATAATCACCATTGATACATGTACTGAAAAACCAGTCTCACAATATCCTTCACGTTGTTGGCTAGTAGCAGCACCATTATCTGAAAAGTGATACTATAATTAGACTGATGATGTAATGTTACTATATTTATTAGCTAGATGATGCTATATATGGTATTAAATGTAGGTAGCTTAGTGACATACTGCAAGGTTGGATAACAACAAAGTTGGTCAGATTTCTGCTAGCGTAGACACAGCGACCTCGAGGTTGAGAATTACTAAAGTCAGTATTAACAAATTCCCACAGTGGAGCACAAGCCTAAATTTAAGAAACAATAGCATTGGAAATTATTCCTCTCTGTCTCTCTCTCTCTGTCTCTGTCTGTCTCTCTCTCTCTCTTACAACAAAGAAACCTTCACTACTGAATACAGTTGCTCCCATTTGTTGTCCATCTTTGTTCTGAATTAAAAGGTACTGTTGGACCTCTCTATGATATTCAGGAATATTTCCTACAAAGTCACATATTATAACAGTCCACCATGGTCTATCTCTTACCAACACGATCAAAGAGCATTCCATCTGGAGAGTTAGCATCACCATTGCCTAGTAGAGCTGAACAATTTCCTGCTGCTAAGTAACACTGATAAACCAATCCAGTACGATTAAACTCCAGTGTCATATTGTAAGGAATGCTACTAATTCCACCAGGAAACCGACCTCGAGGAGCTCCAGCTATAATGCTAGATGAACACAATAATATTCAATGACTTGATAAAAGGCAATCACACTTAAAGTAGTAATACTTTCTATTATTGTTGTTATTTGGTAAAAATGTTTATTGTTTGAGAATAACTTCACATACAAGCATTAAATAATTTACTCTAAGTGATAAACATTATATTATTTCCTACACTTGTTAACAGCTGCATTATAATATGAATGTCATATTTAAATTGAAACACCAACTCAACATGTCACATTTCAACTACAAAGGAATGTGAATTTATTGTAATAGGTATGTTAATACTATGATATGGTAAACAGATGTTTACTTACAAATTATCACACACATACCAAATACAGACTACTCAGGCATTGCTGACCCTTCACTAAGAGAGGAAGAGTGAAGAGACAAGAGTATATAGGACTTGTACAAACCTTGTAGGTCATAGAAACTCCTCATGCACTTATGAGTTCCTTCTTTTCACTTAGCGGCTATTTATTGTGAATTGATAATGGCTAGTAAAGTCCCAGAAGCTGTTTGAAACTCTGCAGTACAAGTCGCAAGGCAGCGGTAGTTATAAAGGAGGGTCTACGCTTCCATTTGCTCTTATAACACATGCTCAGGTCTAAGTATACTCTACCCAAATCTGTATTCCTGTTATATGAATCCTATATGTACTTGTCCCCAGACCCTTCCTCCCATTGTGAAGGGTCAGGAACACCAGACTACATACAAACACACACACACACACACACAGAGGGGGCCACATTCCATTTCTACATTTCACACATAATAGGTGTTATTTAGATATATATTATAATTACTTACACTGTCTTGTTAAAAATATCCTCTAATGACATACCACTAGAATCAGTGAAGAACTGATGAGCAGTGACCGAGTAACCAAAATGATCATCTAATGTGCCATCATTAATCTTAGCAGGCGATATCTTAGCTATAGGTTTGAGAACATCGATACTTTCCAAACCTTGACATCGACAGATACAAACTAATGTACTCAGTACTATCCAAGTCGTGAGGAGGCTAAGGCTGTCCATTATCGACAGTCAAGTCTATAGATTCCTTTCTTCGAGTTTACTACTTCCTGGATGTGGTATCATTCATTGCTAGTTATTAAAACAAATTTATTAATACAATTTGGCTCCTCCCACACCATAACTTTTAATTTCAAGCCCCTCCTTTATTTATTAATAACTGTTTATAAAAATTCTACAAAATCACTAAAGGGACAAAAATAAAATATTGATTAATGAGTTTTGAGATAAGAAAAATACATTTCATGTGAAGCTACTGCTTTTAAATTTACTTAGAAAAGAGGTCTCAAATGGTGCTCTCTTCCGGAGCACTAGGGACTTTCTCAGTAATAGTTTCTGTATTATCAGATGGGGACACTTTAAAGGTATCAAGAGGCATCTCTTTAGTACTCTGAGGTTCCTCTTTAAAAACCTGAGGTCTTTCTTTGGTATCATCTTTTGTATCTATATCAACAAGAGCTGGTACATAAGTATCATCATAAGGGTCGGCATTCTCCTCTTCTTCTTTTTTAATCTGCTTTCTTCGGAAAAATCCAAGCTACACAAATATACAAGATTGCCATGGTAACAGCCAATTAGTGCTGATCATCAAACATACAAAGTAGAGAACAATGGCAATTAGAATAATAAAGAAAATGGCCACCAGGACGCACACTACGATGATTATAATATTAAGAATACTCAGAACATCACCAGATCCAGTGTCTGGTGTTTTAGTAAGTGTTAGAGTCACCTAAAAAAAGAAGTTTATCTTTATGATGACACACTCAAACAGATGGCAACAGATATTGATCAAATAAACTCTAACATTAGCTTTATTGATTGAACCAGCAGAGTTAGTAAAACCATCAGTAACTTCTGCAGTGACAAATGCTCTAAAGATAAAAGTGTCAATTTTCCCCTAAAAGTTATAATAACAACATTTGTATATAAAATACAGCTGTACTTACATTGTAGAAACGCTCATCAATATAGCCAGTAACTATATACGATACTGAGTCAATTCCTAAATCTTTAACATCACAGGATACCTTAAGGCATTGATCACGATTAGTCAGACAATCCTAACAGAAGATGATCACATTACATACAATATTATAGAGAACATACTAAATTGTATGAAGTGTCTTGTCGTTTCTTCCGACTTAAAGAGCTTCTTATCAATCTATCACTGAAACTTCTTTTCTTCCTTCTGGCAGTGGAATCCGTTAAGAAATTATCAGGATTGAGTGAAGATGTGTTACATCTCAAATTTGATTGGTTAGTAGGAGTTTGAACACTCTATATATATAGATAGATAGATGAGAGAGAGAGAGAGAGAGAGAGAGAGAGAGAGAGAGAGAGAGAGAGAGAGAGAGAGAGAGAGAGAGAGAGAGAGAGAGAGAGAGAGATGTACTTACTAATGATGCTGGATAATAATAATAGTAAGTTTCTTCCGGGCCACGAGCAGGAATATATAAATCAAGGAGTCCATTAAATTTAGATTTTCCCTTATTTTGAAGAGTGACTTGCATATTAACTCTTCCACCCAAATTACTGGCTAAGTTGTCAAGATTACGTTCAATGCCAGTATATATGAAAGAACCATTTAAAACATTGGTGTATAAACTAAATTGAAAATAATATAATATTATGTACAAGTACCTGAAATGGAGCAATCTGATTGGTCAGTTAAGACATAGCATGGTACAATATAATATGTACAGAGACTTACACAATTACTTCAAAATTTGATACAGCAGCAAACACAATGTTAGCTGTAACTTCATTATTTTCTAAGGTAGAACTGTTCTCTTTATTATGTTGTTGTTCAATAATTCTAAATGCAATAGGCAGAGCCAAAGTTCCTTCATTGCCAACTAATTTTGCTGTGTTGCCCATCAAACGAAGGGTGATTTGCTTTGGAGCATCCAAATTGGATATCGTTGACGGGATATTACATGTATAATTTTGATATGTTGTATTATTGACAGTTGTGTAAGTGCAACTGATAACATTCTATTGATAAAGAGAAGTATATCAATGATTTACTAAAGAGACACACTAACCAAAGAAATGTCTACCACTTGACGAAATGTCAAATAGTCTGTATTCACAACAAATGTAATATATGATTTGAAGGCATCTTCACCAAGATTACTAAGATCAACTCGAATGTCAACTCTAGTAGCATCACCGACTACATAACGATCAGAATATACAGCTGGTGTAGCATCATCTGTCCTATTAATAAAATGGGTGTTGTGAAAGAGGTGTGGTTTACATGTATACTAACTTGTAGTCAATACTAGTGACAACTAGGGTAAGATCAGCAATACAATTATTATCATCACCACATGGTAAGACAATAGAGATATTATAAGGTTTAGAGGGTGTGGCATCAATGATAGGAGAGTCTGACAAATCAAATGGAACAAATTTCGTATTGACACTAGAATTATCTCGTGGTATCTGTAATAGTTCCACCATCAAATAAAAATCATTAACATCAAGGACAGTGGTATTCTAAGAGAAAAACAACATAGTTTGATATATTTTATTATCAAATTTTACTTTGACATAAGCTGTGACATTATTGCATGTTAGCTGATTAGGACCAGGAAATGTGATAGACCTTATAATAGAATTTGTAGTCAAAGAAGGATCAAAAAACAGACGATTTTGTTGATTAGTTTCTATCACTTCTTCTAGTTTATATGTAGTACCTGAGTAAGTGAGATTATTAATGATGTTAATAGTGAGTGAGATTATTAATGATGTTAATAGTGAGTGAATGGACTTACTAAATCCTGACTCTAAACCTCTGCCTCGATATTGTGTACACACAGTTACAACAAAACTAATTATAATAATAAAGTTATATAATATTATTATTTAGTTTACCATGTAATGGGGTTATCATTTGGGTCCCTGCAATTATAATCATCAAGTCTAATTGGATCACTAGGAGCTGTAATAGTGATATCGGCAACAGCTACTGGTATTGAACGAAGAACAAACACAGTCTGAGACTCATATGCACCAACTACGATATCTGACCAATCAAAGTAACATTGTGCGAATAGAATATCTCTTTTAAATACCTCTATATGTATTTTGGTCAACATCTGTAGTACCAGAGAGAGAAAATCCAAAAGTACTTACAGATGTAAGGTTGGTGACTTGATCTGCTATTTTAGACCCTTCAATTCGCTGTAAACACAACAATGACACATTACAATAATTCTTGCTATATTTCTACCTGTTGAAATGTTGTATTAATAATAGAACCCATGTCATCCATTTGTTGACCATGATAGATATAGATGACACCACTATCTTCATAAGGTGCGCTAATAGCAACATCTAAGAGAAAGAAATATTAGAGAGAGAGAGAAAGAAATATGAGAGAGAGAGAGAAAGAAATATGTGTGTGTGTGTGTGTGAGAGAGAGAGAGACCTTCAAATCCATCATTGTTCAAGTCACCAAGATTAACTACAGATATACCAAAACGACCTCCATTGACATTACCAGTAATTATAGTACTCTCATTAAGGTTTCCCTCATCCTACAAAAGGAACATTATTATCATATGTCACCAACAAACCACGCCTACATTAAGAAAGACATAAACTCGTCCAAGTTCTGGTGTTATTGTATCCCAATAAAATGGTGCACCCACTACAATATCATCCCATCTATAAGTGGGAGGAGCTATAATAATTGACGTTAATTAGTAGAACTTACCCATCTCCATTCAAGTCAACAGCTGCAACACTGTATCCAAAGTATTCTCCAATCTATAAAATATTAAATGATGGACTACATCATCATCAAGTACCTGCTTTCCTTCAATAAATAAGTCAGGTTCTTCTGTGACATCAGTAACCACAGCAACCTATAATTAATAAAACTACAATCGGGTCTATAATGAGGAGGTCTTACTCGACCAGCTGCACTATTCTGATCAGCATAACGAGGAACAGACACAATGTAATCTGAGAAGGTATGTAAGTTAATATATCAAGTGTTTAATATTATCATACCTTTACTATTGTTATTAGTTATAAATCCACTGGTAATGAAGTATCCTAGAAATTATGACTGATAATATACCATCCTCATTTCATAACCATTCATCCATCCATCCATCCATCTTTCATGTACCATAATATTCATCAGGTCCGTCAAATATTGATGATGAATCCTTTTTTACTGGCGCAGCAGAAGAATTACTTCCTTGATAATAGTACACTTCACCAAATTTACTTAAACTAGGAACACCAATACCAATGACTGGTTCAAACCCATTCTAAAAATATTTAACTACTAATTACTAATTAACAGGGTCTACCTCATTGACCTTAATATGTCCTCCTACACCTCCACTGCAGAATTTTTTAGCAGAATCTGGTATATAATATTAATATTATTATTAGTCTAATAAGAAATGTACCACACGGTCTCAAGAGGTTAAAGTTCATAAGAGATCGATTTGAATAGACACATCGTCCCTCAGGATATTTTTCATTCGCATCCTCATTTGTCCATAATGGAGCACAAGCCTAATAGATATGATAAATTGACTTGTAAAGTATTGTAATATACAGTCAACTAACAATAAAATATTCACCACTACTGTATAAAAGAGCACCCATTGCTTGCATATCTTTAATTCCCTGTAAATTACAATGATGATAATTACCTATTAGAAAAGAAAAAAAACAAAAATTAATATTGAATAAGGTTTTGTTGATATTGGCTATCAAGCAATGTCTTATTAATTTGTCTATTTCTTTTGTCTGTCCAACCTTCATAACTTTGAACTTACCAATTCGATCAAAAAGGAGTCCATCATTAGATGCAGGATCACGATTGCCTAGTAGACCATCACATTCATTGATACCAATGGAGCATTGATAAACGAGCCCAGTTGTGATATTTTCAAGGCATATATCAATCTCTTCCGGTGTAAAATTCATTAAGATTGTCTCATTAAGAGTACATGTACTATTTTGACATGCTCTCCAATCTGGTTCTAGGTCTGTACCACCTGGGAATTTTCCATGAGGAGCACCAACAATTACCCTATCAAATGAACATACTTATTACATATTTGAGTAATTTACAGTTGTACATTTACTTGGCTAACCCACAACTATTCATATACACAAGTGGGCTGGTGAGGTAATTGTCCTTACTCTAACAAAGATGTTTACAATAATAATGATATATTGTTTACTTAAATATCGGTAAACGGCTTACTATTAAATGATTTATAAAAAGCTAAAAAAACTGTTATTAATGATATGATTATGTATGTATAGATAATATATATGTATTATGTAATAATAAAAACATAATATCATAATAAATACAATTACCTAATATTAGCTTTTACTACAAAGAGTAGTGCCCTTGTTAAAATAATAGTGGCATGATGTAGCATGTCTTAATAGTTATTTATTATTTTGTAATTACTTACACTGTCTTGTTAAAAATGTCCTCTAATGACAAACCACTAGAATTAGTGAAGAACTGGTGAGCAGTAACCGAGTAACCAAAATGATCATCTAATATGTCGTCATTAATCTTGGCAGGCGATATCTTAGCTATAGGTTTGAGAACATCGATACTTTCCAATCCTTGACAATTAGATATTAACACACAACAGAGACACAGTAATAACTGCAGCGCTCGAATAGACGCCATCACAAAACTTCTCCTTAACTACAGATATTAATATTAATAAAACTCAAACAAGAAGACTTAGCTATTTAATTTATTATTAACTACTCATCAGGAAGTTCATCATCGTTGTTCCCGGAAACGTGTTTACTAACAAAGTACACTCAACACAATAGAGGAGGTCATTATGAAGTCATTTAAAGAAAGGAACAATTTATTTTTAACGTCTTGTGTGTGCAAAATTAAAATTTTTAAAAGCTGATATCCATTATAATATAAATACTTATAATTATATATATACTAGTAGATCTGTCTCTATGACGACAGTTTGAATGACATAATTGTAAATAAAATTTATGTTTCCACAGGAGCTTCTCCTCCTTGTTGCTCTTCCAAAAATTGAGCAGTTAGTTCATCCTTCTTTTGCTTGTGCTTACGTTTGAAGAAACCGACCTATATAAGTATTACCAATAAATAGGTGTGGCCACACATGGTGCCTCCACCACTACTTACAAAGTAAAGGATAACACCTAACACAGTAAAAAATATAAGTGCTAAAACAATTGGGACAATAATCATCCATGCTTCAACATCAACTTTAGTATCTCCATCTCTAGTCCGTGGAGCTGATGTTATAGCTCTGACTTGTGCCTGTTCATTGAAAAATAAAAATAACTAAAATAAAGTCTGTGTGACATACACTTGTTTCATCAGAGAGATGGTTAGTTGGTTGGGTAATAAAAGAAGAGTTGACAATGGTCACATTAGCATATGTTATAAAGGTGAACCTATCCACACGTGACTAAAATAATATATAAAGGGATTAAGTCTATAATAAAAACCACTTTACTTCGAAATATCTCTCATCAAGATGGGAAACAATGCCTATTTGAGCACTACCACCTTGTGGCAACTGAAGAATGTTGCATACAATTTGAACACACTGTGTTTGATCCGACCTACAATCCTGTTAATAACATGAACATTATCATGTGATTCTGAAAAAAATTCTAACTTACAATTGTTATATCTTGAACATTAGTACCTCCTCCTCCTCCAGAACTGGATTGTCTTTTTTGTAGTTTAAGTCCCTCATCTGTTGTATCCAAACTAAAGAAAATAGATATATTATGAATGAAATAATTAATAAATAAAACATTCATACTTTCTTCTTTTTCTTTTTCCTTGTCCTCCCGTCAATTGTTCATCTCCATTATTAATTGGAGATTGATCTAGACCAAGTGGATTAATATACATATTAGCACATGTGACAGCTGAAGTGGATGATACCTATTAACAACAAGGGATAACAATAATAATAATAAAGATGAAGGAGGAACGCACCGTTATGCGAAATGGATATAGGTAATATAAGTCTGATGAATCAGATGGTCGTAGAGGCCAAAGAATAAGCAAACGAGTGTTAGGAACAGTAGTAGGTCCATCATTACGTACCTAGAGTGAGTGAAAGAGAGAGAGAGAGAAAGAGAGAGAATGCACATGTATGTGTGTGTGTTAATAACTCTTACCACAAACGATACATTAACTTGAGGTCCTAACTGTGTTACATAAGTCAAGTTAGCAATGTTAGTTGTATTATCATATGATACTTGCTCAGGAGATGTAATACTATAAAAAATATTTCAATATACTAGGTATTAAGAAATAAACTTACGCTTGATCTAAATACACATCAGCTTGAGCTCTAACAGTAAGAGATTCAGTGTAAGTGTTATCAGAGAGTGTGGTTGGTAGTTCATCATTGATACTAGTGGCATTGAATTGGAATTGAAAATTGCCTTCAGAGCCATTAATGGAAGTAGTCGGTTGCACTCGAACAGCAATTACCCTCTAGAAATGTGTTGATCAAGAAGAGTAGATGGAATATATGAACTAACCTGGTTACCACTAGAGAGTGGATTAGCTATTGGACAGGTAAACCTAGTTGTACCAGTTCCAACAGGTTCAGAATTACAGGATAACAATAACTAAAAACAATAAAGAGATATAATTAAACTGCATAATTGTATTGGTATACAAATACAAACTTACATTACGAGGCTCGATACGAACGAAACTAAAATGTACGGTATCCAATAAAAACACAAGTTGAGTTAAAAAGGAATCATCCCCTGCATTAGTCAATCTCATCCATATATTGATAGCGGACACAAGACCAGCTGTTAATGTGTTGGTTGTAACACCAGTTGTAGTTCTAAATTACATAATAACATTAACAACGGACTATATTAGTAGGGACTTACTCATAAGTAACATTGATACGCTCCAAACGCAAGTTAGGAATACAAACTGAACCTTGACAGTCTTTTAATGTTTCCACTTGAATTTCAGTGGTGCCAGTTGTTGTCACAACAGGAAAATTTAAAAAGTTGCTAGGGTCTGGATTGCCATCTTTATTACTGCTTGTAAATTCTGGACCAGTGACTGAGATCTCAATGGGAAAACCACGGAATATATCGACAATACCTCTCTAACAGGTGATATAAATATTTCAATTACTTAAAAGGTTAAATACAAACCTTCACAAAAACTGTCTCAGTGATGCATTGTTCTTGTCCTTGACTAAATGTACTGACAACCATTTGTTGAGGTTGTTGTTCTGAATTATCGAAAAATACTCTTGAATCCAGGCCCCGCTCAATATTCTGACGTTCAGCAAATAAAGTAATAGTTAACTCTACACAATCAATAATCATTAATAATCATTAACAAGACAATTTACCTATAGTATCACTTAATTGATTGTTACTAGGATATGATGCACACACTGTAACATTGAAACTAAATGAAAGAGTATATATTTTAGATCTGTATATAACAGCTGCTCTATGTTCTTACCAGGGATACATCATGCTATTGTGCGAAAATCTACATGTTGTGTTGCTGTCTGCTTGTACATCAACTACTAAGGGAGCAGCAGTTAGAGTTATAGCAACAGGAGCAACTACTCGGGTTCTAAAAATAACAATATTATTTTATTTTATTTTTCTATTTATAAGAACAATTATATGTAAACGCATTATAAATAAATTTTATACGAGTACATGAAAGTAGTTACCTCAAAAGAAATACTTGTTGTGATCTGTAAGCTCCAATGACAAGATCTATAGAAGTAATGGCTTTAATATCAAGTCAATCTAAATGTATTGACTTACCATTAACACCATTACCATCTACATCAATAGAACTAGCTAATGAAGAACCAAAACTGATAGGTGTGTCTACAGTAAGATTACGAGTGACATCTGAGCCATTAATGATCTATGAGATATCATAAGGAAGTCACATGACTGTCACATGATCACCAATGCATTACTTGTTGTGGGTTTGAAGAAATAAAATCAGATCTTGAACCATAATAAATAAAGACTTTTCCAGAACCCTTTCCAAATGGAGCACTAATAGCAACATCTGTGAAAATATGGGTCTGAAGATGTCAATGCAAAATGGTTTCCTGTACCTTCTAGGCCATCTCCATTAATATCACCAAGATTAACAATTGCATGACCAAAACGTACATATTCCTCTGACTCTCCAGAAAGAGTTTTAAACCTTTGGAGACTCCCCTAAAATTAGCGGTAATTACACAGTCAGTCATGGTTCTAGAAGACTTACCCCTAAATTTCTATACACATAAACTTGTCCAACTTCTGGTACTCCTCTTACACTGTACATTGGAGCACCCACTAAGAGCTCGTCATATCCATCACCATTTAAATCAACTGTAGCCAAAGAGAAACCATAATATTCACCAACCTAAACAAAATCGCAAGTATTTTTATAGTTCACTCTACATACCAAACAGTCATACCTGAACACCTTGCAGTTGAACATTGATAATATCTAAGTTACGATCATTAGATACAATGTTCACCTAAGAGAAAGAACAATTGAAATTACTTGATTGAAAACAGCCTGTACTCACAGCACCAATATAATTCCCCCGTCTTGGCACAGATACAACAAAATCTTCTCTGTTTTTATCAACTATATGACCTTTAGTCAGAGAGTAACCTTGCCAATCATTGCTACCCGTTCCTTCATTTTGACTCATACGATCCACAATACCACTTGAAGAACGACGAAAGAGTACTCCTAATTATAAGAGTATTAGGTTATTATAAAATAATTCATAACTTACCTGACCAACTGTAAGAACCAGGCGCACCAACAGCAAAAGCTATATTTCCACCACTGGTTTCTTCCTGTGTAAACAAAATTATCATTAATTTCATTTAGTATATATTTTAGTCTAAATAAAACTGAACTTACAGCCAAAGCTACACTGGTCCCAGCTTGACAGTAGCCAAATTGACCTGTACCAGTACTTAAGCCTGCATAGTAATATTTCACATAATATTGTCAGATACCAATAACTGACCATTACAAGGATCAAATTGCATGAATCCTTGAAGATCTCTGTTTGCTGTGTAATAACACTTCCCTCGTACAAGACGAGATGTGCCAGATGAGCCTCTAAAAATATGGCGATGAGCACAAACCTATATTATATACATAGTCAAATAAAATTATATATATACATGTTTTAAATGTCTGACAATAAATTGGTTGTCCTTGCTGTCCATGGCCACACCAAGAAACTGGCCCATTTTCAATTCATCATTACCATTAGCTACATAAGAGAACAGACTTAATGGTAGATACGTTCAATAGTTGTAAGTTATAAAATATTATTAATAGCATATACTGACCATCTCTGTCATAGAGTTTCCTGTCAAGACCATTATTAGTACCATTAAGAGGTACACAATCTCCTTGAGTTATTGGACACAGATACAGAAGTCCAGTATTGTCGACTGCTGTTCCACCAGGTGCAGTACCATTAGGCGCACTAACTATAATCCTAAAAGTATGCAAATCACATACTATATATTGCGATTTCTTGCGAGATTTACCTTGTCCCCTGCAAGTGCGAGCTGAAGCTTGACGGCGTCGGGACCTGTGTTCTATGCAACAATACGGTGTAACCAAAGTAAGAATCGTTGTCCAAACCATTAGGTGCCAGACGGACGATCGGCTCTGTTGTATCGATTGAGCTTTGAGCTCTTAGCCAGTTGAAACACACTGCAAAGAGGAGCAGTATTATTTTCAAAGTTGACTGCATTTCTTTGACTTGTCTGTTGAAAATTACAAAATTCTGTTGTAGACAGCCTTGAACGGTGTCACTATATCGCTAGAGTTGCAGCCTACTGATGACCTTCTTTGGACAAATTCTTGAATCAGTGCCAAAAATATCGTCACATTCTTTACAGTTTTGAGACTCAAACACTGACGCCATACTGGGTCCAGACAATAGTTTGATAACCGTAACTGTTCTTTTAAAAGAGTGTAAAATAAACTTCCTCTACGTATCGCGAAGCTAACCGCAGGTGTGACTGTCGGCGTGGCCAACTATAATGGTCAAACCCATAACATCCTGTATTGTATACGGTGGTGAGTATTGACGAAGCTATCATGAAGTCGAGAAGTCTTATCATTATTTTCATGCTGTCTCTTTATCTGACAGAAATCGGTAAGCTACAGGACACCAAACATTTCAATATATAGTCAATGATTATCGTGGGAATGCTACTAACGTTTTGTCTATAAAATGTTTTATTCATATTCTTCACAAAATAGTTATTGGTCAAGATTGTTCTACTGCTAACACATGTGGTGAGTGTTATGCCATCCCTGCTTGTGTGTGGTGTTCGTCACCTGGCTTTATTGTAAGTATCTCAACTATTTAGATTATAATTATAATAATAATTATTAACCTTATTATTATTAAGACAATGTCTAGAGTGTTGCTAATAGAATGCTGTACTTTAATGGGCATTTAATACTATCCGTAGACCCCAAATCTTAAACATCAAAACCTAAATGTATGAATTTTACATTAATTAATATACAGCATTCTGTTAGCACTCTAGATAATATCAAAGTCTAAGAAAGATGCTATTAAAGGAAATCTGATCATTCACCTCCATATTAATCTAAATAAATATTTGTGGTTAAACTAACACAGGTGTCTGACATTCCAAGCATGTCAAGCCAGATATATAGTCTGAGTTGATTTTTGTTATTCCATCTTTTTTTAAGGGGGTTCGATGCTTTGCTGCTTCCTCATCTGTGACTTGTTCAATGAAAGAAAACACCCCAAACAATGTTACTATTGATGAAGTAATTGGTAACAGTTATGATATTAAGAGTTTAATAGTACACTGGTAGTGTTTGCTACAAGGATTTACAATTTACCAAATAAGGAATTAGCAATACTTACCAGCCAATCATATCCTGACTCTTTCCTTTCTTCTCAGCTTGAACTTAACTCCGATAACCAGATATCTTTAAAGAAATCTACAGTTCGTCTAAGAGTTGGTGAGATAAATGTCTCTCTCTCTCTCTTTTTATATCTCATTTATATTCTGCTTTATTGTAGGACAAACTCAGAGCTTTAATGTATCCATTAGGGCAGCTGAAAATTTCCCTCTAGATTTGTATATGTTGGTAGATTTATCAGGTTCTCTACGTGATGATCTTGAAACAATTAAATTAATAGCTAGTGATATTGGTAAACAGTCATTGTTAATCTTTAATTCATTCTATTATATTATTAGCTGAAACAATACGTAATATATCAACACGTTTTCAAGTTGGCTTTGGTACTTTTGTTGATAAAGTTACTTTGCCTTATATCTCTCGGGTGCAGATAACGTATGAATATGATATTACAAGTCATATGATATTGTGTTCTCTTTTAGGGGTATGTCACTTACTGGGAACGCTACTTTACCATTTAGTTATGTTCATAATGTGAATCTGACCAATAATTCTGCTGTGTTTGATGTGAGAATATACATATAATAAATTCTATTATAAAAATAATAAATTTCTTGTTAGAGAGGGTTCCAGGATTTGATCATATCTACAAATGTAGATGATCCTGAAGGGACTTTTGATGCCATGTTACAAGCTGTTCTTTGTCCAGAGGTGAGCTTTACACTACAGCATTCATCTCTCTATTTGTATCCCCAGGTTGTTGGCTGGCGTACCAATGCTAGAAAGATATTGATGGTCCTTACTGATGATGTCCTTCACTCAGCAGGAGATGGAAGGGTAAATCATGTGATAGTCACGTGACTGTCACAATATTTACTTTCATATTAGATGGCAGGTATTGTGAAACCAGCATCAGAAGAGTGCCAGATGATGTTTGATCCAGAAATAGGATTAATGTCTTTTGTTAATAATCTTCAATACGTATGTACTCATAATTAATAACAATAATTATAAATTTATTGTTTTTTACAAAGGATTATCCATCAGTTGAGCAGATACGTGAAGTTTTTCAAAAGAACATTGTTGTACCAGTATTTGCAGCAACTAGTGAATTCCAGTCATTGTTTGAACAAGTAGCAGCAGCTATGGAAGGATCTGGTGCTGTTACTGCTATCATCTCTCAAAATTCTTCCAATATAATTGATGTTATTCAAACAGCTTACCTGGTTGGTAACAATGACAACATTTGGTATCTAATAAAATTGTGTTGTAGAATATTATATCAAATGTGGCCTTGAGTTTTGTACCTCCTAAAAATTTTACAATCACATATAGAGTAGAATGTCCTGAGTAAGTTTAACAATTGAAAACTATCACTACTGTTATATTTCCTTTTAGAGGTTCTACATTAAATAGCAATGGTCTCTCGTGTAGTAATGTCACAGTTAATCAAACTACTACATTCACTATTGATGTGAAACTAGAACGATGTAGTAAAACATTTCAAAATGAGTAAACAGGACATTATCATTTTGTTAATTATAATTATGTTTTGTAGAAATATCGTTGTTACTGTACCTGCTTATGGTAACTTTGAGATTGAGTTAGTAGGTATATGTCAGTGTGACTGTGAAGAGGATGCTGTGAGTAGTACTTGTTAATCATGTATTGTATTGTATAAACTATCTAGATACCTAATAGCGAAGATTGTAGTTTTAATGGTTCCTTGTCGTGTGGAGTATGTGAATGCAATCCTGGCTGGTGAGTAAAACCCGCTTGTAGTGAATAATAATTATTAACAATAATTACCTAATTTAGGACAGGTGATATCTGTAATTGTTTTGAACTAGATGGAAGTACAGATTGTCCGTATGTTCTATGATATAAAGATTGTTTAAGTTAACACATTACATTAGTACATTTGCTAATCAAGAATGCAGTAACCGTGGTGTTTGTCAATGTGGTGTATGCTCATGTGGGAGAGCAGATAGTGTTGAAGAATTGTCATCACCTACTCGTTATCGAGTTACTGACAGACAACTTCCAAGACCAGTTATATTGGTGAGTTCTATAATTATCTTTATTATTTAAAACGACCTACCCTTTCCAGTATGAACGTCCTAAGATAAATGAAAGTGCGTGTGAATGTGATAATTTTCGTTGTTCGTTCAATGATGATACTTCTGAAGTATGCAGTGGTCCAAATAATGGTAAATATAGCTTTCTGTCCTGTACACATTTTATATCTCCTAGGTCAATGTACTTGTACCAATGGAATACTATCTTGTGTCTGTAAATTGAACACTTACAATAACAAACCGTATACTGGTGAAGCTTGTGAATGTACTGAAGCTAATTGCTATGATCAAAGACTTGATTTTGATCCATCTGTACAGGTAAATAATTGATTGCTAGCTAGCTAGGTCATACGTCTCTTTTTGTATCTATCTTTTAGCCATGCAATGGTAATGGTCAATGTAACCCTTGTAATAACAACAACCCGTGTACTTGTAGACCTGGTTTTAGTACCAGGTTTTGTATAGCAATTAATACATCTTTTAGTCAATGTGAAAGTGTTGAGAGAACATGCGTACAATGTATTGCTGACAACGTGAACCATGGAGATGTATGTCAATGTCGTAATACCTCTACTCGTGAATATGTACGCCTCTCTGAACCACAACGGAATGATAGTTATGAGATTCCTAGTAAGGCAACACCCAAGCTAATTACTATTTATTGTCCTTAATAGACTCTCAAGGTGATACAGAGAGCTGTAGTTTTCAAATAGCTGATCCTATATGTACTTACAAATATTATATTGCCACTTCTAGTGAATCCATAGGTAATAATCAGAAACAACTTGTTTATATTGAGCCTTCAGGTATGTTTATCTTTCTTAGTATGACTTGAAAATACTCTCTCTCTCTCTCTTTCTCTCTCTCTCTCTCCTGTATATTTAAGACTGTTTTCCACTACGTTGGTGGCATTTGGCTTTGATTCTATTGGCTGTTTTCATAATTTTTGGAATTCTTATTCTTATAATTGTCAAACTCATTTTTATGTGCCTGGTGAGTTACTTGATATACATATGTCATAATGATGTCATTGTTGTTTAGGACTATGCAGAATTGAAGAAATTCCAAAAGGAAGTTGCAGAGGCAGATTTGTCAAAGGTATATGAAAAATTATTTTCCATTTTAGTTAGTTAAAAAAATATTTTCTAGAATTTTAATCCTCTCTATCAAAGTCCAGAAGTTAAATATGACAATATAGCATTTGGTAAAGAATGAAGTCAAGTTGTTATCTACTCTTTACAAAAGAATGAAGTCAAGTTGTTATCTACTCTCTACAAAATATGTTTTTTGTCATTTTTGCTTAGTTTTAGTTTAGAGAACATAATTAGTATTATGTGTGTATTGTTGTTTAATTAAAATTGAATTACAGGATACGTCATTATTAGGTGATAAGCTACTATAAATTGTGTACACAATAACGGATTAATATAAGGAGTGGCTATAGTAATAAGCGGTCACACAATTCTAATTATGCGAATGTACACTGCAAACATCTACGCGATTTTCTCGGGTTCCAAAGTAAAGTTGCATAGGCTTGAGCCTGAACGGTAATAACGAATATAATGCAATTTGGTCATGTTTGGTTAACTTTCTAACTTTGAAACCATTTGTGGTCATTTCATTGCAGCAATAGCTGACGACATTTAGTGAACGAAGTCGTATCTAGACTTAAGTTAAACTAGTGCAGAGAGAAAGACAGAATCCATTGAGAGTTAGCAAAAAGAAAAGAAAAGACTGCATTGCAGAGCCATGACAAGAAAACAATATTGGATTACTCTTTTAATCCTAGCTGGAACCAGTTTGGGTAAGAATAGAGAGAGAGAGAGAGAGATGATTCATTATAATATATATTTGTTGTAGTTTACAGCCAACAGAACACAGATTTGATATGCAATGCTCAGACTACATGTAGAAACTGTATACAAGCTTCTCCTTTATGCAGCTGGTGTGCAGAGCCAGTAAGTAAATCCATGAACATAACACCATCACTGCATCAAAAAATACAATGAGATTGTATTATATAATTAGGGATATGACTGCAAATTTTTTTTTAGAATTTTCGTGGACCACGATGTTATTCAACAAGTAGCAACAGCAATTGTAGTAACAATAATATACAAGATCCTCGTGGTTCAGTCCAGGGAGCTACCAATGTAAGTGTCTCATTAACAACAGAATGCAGAATGATATTAATAGTGTTTTTAAAACAGCATTCTTTTAATCTCATAGTACAAATTACTGACAGTCACATGTATTTTGTTAACAAGACATACTAACACTTGCCTTTCCTGTAGGACCCATTTACAGACTTAAATCAAATCTCACCTCTTAATGTCAACATTTCACTAAGACGAGGTAATTAACTTAAATAAACAAGTATAGACAGATTAGACAATGAACATGAATTATCAATACTATGAATAATGTTAAATGTTATGACATACATTCATCCTCCAAATACAATTTACCTTAAGAAACTAGCACATCACATTCCAATCTTTCACTTGTGCAGGTCAACCACTTACTTTTCAAGTAAAAGTGACACCAGCAAGAAATTATCCTTTAGATCTTTATCTTCTTATGGATCTCTCGTACTCTATGAGAGATGATTTGGCAAATCTCAAAACACTTGGAGGTCAAATAGGTAAGGACTTGACACTTCCAACGACAATCTTAACAATCTTGTATCTTTAGCAACTACTATCGCTGGAATTACAACCAACTATAACTTAGGATTTGGTGCATTTGTTGACAAACCTATAGCTCCCTATGTCTCCATTATCCCTTCAAGGTTAGCACGACATATTCTCTAACGATATGACCTTTACTCTCTAAATAATAGGTTGGCTGATCCTTGTTTAGGTGGTTGTGAAGGACCATATAGTTTTCGTCATATTATATCTTTAGGAAATGATAGCAATGTCTTTGATGTAAGTCTATAAACTGTGCATTCTCTTTGAATAATTTACAAAGTTTATTTGTTACTTTGTCATGACATCTTTTCCTAAACACTCTTGTTTCTCAACCAACTATGTTGTCTAACATCAAACCACATATACATAATATATACCCACACATTCAGACCTGTCACATTCAACCCACATGCACAAGCTTGCTCCCATAACACACCCAATTAGCATCCGTGGTCTTTTGCATGATTTTTCTTATCACTTTAGAATGGTGTCCAAGCTCGTGAAATTAGTGGTAATCTAGATGCACCTGAAGGAGGATTTGATGGATTTCTACAATCAATTGTTTGTCAAGATGTAAGTTGATAGATACAAAGGATGACATAATATATTTAATTAACTTTACAAGGCCAGTACAATTAGTATCAATGTTGTAAATGGCCACAAAGTTATTTGTTTGGTGTAGGAGAGGCAGCCTTACTTGGTAGTCTTGGTCAGATTTGTGGTCACAAAAATATTGTAATCACACCTTACATGTTAATTATGTCATGGTGTGGTATGTGTATAATCAAGTGTAAGAAGTGACTTCTGGATTTATGACTTGGGGGCATACAACATACAAGTAGTGTGTGTGTGTTCCAGAGTGTTTTTTTCTCAAGCCAGATCATTTCCTACTTGTTTATTTAATAATATTGACTCTTTGAAGGGTTCTATTTTGTTTATTATATCTTAATTATATAGTTAATTGGTTGGCGGAAAAATGCTCGTCATCTGCTATTGTATATTACTGATGCTGGCTTTCATTTTGCAGGAGATGGAAAGGTTTGTTCATTTTTACAACATTCAGTCACAACATACACCACTAAGATGAACTGCATGTCAAACAACAAAACCGTTCACATCTAAATAGTGTGTTATTTATGTTTTTATCACCTAGCTTGGAGGAGCTGTCATTCCACACACTGGAGAATGTTTAATGGGACAACAAGTAAACAATGAACCTGTTGACTACACTCAGTATGATAGACTAGTAAGTTCAGGTAGTCTGGTAAATTGTAGTTACTGCTGGCACTATTTTTTAATAGGATTATCCATCTGTTGGACAAATTAGAGAAAAATTGAGAGAATTTGATATTATTCCTTTGTTTGCTGTGACTGATGGTGCTAGAACATTTTATAATGTAAGCTTAACATGGTGGAGTATTGTGACATACTTCCTCTCTCTTCTTGGCAGGCTCTTGCAGCTGAGTTAGAAGGAGCTGATGTAGAAGAGTTAGAATCTGATTCAGGTAATGTTGTACAGCTCATTGAAGAAAGCTATCGGGTAAATAAGTAGTACTCATCTCACATCTCCATTAATTTATTTATTCTACAGAGAGTATCACAACGTGTTATTATATCTCCTGATAATGCTCCTGGCATTGCTTTTAATATCACCCCTGTAACGTGCCCACAGTGAGTTCTTTTGATAATATTGCCATAGGAACAATGGAAATCACATCTCTTCTAATAGACCTGAAGGCAGTATTTGCAATGGTCTTGAAATTAATCGGACAGCTGTCTTTGACATCACTGCTACTCTCCTTCAATGTAGTTCTGAGTTTACGAGTGGAACAAGACGGTAAATTGATGTTGAATTCATTATTGATAGTAATTGCATCTCTCTTAATTCGTTCAGTATAAATTTCCGAATTCTTGGTTTTGGATCTTTTGAGGTTCAAGTCAACGCAATATGTGGGTGTGAATGTGAAGATAATGCAGTACAAAACAGTCCAGATTGTACAAATGGGAATGGTACATTTACTTGTGGTATATGCGAATGCAATAGAGGAAGGTAAGATCAATTGTATTGAGTGATCATTGTAATACTGGTTTTTATCAGGTTTGGTGAACAATGTCAATGTGATGGTACAGGTCAAATAGCAGGTACAAACAACACGTGTGGGTAAGTATATTGTTAGTTTTAGTTGTAACACTTTGTTATCTTAATTGTTTTATAATAGACAAGGATCTAATGGTTTGGAGTGTTCTGGACAAGGGACTTGTATTTGTGGACGATGTAACTGTAACACATTATCCGTGAGTAGTAAACATTCAGCTAACAAATAGTCATCATTTTTTATAGGAAGGAAGACGATACTTTGGAGTCACTTGTGAATGTAATAACTTTGATTGTGACAAAGATTCTGCTGGACGTACCTGTGGAGGTAAATAACACAAGAGGCTACATATTATATGTTAATGATCTTGTTATCATAGAACCTGACAGAGGGAGGTGTTCCTGCAATGGGCAGTGTGAATGTCTTACATCGCCCCTTTCAGGATTACTTTACTCTGGACCAGCTTGTGAATGTAGTCCCGATAACAACACTTGTATCAACCCAAATATGCCTGACAGAGTATGTAGTGGTCGTGGGGCTTGTAACTGTGGTGAATGTGTTAACTGTAGCACGTATTTTATAGGCCAGTTTTGTGAAACATGTACTAATATTTCAGTAAGTTCATTTACTCCAGTTTTATTACCATATCATCTTTGCATTACAAAGGCTTGTCCTGTTGCCTCGTGTTCTACAAATTTGCTCTGTGCACGATGTGCTGCTGGTCTACTAACAGATGGCTGTGATCAGTGTACTAATACTACTCGTGTTAATAATCCTGGACAAGGCTATAGAATTAATGGCAAGTTATAATGTTATGATGTATTACAAAGAGCTCTGCCTCTAATAGGTAGTCAAGCTGTCACCTGTGATTTCACTGATGACGATGGCTGTGAATATCGTTACTTTGTTGCCCTTGATGACGATGGTAATAGTCGACCTGTTCACCTCGACACCAACGTTGGTATGTTAAGAGAAGACAAATTATAACAGTATTAATTTTAACTCTTTCTTTCTCTTCTTAGACTGTCCAAGTCGAGTTGCTCCTTGGGTTATTGCTGTAAGTATCATTGGAGGACTCCTGTTAATAGGAGCATTGATTCTTCTTGCAATCAAATTACTTCTTATGTTATTGGTAAAATAATTTTAAAATCAGTTATACTGATAAATAGAACTATTCTTTTCTTTAAAGGATTACATTGAAGTTAAAAAGTTCATGAAAGAAATACAAGATCCTGCTTTTAGGAAGGTAACTTAAAATAATACTACATGTGCAGCTGTCATTATTTGTCTCAATTTAGAATGAAAATCCCCTTTTTCAAAGTCCAAACAAAGAATATAAAAATCCAGTGTATGGGAAATAATAACATTATATATTATTCTTCACAATTCAATGTTTACTTTATATAATACAATATCTATTAACTATTAATATAATTGTATTCTTTCATTATTATTATTATTTACCATTTGTTGCAATAGCAATGTTTTATTAGTATCATTAATAATTATGTCAATTAATTAATAACTGGCCTTGTTAACAGTAGTAGCGAGAACATCCAATAACTGGTCTCGTAGTAATGACCACTCCCTATCATTCTCCTTCAGATTGACCTGATGATAAAAATACAATATAACGAGGTGTGGCACATACTATAACTCTAATTATGTGATGATAACATGTTAAGAAATAATTATAATAATACAATAGTTCTAGGAAATGTCTTTACCATAATGGTCCATATAAACTTTATTAATATAAATATATATATCATAATAGAGACCACACAAACATCATTGTTTATTAAATATCTCTATTGTATTAAATTAGTAATACTGTACAAATCATGTTGTTAAGACCAAATGCTGTGAAGATATGAATAGGATGATATATTTAATAAACTTTATAAGGCAACTATAGTTAGTATCAACGTGGTAAATGGCTATAAACTTATTGTTGTTTGTAGGAGAGGCAGCTTTACTTGGTAGTATTGATAATATTGATGTTTTACATGTTAGAAATAGTTATAGTCCATATGAGCTTTTAAAATGTAACACGTTTCTCTGTAATAATGTATAAACAACATTACAGCTGTATTATTACCGATCTTTAATAACGTATCAATGTTTGTAATCTGAGTTATGCACTTACAAGTCAATATTGTTCATTATCCTTATTGAAAAAAACAACATTTAGTTACATTAATGATGTTTATGTGAAATGCTTGTTAGATATATTCATTTCCTTCTCAAAACAAAATTAGCTAACTTTAGCTAAAAGTTCAACTAACTGCCAATTAATATTGGCAACCTTTCTATTCAAGCTAATCTGATGTAATGATTAACTATAGAATTGTATGGAATTATCTTGGCACAGAGAAGTAATAAGACTTTGTACTTTTACAAACTTAATAATAAACTAGACATTGTAGCTACATAGTCTATA
This sequence comes from Xestospongia bergquistia, assembly GCA_963965975.1. Taxonomy (NCBI): domain Eukaryota; kingdom Metazoa; phylum Porifera; class Demospongiae; order Haplosclerida; family Petrosiidae; genus Xestospongia; species Xestospongia bergquistia. The sequence continues at coordinate 313,158 of OZ014419.1, forward strand.
ATACATCTATAACACTAATAATGACATGTTCACTATATTTTAAGGAAATAAATGTAAGCTTTTAACAAGTCTCCTAACTGAATCAACTTGATCACAAAAACTAGCAATCAACAATCACCAACATTCCAATAAAATATTAATTTACATTATATTATAACTAATATATCTTATATTCCTATACATAAATCTGTATTAACAATAATATAATGTAGTTTAATATAATTATATAATTTATAATACATATTCATAAAGTTATTATATATAGAGATGTGTTAGTAATAACATTTCTCTCTATATAGAGATATGTTATTACTAGAACACCTCTATATATAGTACTAAGCATATGTGAGATGATGATGTATACTCCCACTTCATACTTATGTTGGTAGTTTATACCATAAATAAACACAAAACACACACCAGCTGGTCTTTTAATAGGTTTTGATGTGGTCCAAATCAATACATACACTGTTTACTATATTAGGAAGAAACTACCAACACTCTTAATGACTTGGAGTGGAGCCAAATATCATATAGTTTATATCAACAAATGCAATGATGTGAATTACTACAATTATAATTCTATAGTTGGCAGTCCACAGACAACACTTACCAACAAATCTTTGGCAGTATCATTGATCATGTCAGGATATTTGGACATATATTTACATTCATGTGCCAATGACAAGAAGATATGTATGAGAATATTAGATAAAGGGATCCATTTAATATGTTGTAATAATTTGTTTATTATTTGCACATCCAGAAATAACATATGATGTAGTAAAACGGAGGATTTTCTGACCAATGGATGATTGAGAGTATTGGTTGCCATAGCAACCATTAATGCTAATAAGAGGGGGGACAATGCTTGTGAAAAGGAAAGAGAGAGGGGTAAGAATTCACTAGAGAGAGAGAGAGAGAGAGAGAGAGAGAGAGAGAGAGAGAGAGAGAGAGAGAGAGAGAGAGAGAGAGAGAACTAAAGGAACAATAAATTATTTGTTAATTATTTAAAATATCTAATACCCTAATACATGACATGTTATTGTGTGCAGTCAGTGTGGCTAATTAGTCAATCAAAGAAGTGGGTGTGTGTCATATCTCTCTTTCTAATATGGTAATAAAAAACAGCTACAAATATGTATGAAAACAAATGATTACACTAAGTAAACTTTAACATATACAAATAAGGAGAGCCTGATATACTACACTCAAAATATCTTCATAAATGGAGCATAACATGATATAATATAATTAAATTAAGTGTCACTTACTTTTGAGAGACCAAATATAGTAAGGCATAAGATGTATCAAGTGGTATGACAATATTAGAGTGCTAAATAAATATATATCCCATTGTTTGTTATATTAGTACTTACCAGTAGTTTAGTTATAGAAGGTTCTAATACTGTTATTAATTGATGATTAGAGAGGGGCATCCCCATTAAACACCTCACAACAACCTACACAATATACCCAAATAATAATATAATACCCACCTCTATGTCATCATTGATACCCATAGTACATGACACATACCCTTAATATGTCACCATTAATATCCTCTATTGTTACCCTTAATATGTTCCCATTAATATCCTCTACTAGTGTTGTTTTAATATGTAAACTTTTAGTTGTACTTTAATTAATCTTCAGTTGTATCAGAAGATTTCTTTTAGTCTTAGTGATTTTGTTTCAAAAGAGTACTTCATTTCTGCAATGATATTGTCAAAATTCTCCACTGTAAGTAACTTTGCAAATACTTTGTTTTTAAAAGCTAATTACTTGTCATAAAGAAAACTAGTTTTGTATACAGCAACTTCAAATATATCTGAAGTTAAATCTTGAAGATATACTTTCAACTCAGCACCTTTGATATTGTCAGGATATGAACCATATTTTAACAGTGAAACATTCTACGATTGCAATGAATATAGTTATGTGTAGTTATTATGGTATACAAACTACGACAATAATGTACACAAAGTTACATGTATAAATTTATGTAATTAATACTAACTACATGTATTTACATGTGTTTACATGTATTTACATGTAATTACATATAATTACATGTATTTACATGTAATTACATATAATTACATGTGTTTACATGTAATTACATGTAATTACTAGTAGTGGTAGTTACAAAAATTAGTTAGATTTTATGGGTAATAAACAATAAACAATATGGTCAACATCTAACATTATCAAAGTTAGTGAAATTTAAATTTAAGTTCTAGTTTTATTTTTAGTATTATTAAGGTAGTCAATTTCAGATTAACTTTAGTTAGTATACTACCTCTTACTAAAATATATTTAATTTTAGTTTTGATATACCAAAATAACACTGATTGTTACCTTTAACTGAATATGTCACCATTAATACCCTCTATTATTAACCTGAACATGTCACTATTAATACCCTCTATTATTAACCTGAATATGTCACCATTAATACCCTCTATTATTAACCTGAATATGTCACCATTAATACCCTCTATTGTTACCCTTAATATGTCACTATTAATATCCTCCATATAAAAGTCTTACTTTTATTATCTCTTCTTGTTCTCTCTCACATTTCAAAGGTGGTACAATGTGCATTTGTTGTTCTGATGTTCCAAAGTGGATATCATCTCTTCTCTGTAACTGACGTAGTTGATCTTCAGAATAGCCTATAGCAACACATCAAAATAGAAAACTGATAAAATCATTCTAACTCACCAATCAAAATAGAGATAAGGAAACTAATATGGCGGGCAATTAAAGTGGGATATGCACCAGGTGTAGTATAATAGGTGTCTTTAGCTAATACCAGTAGTCTAGTGATATAGAGAATGATAACATAAAAATAACAATTATTACCTGTTATGTAACAAATATAGTAATGTTGTGGAAACAAGTATTGGAAATTTGTTTGACAAGATAAGGGAACAGAAAAGTGAGAGATCGGAAGACGAAAAACTAGATAAATGTCCCAGAAGATGAAACGTTGGCAGGTGCAGGGATGAGGGTAAAGACATAATAATACCCTCAAAATCTAGACAAGTTGAAATAATTATATGATATGGAGATTTTCAAAATTATACTCACCATATATTTCATACAATTTAGTATATAGAGACCTGAGCACACCCTCTATCTTTAGAGCTGCTGCACAATTGAGGAGTCTTAAAATCAGCTCAAAAAAAGCACGATTAACAGGTTTAGGCAGTTTTATTAAAAGATCTGGCAAAGTACTTAAACAAGGATAAAGGAAGTTGGATTGCAAGGATCTAGGAAGTGAATCATGTGAGATCACACGATCAGTGAGCAAGTGATCAATATAAAGTAATAAATGTTGTTTAGCAGACGATATTGGATGACATGCTATAAACAGTTTAACAAAGACAGTATAAAAACTATCTGATATCACTAACATAGAGTCTACACTCATATTATCCAGAATTTTAGTAAGGATCTTAACACACCGAACAAGCTGAGTTGAATTAGTTAAAAGTGATGGCAAACAAGGGATGTAAGTATCAAGATATTTCAAGACAGTATCAAGTGATAATGAATTGTGTTTATTAGCAAGAACTAACAAATACGACAGCTGGATATTAAGTGTTATTGATACAGATGAAGGTCTTGAAGTATTAGCCTCTTGAAATAATGGAAAATAAGGTAAAAAATGAGTAGCAACATGGCGTGTCAATTTGTGATCAATGTCTTCATTATAAGTTGTAATTTCCAATAACAAACAAAGGAGTTGTAACACTGTTTCAATGATCTCAGTAGAATAAGTTAGTTTTTTGTTAACTTTTGTTGGTTGATACAATGCAATAGATGGAATTGTCTCTATCCAATATTCTAACAAGACTTGAATAAACCGGTTTATAAAACCAGTTTCGTCAAATGTAATTGGTGTCTTTGTCACTTCAGTTATCTTTGGAAAATGTTGATCAGGCTGTAGTAATGCTAGCAAAGATGATGAATGAAGATAATCTTGAAGGTTTTTTAAGGATGATAAACGTCCCCTAGTCTGAACTACTTCATGTTCCACGTCAAGAATAGGAGCAATGCGTTCTCTGGTGGGTGGGGCTTGAGACATAGTTGTAAGAAGTGTAAGAAATCGAAGAAGTTGCTGAAAAACTTGTAATCTTGAAGACTGTCGTGAGAAAATACTTCCTGACTTACTGATTATATTATAACTCTCTTGATTTCTGACTTTACCTGATGTCTTTGGAGTATAAGAAGTAACTAATGGAAGATAAAATGGCAAGAGTTGATAGATATAATTCTGTACCAGTTCTGGATAGAACGTCAGTAAAAGATCGACTACCTTCATACCAGAAAGCCTAATGGTCTCTTTAATATGGGTAATGGCACATTTTACACTGGCTAATGTCAGCTCAATGAATGGTGCCATCTGTTGAGATGGAACTGTCTGATAAATGCATTTGAGGAGGAGATACAATGCATGACGTACAGATTCCTCATGATCAACTAACTGAGCAGCAAAAAGTGTAGTTAGTTGACTCAAACAAGGTAGAAGTAAGGACGGAGATGTGATAAAGAGCTCACGTAAACCAGTTAAAGCATCACGACGCACTGAAGACTTGGGATGAGACAAGTGCTTAAATAGATCCTACAAAATTGTACCATATAAGGTAATATATATATAACAAAACCTGTAATGTTAGTTTGCGATGAGTGCTTGGCCCTGCAGTCTGTTCCAGTTGAGTGGGAACTACAACACTGTGAGCTTTAAAAGAAACATTTGTTGCATTTTCAGGAGGTCTTTTCCCTTTGCCTAGCTTTTGCTTTTTTTTGGGAAAGTCAGCAGAAGAGTGCTTCTTTCTCTTCATGATACCACGTGGGTTTGGCGTGTACGGAAGTAAACAAAAATATTCTGAAATTTTTATAGAAATGCAATGGGAGAAAAGAAATAATTACTCCGTATACTACATACAGTAATGTAAAAATCATTTTAACATATATCAACGTTTTTTCTTTTTCTTTTTCTGTTGCATCTTTTCTCTTCTGTTGTCTTTCTTCATACGAGGATCTACCACTTTAAAACACCCACTGACACCAGCTGGTCTTCGTACTCTTTTTCCAACTCCCTTTTTAGCTACTACATATTGTACATCTTGTTTCTTTCGGCCCATAAGTCCTGCCTTTTTATATATTCCTTTAATTTGTCGAGCCTTTTCATGATCAGTCACATCAACTGTATCACATATAACTTGTGCTTTTTGGCGAGCTTTCTCTAACTTCTTTATGGCTCGATGTTTCTTTCGAGCTTTAGCTTCAGCAATTTTTTTGATTGGACGAGCATTTATCTCTCGGAGTTTCTTGCGATATTCATCGACCATTACTTTAGTTATAGGTAGTTGTTTCTGGCAGTGTGTGTTTTCATCTTCAAGAAACCAGTCAGGTAAATCTGGGTCATCATGAGTCCATTTATTGTACCCACTCTCTATTAGTTCTTGTCTTTTCTTACGAGATTGGACCATTAATGCACCAATTGCTAAACCCTCTGGGTCAAGTTTTCTGATCTTGGGTTCGGTCTCCTCCTCAAATGCTCCTCTAATTTGTGTATTTTTCATATCTATAGTAACATCAGAATTACTGACATCACTTTCCAAACTTTTTCCATCAGCTGTTATTAGATTGTTTTCATTTAAACTACTAACACAAAATATAACTGATCAACTAAATACAAAATTATTTACTTTTTTTCTTCATCTTGATAAGTTTTACCTCGTCCTTCTCTGTTAACCAGTTTTCCACCTGTGAGTTCATATCGTCTCACTGCTTTTTCCATCTCTTCCTCGACATCTTGTTGTCTCTCTTCTAGTCCAGAGAACACAGGGTCACTAAACCATTGTACTGTTTTACGAGACTGTTGAATACTTTTATCTTCTAATTGGACTAACAATGGGTTAGTCCCTGGAATATAAACAAAAATTAATAGTAACAATATAATCATTAATCAACAACTACCTTCAACTGATTCTCCTCCTAAGCTTTCAACATCCTCTTCATTCTCCCACTCCATGTCACCACCCTCTCCCTCTCCCTCTCCTTCTCCTTCTCCCTCACTCTCTTCCTCATCATCATCAATAGACAAATAAATATCTTCCTCGTGTAGTATAGGACATGTATCTTCTTCACCTTCACTTTCCTCACTCTCACTAATGACCTCTCCCTGATTGACCACGTCTAACTCTTGACTACTTTTTATATTTTGCAAAGAAAACATAGCTTCTCGTTTCGAAACCAATTCTTCAGCTTCTTTATGAGTCTCTAGTTGAGCAGACAAGCGTTCCTGGATTTTCTTTCTCTGCTTTCGTTGATGCTTAACAATTCTAAAAGATAATCTTTATATTAAATTATTCTTGTAATCAAATCTCTTGTACCTTTTCACTTCAGCTTTTTCTTCTTTAGCTAATTCTTTTATTTTAATATCTACTTCAGTCAAGTCTATGTCATCATTATCTGACTCAGCATCTTTCTTATCTCTTTCGTCATTCTCACTGTCACTGAATTGGTCTATAAATTCTTTCATTTTTTCCCGCCATTTTATCAACTGCTTCAATTCTTTTAAACCCAGGACCTACACAAATAATACCAGATCTATTTATAAACTAAACTACGCATCCATTATGTTATAATTCATCCATTTTGTCACAAATATATATCCATTCCATATATCATGTATCCATTGCATACATTCATTTTTCACCTTTATATCATCACATGATTGTCTAATTTCTTCAGTTGTTAAAGGATGTTTGTTGAATACTTCACTGGCTTTATCAAACTCTAATCTATGTATGCTGGCTAGCATACTCATATGATCACTGCTCATCACAAAATCAAGTGTGCTTGCTGACTGAAAGAGAATATTTTGACCTTCAGGATAACCCAGTGCAGATTTTATTGGTTTCTATGGAAACAATAATTAGTAAACAATTTATTCAAATATAAAAAAATATATGTTATATTATAAGTTGTACCTTAAGTCTCTGCAAGCTTAGTTGAGGTTTTTCTTCTGGTTCTAGTTCCTGAAATACTATCTTTGGATCAAGGACTTTAGGATCTGGTTTTCCTTTAATTTGATAGCCTTTACAAACTACAAATATTTCTGCTGATTCAATACGAGAGGCTTGTGGTTTAGTAGCATGGACTTTACTAAATAATTGTTGAAAAACATTCAATAATGCTTGGTAATCTTTTGACCGAAATACCTTGAAAGAAAAATAAAACTACATATATCAAATATCATTATCTATTTTACTTTCGTAATAAACCAGCCTCCAGGTCTTAGGAACTCTGTGGCTAACTTGAGAGCACTGAGTACCAGCTGAGCTTGTGAGAACGCATCCTGAATCCAAGCAGATCCAACATTTGGTGCTCCATCATTTAAAATACAATCTACTTTCCATGTCTTTAACTCCCTTTGTAACAACTGCAGCAATAAAGAAAAGGAGAAAAAAAAAGGAGGCAGAATGACCAAAAAAAAAAACGACTGCACTGACCGGGAATCGAACCCGGGCCCCCCGCGTGGCAGGCGAGGATTCTACCACTGAACCATCAGTGCACCCATGAGAAATACCTAATAGCTATCAGTAATCATAGATTATCTATGCCCTTGACGAAATGCTGTAAACTAACATTAATTTATTTGATTCTTATTAAACAAGCATTGAACTATCAAATAAAATCACAACATACTTGTTTGCAGTTACTGGTAGTAATGTCAGCTTGAATAGTTATGACATTATAAATTGGTTTTATTGGTACCAAGTCAACGCCGATAATAATGCTGGAAACAGGCATGTGCTTAGCTGCCACTTGTAACCAACCACCCGGTGCAGCACATAAATCTATCAGAACTCTCGACTGCTGTAAGAACTGGAATTTCCGGTTCAGCTGGATTAATTTAAAAGCTGATCTTGCACGATAACCTGTCTCCTTAGCCAAATGATAGAACTTGTCTTGCCTTCTTTTACCAAGTTTAGCTTTCTTCCCCATTTTCAATCAAGAAGTCTGAGTGTTACTATACCACGTGTTTATATGTTAAAATAGTTTTAATTATATTCATAGGGTCTTGCACCATAAAGTGCTGATTCAGCATCAGAAAACAAAAGGTAGGCATTTTTCTTCTTTAACATCTTCGTTTCATCTCTGTCGTTGTAGGTAAGATCAGATTGTACTTCTCTCACAATATGACTGATACATCAGAGGCAAGTTCCACTGTGTACATGTATACATGTATTACATGTCAGGTTGCGTTTGGGGATTCCGATATCCAAAGAGCTCACTATAAAAGTGATTGGCATAGATATAACCTGAAACGTAAAGTTGTCGAACTGCCACCAGTGTCTGCTGAGAATTTTCAAGAAAGAGTTTTAGCTCAAAGAAAGGCTGATGCACTTCAACTTGAAGAGAAGCAGTCACAATATTGTAAAGTATGTCATAAAACTTTTGCCAGTGACAAATCTTTTGAAAGCCATCTTCGCTCTCATAAACACAAAGATATTGTTGAGAAACAAAACAAGAAGGCATTGATAAAAAACTCCTTGGAAGAATCTGTTGAGAAAAATGCCAAATCTGAGACAACTCCTTTGGAATCACAGATCTCCGAAGAGACCACGGATACTAGCAAATGTGACCAAGAAGAAGATGAACAAGAGCCTCTAGAAGTCAATGAATGTCTGTTTTGTCCCCACTATGAAGAAGATCTTGAAGCTAATCTAGATCACATGAGCCGATGTCATGGTTTCTTCATTCCTGACTTGGAGTACTTGGTAGATCTTAAAGGTCTCATAGAGTATCTTTGTGAGAAAGTGGGTGTGGCTAACATGTGCCTCTATTGTAATGAAAAGGGTAAAATGTTTTATTCCGTGGAGTCCGTCCAACACCACATGATTGATAAGTCACACTGCAAGTTATTTTTTGAGGGAGATTCAGCACTAGAGTATAGTGAATTTTATGACTACACAACCAGTTACCCAGATCACAAAGATGGCTCTTCTCCGGATGAAGAGATTAACCCTACTGACTCCACCCTCAAGATCAACGAAGACTTGGAATTGGTCTTGCCATCTGGAGTCACAATAGGTCATCGTTATCTCAAACATTATTACAAGCAACATCTACCAACTTATGAACATCGTAAAGCTACTTTGATTGGACGTGTAATGACAAAGTATCGAGCTATAGGATGGAAAGGGTCACTTGATGAGACCAGACGTGACAGAGATAAAGCTTGGGCTTTAAGAATGAAACAGCAGCGAGAAATGAAACTTGGAGTGAAAGCAAACAAACTCCAAAGACATTTCCGTCCTCAAGTGATATTTTAAAATTGTATTGTGTAATTGTTATAACAACAAAATTAATGTAAATATCAATATTTGTTAAAAACACTCTTGCAAAAAGAATGGTAATTGTATAATGTTCTCTCTTAAAATAGTATACACAATCTGTTCAATATAGTTGGCCATATTTATTTCTTTCACTGCTACAGAAGACATATCAAGAAATAATTTACTAGTTAGAGATGCACGCTTAGAAATATGACTCAAAGAAGAGAAGGGGAGAGAGGTCACATGACAGTATTCTTGTACCAGTTGACGATACCTGGTACAATCATCTGATGATATATTTTGAAGAAGTCCCTCATATCTGAATACAATAAGACCATTAACAATATTCTCAAGTGAATGATACCTACCTCGGGAATAGTATTAACTTAACAAATTCTCTTGTCAATTGGGTTTGTTCTATTAAGTTTGTTATAAAATATTTAGCGGCTCTCATAAGTATTTGATGATTCCAATCTCCATCAAATGGAATAGGAGCATTCAGTATAGTTTCCATTAGCAAATAATCTTGTGAGTCATACCATATATTTAATGATATACTAGGTAATACTGTAATGACACAGTGAAACCAATATGGTGGCAAGTAAAGAGCATTTCCAGGTAAAACATCAAGTATAAGAAATGGTTGAGGACCAGAATGTCCCAGAACATCTAACTGAAATATTAAATGTAGTAACCAGAGATAGTTATACTGAAATAAATGTCTATCATATACCATTTACCAATATGTACCTGTGTTTGTCTATAAAGAGAATGTAGAGAAGGATATAGTCTGAGATCATGATGTGAAGATGGTGGAAACAGTAAGAACTTCTTTTTCCCTTTAATGACATAATGTAAATTATGGGATGTATCATAATGTGTATATGCTGTAACATTGGCACTACCAAACCAATAATTCACTTGTCCAGAACCCTCATGAGGGGGAAACGTAATATTAGATATAGACTGCAAGGATGTGGCAAAAGGAAGCAATTCAACATCTCCACTTGCATAAAAATATCGTTGAGAAGGAGATTGGATTTCTTGGAAAAACTCACGTCCTGTAATGACAACATCTTGATACGTTTTGTTCACTGAGAATTCTTGCACTATATCAAGAGGTTGATTGATTGCATGATATTGGAATAATGAGTTTATACTAGTTTTACAAGATAAAACACGAACATTGTCTTCTAATTCTCTAAAAGTCCATTGACTAAAATTGATGTGATCAAATGGTGTATTGGTAAGTATTACAGGATATCTCAATGATGACAGCTGGAAAAAAAACGATAAATTATTCTTTATATAATTGAGACAAAGATTTACTTACAAACTCTGTCATATGATGAGGATTAGAGTCATTATGTAACCACTGAAGCAGTCTCCTGCAGTAATATATATTGGATTGATGTTAATGCTTTCGTTTATCTTTTCTTACGTTGTTTGATCTGAATGAGTCCATGGTAGTGGAAAATAGATATAATAGAAACTGGAAAAAATGGAGATCAGAGCAAAAATGAATCCAAAAATGTAAAACCAGTACATTATAGGCGTGGCTGAATAAAAGGCGTGGCTAACTGTTGGAGAGTTATCCCACCCCATTCTTTCTGAGCAGCATGGTAAGTTAAATCTATTTGAATCAGTTCTTTTCTTTCATCGTCAGCTCATCTTTCTATTTCAATGTTTGTTAATTGTACTATATTATCCATAATGTAGGCTAAGAGAACAAAGAAGGTCGGAGTAGTGGGTAAATATGGCACAAGGTATGGTGCCTCACTTAGAAAGATGGTAAAGAAAATAGAAATTACTCAACACTCAAAATATAACTGTTACTTTTGTGGAAAGGTAACTTTTAAGTATTACTGTTCTATACATAACTAGTACAAATTTGTATATTAAATTTTTAATAGTAATTATTAACAATAGATTTATCTTCACTATAGCGGTCTATGAAACGAACTTGTGTTGGTATTTGGAAGTGTAAAAAGTGTAGAAAGGTCATTGCTGGTGGAGCATGGGTACCCAGGTAAGCAGCCTTCCTCCTATTGACTTGTATACACTTCTTTTAGTACAACAGCTGCAGCTACAATCAGAGGAGTTATAAGACGTCTCAGAGAAATTGCTGAACAATAAATTGTTTCATGTTATTTCTTAAGAAAATTTAAATCAATTTACCGGTCAACTTATTTAGACGTTAAAAATAAATAAAATGATTCTGATGACTAAATTAATAAATATCACTAGAAATTTTGTGGAATTAATAATCTGTTTTCCACACATAATCTAACAATTTCATGACATTCTCATACAGAACAAACACTAGTGCTACATCAGCACAAACTCGACCTAGCCGTGGTGTGGTACCTTTATAAAACCTGCAGTTAAAAGAAGATATCAAGTTATCTGTAATTACACAGATAGCATTATCAAATTTAGCAAATAACTTCTACAAAAGTAACATACGCTTTCAATCCTTCATGTTTGGCAATTTTCATAGCACAATCCAAAGTATTTTTATACTTGTGAGCATCAAGTCCCTACAAAGAAAGAGGGTACACATATTACAAGACCCCCTACATGGGGGCAGAGTATGTACCTGTAATCTCGTCTTTATTACATCAATAGGAGTATTACCAAATACACTGGCAGCTCCAGCAGTAGCACCACATAAAGCTGTCTTTATTGTACCAATATCTTTACCATAATCACCACCTTGTATCCAATGTTTTAAGTTCTCATAAACAAAGAAACGAATCATCTGATTAGTTCCTTGTTTAAGAATGGTCGGTGTCAAACCTTGATATGTACCTCTTAAACCTTATATGGTAATGACATATACTTGTTAATTTATTATATATTGTACCTTCTTCCTTTACAATAGTACGGACACCATGAAAGAACCCTCTGTATTTGGGATTAGGTTGGGTCTGATCATGAATAAATTTGACTTTTATTGTCTCCATTGGACAAACAATTATAATAGCTTCACTACAACCTGCTCCTAAACCTGCTAGAAGTCGTTGTGGCTGAGTCATTCTACCTCTATCGTCAGCCATCTTGTTCTTGAGAAACTCAAACATAGAGAACCTATAATAGAGTAAGGTCACTTTTAACCACAATATAAACAATACATACATTATATAAACAATTAAACACATTAACAGATAACTCACCTTACAGAAGCTTTAGGAATAGAACCATACACAAGAGAGCTGAGTCCTCTATATAGACCCAGTATACCATGTTGTCTAACAGTGACTACAGCACAGTTAATAGGACCTTTATATTGTGGTTTAGCAGACCGTTCATCTAATTGTAATTGTGTCTTGACATATTCTGTTGGAAATGTGATCATAATCTCTAAACCTCCAGCAATACCACCTGTGAGAAAGAGGATCATCCTTATATGCCACATCTATTTACAACAATAGTAATTATAGGAAACATGGTCACAGACATAATCTATAAATGATTATTGCTATTGAGCTTCTTTCATTGTTAGATAATTTTATTTTAGCTACTAATTATATAGTGAAGTCTCTTTATTGTTACATTAAGTAGTTGAGCAACATAGTATACTTAAATTAATTAAATTTCATTTCTTTATAATACATTAGAGAGAGAGAGAGAGAGAGAGAGTGAGATACAAACACATTATATATTTACCTGCAAGAATGGCTTTTCCTGGATGCTTTTTACCTGTTCTACCACTACCACCAGCAGCAGCTGCCGCAAACTGTCGATAATATGGAGAGATTGTCTTGAAGTGGCCATGATCCATGATACATAAAATCTGAAAAGAATTATATTAAATATTTACTATTTTAACGAACCACTTACTTTTAATTTAATTTCTATAATGATAAGAATATTAGTGTCGCCCTTTCAGATCATCAATGTGATAAATACTTGATGTGCAGTCTTTAGCAACAAGATTTTGTCACGTGATGACACACCTTCAACAATGTTCTATAATATACATAGTATACGGAGTACAAATCCTTCTTACATTTCTGTACAAATTTCAGAACGTTTCCGTTCACGTCCGTATAGTAATACAAAGACCACTCCTTCAAATCTTTAATCCGGGAAAATTCGACTGCTAAAAATGAGTAAAATCAAAGAAGGAGAAGGTACTATGTATTTTGTGTTAATTGTGTTAACATATTATTTTCTATAGCTCTTAAAAAAGTCTTAAATTATATGACTGATCAGAACAGACCATATAGTGCAGGTAAGTGGAAATCCTTTGATCATGTGACCCTATATATTCATCAGGTGATGTCATGTCTAATATGCATAAAGAATTCAACAAACCTGTATGTCCTCATAATGATCACATGACAATCATGCAATATGTTTTTTGTAGTGCATTCAACGTACATTGGATCAGTTAGTTAGTGCAGGGAAACTAAAGGAAAAAATATATGGAAAACAAAAAGTATTAGGACAATGTGGCTCCTCCCCTTAATTATGTACATGTAGATTTATGTAGTGGATCAGTCGTTATTTCCAGCTGTAGACGAGAATGAAATCACAAAAATGGATAAACAAATTACTAGACTACAAGAAGAAATGAAAAAAATGCAAAGTGAATGTGTTGCTATGGAAACAAGTAAGTCTAATCTTTAAATATACATGAGTGTTGTAAACTTTGAAATGTTAGAATTATCTGCTTTAAAAAATTCTCTAACAATGGAAGAAGCTCAGCAGCAATTAAAAGAATTAGAAAAAGAAGTATATATTAATAATAATATATAAAGTAGTTCTCTCTCTCTCTCTGTCCATTTAGTGTTCTGAATTGAATGAGAGATTAATTAAAGCTAAAGAAAGTTTGTTATAATCATTAGATGACTATTGAATCATTGTATTATAGGTAGTAAGGACATCACATCAGATCAGACTGAGAGAATACATAAAAGTCATCAAGTTGCTGTTACACAGTGGAGAAAGAGGAAGAGACTAGTTAGTACTGTACTAGTCATCTCTCTATTTATCCCTTCCTTTTAAAGGCAATGGACATTATTAATACTGTACTAGAAGGTTATCCCAAGTCTAAAAAGGAGTTTTTAGTAAGTTATATCATATCCTGGTAATGGTTTTCACTTAATATGTTACAATAGGAAGAGGTTGGTCTGGAAACAGATGAAGATTGTGGTGTTTCTATACCTAAATCCACTTAATTGTGATCACATGACTATCAACATAGTATCACATGATCTAAAAAATCCATAAAAATTCACACAGACAAACAAACTAAAAAATTACATTAATTGTGATCACATGACTATCAACATAATATCACATGATCTAAAAAATTACATTAAGCTGATTCAAACGTATCTGTTTCAGTCAGTGCAAACAATAGCTTCTCTCTCATTTCTTCTCTTGATCTGTAAGGAGGAAGATCTATCCGATTGAAGCAAGTATGTGCACTAAGAACAAAGAACAATAATAACAATATAGTCATTACTACATTTAATATTTACATAACAAGTGATTCCACTAAACCAGTATGGCGATCAATGGTAAATTTCTGTAACTGTTGTGATGATCCTCTCAAAGCCTTAAAACCTTCATAAGGTATACTAGAAGTACCAGTAGCAAACTAAATTAAAGAGTAGAAAACTAGTCTATATAATGGGATGTACTTACTTGTAGAAATCTTAACTTCTGTTCATCAGTAAATGATTCTATAGCTTCCCAGAACCACAATATAACTTGATGTATTGATGAATATCCTGCACATGAAAAGTATGAGCATGTATTACTAATCTATAGATTACTAATACCTCCCCAATATTGAGTATTAGCTTTCCAATCTTCCATATTGATTTCAGGGGTACCAGCAATTACCCATTCTAGTTCTTTAGCATCAAAAGGTCTCAAATATTCCAATGGAATCATCTCCTTGAGACCTTTTGACATGCTTTCAACTTGTTGCTGTACACCATGAGATAAACGCCACTGGACCATCAAATCAACATACTCCTTTTTATTATTCTCTGTAACTTCAATGCCTGCTCCACCTGGTTTTAATTCCTTGTCTATTACCTGAAAATGGAATGAATTTAAATAATCTAATTCTAAAAATAGTAGTATAATTATTTTGTAAGTGCTACTGTAATAAAATTCATCACTATACTGCGTGTCTACACAATATTTAGTGACAAATTTAAAGAGAACTAGAAGCATTAATTAGAATTAACTGACTTCTCCAAATGATTCCTCTGGTACTGTAAATGTCAACTCTAAAGGAGCAGGATCATTCTCTAAAACAAACTTTAAACTGTTATAGAAACTAATGTCAATAGCTTCCACATCACTAACAGTAAATGGTCTATATACGTCAAAAGATAGAAAAAAAATTAAAGAATTAAAAGTCTGACAAATTTAGTCACTTACAAACCAAGAAGAGATTTGTAGACATGTCGGGCAAAGAAAACATCTAATAAGTGATTTTGTATGATGGCATATCCAATGACACGACCAGCAAATCTAAACCTTTAAAGAACTTAGAAACAAACTTAATGTAATTATGCTAACCAGAGATGAGCATCATCAATCTGTGAAGAATACCGACTTATTTGTACAGTATAAGCACCATGAGCTGTATATTCAAATAATCCATAATATGGATTAAATAAGACACGAGAAAGCTTAAAGAAAAGTTCTCTCTGTGGTCCACCATAATCCAAGCCTTCCTCTTCATCCCAAGACACATAAATACGCTGTGCTCGAAGGTGCTTAGCTGATGTACTCATTATAAAACGATAAGCATCTTCAAGTAGGTTTTCTCTTCGAACTGACAATCTATATTATATAGAGACAAATACTTAATGGACCATCACTAGACAATACTGACATGAAAGGTATTCACCTTTGGTTGCCATAGCTACTTGAGGCATAACCATTGATGTCCAATATGGACTGTAATTGTTGTAACTTTTGAACAAATTCTTGATTTAAACGTGGGGGAGGAGGAGGCGTGGGTACATTTGGTGTTACTCTTGTGCTGTGGTTATTGTCAAACTCTATTATTTGAGGAGCAATTCTCCTATAATTTTAGATCACATGACAATCATGTGACATTGAACTCACTCGACAAGATCTCTAAGAACGCTTTGTCTATTCAACTCAAATTCGATCAAGGGTAAATCCCATGTACCACAAATTTGAACAATGGACCTATTAATGTACAACTAATAATACTAGCAATGATGTTATATATAACATATAATACACAAGGAGTATACCTCTCGTCAGGGTCCAAGGAGGGTAACCTATCCAAAATATTAGGTTGTGACATAAATGCTAGAACTTGACTTGATGTGGGAATACCACCTAGTCAGAAGTAAGAGGTCAAAGGTTAGGACATAATTACTTATTACCAGAGGATGTGGCTGTACTAGTAGTGGTAGTGGAAGGAGTCTCTGGAGTGTCACTGATATTTAAGATGTCATTACGCAAGTCACTGTGGAGTACACACACACACTGTGTTGAATGTTTTCTCTCTCTCACTTACAAAATAAATTGTCGAGCTTGAGCATTTTCACTGAGTACTTCTGCAACTTCAAATGTTAAAGAACCACTGAACTGTACAATCAATTGCCTAGTAAAGATAGAGAGTAGAGATAGGGTTAAATATATCACAAATACCTCATATAAGGTTGTATACTACCACATCTTCTTAGTACAGTATGATATACGTCAGGTGATTGAAAAAAGTCAATAATCTGGTACATTGCTATACCCATATCTAATGGATGAATAGATATAGAGGAATGGATGAATAATTGGAACAAAAATGGACAAACACTTAGAAATGGACATACAGTCATTTTGATCCACATCCATATCAGGAGGCGTGGTTGGAACAGGTGGTTGAGATGGAGATGGGACGGGGGGAGGAAGAGGAGGAGGAACAAGGGAGGAAGGTGGATTATAAAACACTTGATGTTCAATTTCCATTTCAAATAGACTAACAAACAGAAAATCAAAAAAAAAATTGAGAAGTAATAAATTACCTTAATATAATAGTTAATTCAAAATATTCCTCGTCAGACTCATTCTGAAGTTGTTCTAGTTTTGGAACACCTTCAGATCTAATCTGCTCAATATTCCTTCTACAACAAAATACATCATGGAATCAAATCATATGATAGTCACATGACAGACCTGACTTGATTAGAAATATTTTCATATCGTGATGAGAGAACTGTAAAGATATCTTGTTGTCTTAAAAAAGCTACTATGCGTTCACTGTATGCTATGTGTGTGAATTAAATAAAAAAATCATACATTGTGACTACATGTCATTACTTTGAGGTGGACCAGACGTGGGAGGTGGGGGTGGGGGAGGGGCCAGGGGAGGAGAAAAAGTACCATTACCATCATTTGTCTAATGTCATAAGATAACTCATCAATTAACTATATACACACATACTGCTGTAGTGGGCGTGGTTGCACTTCGACCTGGTCTAGACCTGTTTGTAGGAGGACTAATTTCAGGGTTTGATGAAGAGCGAGGAGAAGTGGAAGAATAAACAGGTCGAGTTCTCATCTAGTGGTAATAGATATTATATTGATATCAAACACATAATGAAGTTACCATTCCAGGTTGCTGTACAGAATTTGTCCTTAGTTGTCTCCCTGGTAACGGCAAACGAGGGTCAATGTAAGTTGTGGATTGGGAATTATGATCCACAAATACAACCTAAAAAATTTAAGCCATCATGCATCCATTTCCTTATGGCTATGTATCCATTTCACATGGCTATGTATCTATTTTCTCAACTATCCAACTAACCTTCTGATTTGTTTTATCAACTCTTTTTTCCCAACCATCAGGTAATTCACAATCAATGAGAGCAAAACTATTGATAGCTTTAACAAGTCGAGATGAATGGACATATTTTGAAAAGAGGGTGTGGTCACTACGTATAGATTGAATCAGTTTAAGAAGCGCCAGGTCTCGAAAGAAGACATCATTTCCAACTGCCTATATCAAGAGTTAATATAGCATATAATTAACTATACTACCTTAGCATATTCATAGAGGTCAGTTCTTGTTAAGAAAAGAAAACCAGGATGTTCCTTAAAGCTATCATCGACGCTATCAATACGTTGTATTACATGAGGGACAGCCAAGCTACTACTTGTGGTGGGAGCTGACGTTTGAGCCTTGTTCTTACCATCTTTTTCATCAGGTGTTTCAATAAATATGACATCATCCACCACACACTCCTCTGATATAATCTGTACTGGACTTAATGGAGTAGATGAAGTACTGGAATGAGGACTAGTATGGGTTTGAAACTCAGAATTGGTTTCAGTCTGTGTTAATGGCACTGGTTCTAAGCCCTGATGACGTCTAAATGATGTTCTCTGGGCAGGACAACTATTTTGACGCATAAGCTGGTTACGAGATGATCTAAATGGCATGTTAAATTATTACACATTACATTGTACAAACCTGGCCATGAATTGTTCCAGTCCAAGATGGAGACTATTCTGAGGAGCTGTGTGTATGCGTGTGAGAGAAAGAGATCAATGTTAGCTATCATTTAATATTATTAATATACCCATGGTTGGTACACAGCTCTCAGTAAGGGGATCTGTATTTGTTATTGTTGGTTGAGTGTCCACAACTCTAAGAGAAGAGGTGAAGTTAGAGTTACGAGAGGAATGCTGGACGATAACAGAAGAATGGCGATTTGAAGAATAACGTCGTCGATGTTGATCTCCATGAAGTGTTCTACGAACCCATCGAATACGATCAGCTGGTCTAAAGAAAACTAATCTATGTCTTTTCTTATTTCTTCTAACCTTTCTGGCGGGATTTCATGAAAGTCTTCTGGTGGAGACTCAGCTATTTCTTCCACAGGAGAAAGAAGTGATACCACATTAGCTCCTAGAAAATTAATAAATTGTTATATAACCAACTATTGTGTCCTACTTGTTGTCTCAAATGGTAGATCAGTTAAATTACTTGTAATTGTCAGAGATATGTAACCAGATACCCGATCACTAGGTAGACGTTTTTGTAATGGATGATCAACCTTTCTCCTATAGTAAACATAGTGTTATAATTATTGACAAATATTTTCTATTTTCTTACAGTGATTGTTGATGTTGTAGAGCACCTAATGCTATATAACTTCTACCCATAAAGTGACTAGCAGATGGCCTTGATAATGAGAATTTATCTCTTACATCTATTAATAACACATCACTAGGTATAGCTCTGAATGTGAACTCCTGTAAATATGTAAATGAGATATGTCCATTCTTTTTAATATATAATACCTCATTCTCCCAATGAGGTTCAGATGTTTGGTTGATAGTAGACGTCACATCTGATTCTCCGTGATGATCAAGTTTCGGAAAACCTTTGCCATTTATAATAGACAATTTCAGGAAAGGATCGGGTGGTCCAAAAGTTTTCACTCGAAGGTTTGAACAAGACAATCCTACATGTTATAATTCAAAGTCACATGATTTAATTATATTTGTACCATGGACTCTAATCTCAATTGGCTCATTAATAATTGTGAGTGGGTACGAATTTATGGAGGCATCAGAAGGCGTGGTCTCTCCTGATGTTCTAATTATTAATTCATCACTTTGTGCTAAGAGGACATTATTACTTGTATAAAAACAGAAACAAACATTCCCTGACTCTTCTAAATGAAGAAATGGACATATACATGAAAAGAATGGACATATATTATATACCATTTATACAATCTGATATCAACCATTGTACTTGTCCGTGGTCATCTAAGTTTTGTCCTCTCATACGATAGTCAAGAAAACTTTCAGGATTAAGATCATCTAAGAAATAATATATTAATAGTATGGACATAATGGTTAAATAATATAATGAATATAATAGTATGGACATTATCATATACAAGAACTGATAAGGATTATTTCATTTGGTATGATAACACTAATAACAGGATAATGTGTCAGCACTTCATCATCAATTTACAAAACAATAAGTAGTAAAGATTCCCCAAAATTTAGCATTTGAGTTTTTTTGCATACTTAAACTTACTTACCTACTCTAAACATCCCAATCCAATCTCTCTCGCTTGGTACAGGGGGTTCCTCTCCCTCCTCCGTCCCACATCTGATAGTCCATTGTATTTGTACTCTTTCACCAACTCTGGCCTCGCTACGATCCAGTTGTAATTCACCACACATACGAGATATAGTTCGTAATATTGTTCCTCCACGTATCGACCTCGGTCTATTCGGAATTGTAACATTGTTTGTAGCGGCTTCATTACCACCCACTGATTGTAGTGTTTCTACTAAAGCTTCACCAATAGCAGACATATCCTGTTAGCAGTTAAAACACTCTACAACAAAGACAGCACCTTAGTATCACCTACTCTAAAGTTGTAAGCATAATCACTTGACCACACCTTCTAATGCACCACACCCACAAGTTGACATGCCAACAGTAAGTTTTATAACTAAGCATTACTGAGCATTCCTTTCTTACAGACAAAAGAAGAGAGTAAAAAAACATTTCAAGAAGTGCTACCAAAATATGGCATGGTTTACACTGAAGAAATTCCACAAATGGTAAAATAACTCACTAACGCTATATAGAATTTATTCTCAAGTATTTTTTGTACAGGTATTCACAAAACCAAAAATTCTTCCTCTAAAGTCAGTAACATTAGAAAAGATAGAAGAAATGCAAAAACAGGTATGAAAATCATGTGACTATCATGCAACAAGACGGTCTAAAACATGATCTTGATCTATAGGCACAAGAACAATTGAAACAAGAACTTACAAAAGAAAACAAAGAAACATCATAAATTACAATAATTGATCACTTTTAAAAACATGTTAACAAACGATCACTTAACTATAATGTTATTATGATACATTGATTTTTACTTTAATATTCATGGCGCCTAGTTCAGCAACAAGATATCTGAAGACATAAGGTACTGATATTATCTCAATATGTCCTCCTCCGTCACAAAGACTACAGGTCCATTTATAATCCAAAGAGTTGGAATCAATTGATGAAGGTTTGTTTAAAATAGGAGATAATATATTACCACAATCGCGACATATATGTGACTGAAAGAGGAGACATTAAATAGAGTAAATACATAAGAATACTATACTTACAAATGATCGATCTGAACAATTGATAAGACGGTCTTGTAATAAGAAAGAAGTTCCATGTGCCAAAAGAGAGTCTCTCTCCATTTCTCCAAACCTAATCCCACCAGCTCTTTTTCTACCCTATCATGATGACATTGTTATGACATCATATATGATATTATCCATACCTTGACTGGTTGATGAGTTAATATATCAATAGGACCTGTTGTCCGAACCTATAAAGGGTTAAATATAGAATTAGCAGAGAAAGGGTTAGATACTTGGAATTTATCGGACACCATGTGACGGAGACGTTGATAATAAACAACTCCAAAGAATATGTCTGCTTCAAATTCTCTCCCATCAATACCGCTATATAACCTCTCATGACCAAAATAATTATAGCCAGCTAATTGTAAACACAACTACCAATTAAACAATTGAGGAGCTTACCTTTCACTAATAAGTCTCCAAAGTATGCAACAGCTGGGTTGTCCTCTGAAAATGTAAAGGGTGTAGCATCATGACAAATGCCATGTAGAGCTGCCGATTTTCCTGCCATACTTTCAATCATCATACCTGATTGATTTTATCATGAAACCACACCCATTTAATTACACAATTTACCAATTGTCATACGAGATGGAAATCCATGAGGGTTAAATATTATATCAGGACACATCCCAGATTCAGTAAATGGCATATTCTCTACTGGCCATTTCTGACTACAAATTCCTTTTTGTCCATGACGACTAGCAAACTTGTCACCAATTACTGGATTTCTCTGTGAAGAAACCACACCCCTAATAATCAGATTATACACAATCATACTTACATTTAATCTTAACTTGATGAAGACTCGTTGCAAGGGTTGGTCCCCTGTCTCACTACCAAGAAGTTTAACCTACACACACACACACATGTACATATAAGATGCTATGTTATAATATCTCACTTGATCTATATAAGCTGGTTCATGAGATTTATACTTTACGACAATGACCTTATTAGATGCTACATCAATATAACTAAGAGAAAAATTAGGGGTGTGGTTTAACATACTTACTAACCTGTATAGTGGGTCTCCTTCATGTAACAAAGCACCAACTGGAGGAAGGCCATCTTCATCTAGACTCTGATAAGACATTGGATCACTGGGTAATGTACCTTATGAGAAGAGACAAAGTTAAGATAAAGAGAAGTGAGACATGTCATACCAAATACATACGTAGCGTTGCCATGATCTCTAGATATTTTACTCAAATCAATTAACTGTATTATAACAATTTATTAAACAATATATCTATACAATATACCTCAGATTTATAGACAGTAGCGTGAGCAAACCCTCTTTGAAATGAGGCTCTGTTGAGTATCATGGCATCTTCCATATCATAACCCTAATGAGGATAAATTACAACTGTTCCTTAATTATTTAGAGGATGTTTACTGTATATGATATCACAGCTACAATGGCATTAGTGCCAAGAGGATAATTATCAACTTTATAATAATCGTAAAGATAGGGACGAACCATAGGTGCTTGAGGGGTCTGATAACATTTGAAAATTATAAGACCCATAATAATTCATACCTGTAGTTTATACATCTTGTTATCAGTTCTAAAGGGTATGGCATGAGCTGGAGTGCCCATTGTTTGTTTGCCCATCTGAAGGGGTCTGGTATTGATGGGAATATTACAAGAACACTGTCTACCTGACATTGGTACATATTACGAGGACTTTGATTGAAGTCTGAAAATGGCGTGAAACTCGCAATGGCACTTAGCATGCTTCCCTCATGGACTTCCATATGTGTAGTCACCTAATATATAATCACATGACATTCACATGACTTTCTTTTAATGTACATTTTTTTTAATTTCTTCAGGACAGACAGCAATGTTCATATACACCTAGTATCATAAATTTAAGGAGGTGATCATATCAAATTTTACTTGTTCAAAAGATCCAATGAGTTCTTGTGAATGTGTTCTAAGATTATATACTGGTCTCATCATACGAGCTGGTGTTGTGAAGAGAAAAATACCAGGATACTGACCTTTACTTGAATATGGAACTAATCCAATCTCCAATGTGGGTGGAACCTAAAGAATATATCAGACCACACCCATTATAGCTAGCATACCATTTCTCGCCCAGTAGCTTTTAAAATACGAAGTTGTGTAGTAAAGGATTCTGCTTCACTTTCACAAACCACACCCAAGACACGCCCATCTAAAATGACCGTGAGTACTCTCTCAGATGTTGCTGGAGTAACAGGTGATCCTAATGGTATAAGACCCAGTGATGATAGGAGCTTGGGGAGATGGATGGTTTTAGGAATACTAGTGACAACCTAGTTATGTGATAATCATGTGACAATCATATGACATGATAGTACTTGACACAAGGCAGCTAAATGGTTAAGTAGTCCACAGGGTGCACCATCAGGAGTATGTACAGGACAGATAAATCCTGTGAGAGAGCTTGTAATAACATTCCATACTATTACAACTTACCCCAAGCTTCAGGTAAAAGTTTCCGAACAGAGGTGGTTCTCATCTCTGAAAAGAAGGCTCCTCGATGGACAGCACGAAAATGAGAAAGATATCGGAAAAAATTCAATTTATCTGCAACAATAGTAAAACCAGCAGCCTACCAACATATAATACATCACCATAGCAACATTGTGTATTATGTCACCTGTTGTAAATTGAGTCCACTCTTAGAACGAAGAGTACCAGTTGCCAAAAATGCTTCCATTGATGAGGCCACAGAAACATAAATACTTTTCTTTGGAGAAACCACAGCTCTTAATGCAGTCGCTAGAAAATTATAAGAATAAATACTACTACTAATAATAACTTTATTTAATTAAATTAATTAATTATTTAATTAATGTGTTTATCTTACAATCAGTGATATTAAATTTATCTGGATTAAATCTAAACTTTCTCTCAATTTCAGTACGTATCTTTACCAAATATTCATCCAATTTCTCCTACACACAACCAACATTAATATAATATTATTATATTTGCAATTACTTTGAGAACCATCAAATAAAGATGGCCTCCAAGGAGAATTTCTTGATTCATGGGAGAATCTGCTGATTCAGGTAAACACTTACCGACAGCTAAAGCATATGTTTTTTTGGCCATTAATCTAAAAGAGATACTAAAACAATAGGAAGGGATAAGTGAAGTTTATTTACATTAATAAATTAAACTTGTCATTGTTCTTGTCCAAATGAACACAAACATGTTCTCTAAAACAAAGTAAATTACAATAATTACTATTATACAAAGAGGATACCTCATTAGTTGATCACAGATGGCTTCATCTGTTGCCCAGTGAGGTAAGTCTGCCTTGATACGAAACCTCTGTCCAATATATCGCATGGCATCAACTCTTGTTAAGATACCTTCTTCTTGTGAAAACCGAAGCATTGAAGCGACACATCTGATAATGTTAAAATAGTAAGGCAAATATTGACAAGTAAATTTTAACCCTTTCAAGAATGCATCGTCTTTATTGTTTTTTACTATCTCATTGTAGATGTGTATATCAGTCACTTCAACAAGTGCCTAAAACATGTGACTATCATGTGACTGTCATGAGATATAAACTAACTTTTAAGACAAAAACTATAGGAACATAAAACAGCTCTTTGTTTCGAGCAAAGGCAAGAGTCAGACTTCCGTCAGATCGATAATGCAAGGTGAGGTTCTAAGACAAGATAATACAGTTACAAATATTTAACCCCTTACAGCCTGCGATTGGTCCTTTCTAACACATCGTATCATGCAACCATATTCAGTAAACAAGGGACCCTTTCCAGTCCATGAATTTCTAATTGTAGCAATAGGCTAAACAATACAAAACCATACATTCTATTGTCTTGGGATTCATGTAGTTCTTACGTAATTTCTTCGAGGCATTATCAGCATTCTCATCAATCTCTCATTGCCATTAATAATAAAGTAACCACCATACTCCTAATTTACCGAACAAAACTCTATAAAACAAACCACACCCTTAATTACCTCTGCCTCTTCATGCCTTCTGACAAGATCTTGAGGAGATAAGTTATAAAGATGACATCTTTTAGACTAAGAAAGAATATAAACCCCACTCATTAAGGCATACTTTGATCATAATAGGAACTTGTCCCATAGGAATAGATATTGTATTAATAATTTGCCCACTTATCATAAAACATATTACAGCTGATAAAGGGGCTTTGTATGTCACTGCTCGTTCACGACACTCTGATGGAAAAATCTGGACAGATCGAGCATGAATATTAGTCTCTGGTAAAGTGGGATAACCAACAGAAACATCCTAATAATTAATAAATAATTAGGTTTGATAAAATGGAACGTACTTCAAAGAAAAATTGGATTTTTCGGTTTGCAGGATCCAGAACTTCTTGAGTTCTCAGATCCTATATATAATACGTAGCACTATCATTAATATATAGTCACGTGACCTGTATAGCATATTTTAGTCCTTCATCTACAGCAAAATTAAAGGAGTCAATGTGATGTCGTATAAGTTCTTGTAAAGCCTACAAGACAAGATGGTTGGTGATTACATTTGGACACATTGATACCTCATGTTGCTTAGGTTTTAGTTTAGCATACGATGGTGATGTGAGATCTTTAAGAGTTGGATTCCTATCAGCTTCCATACTATTCACCACGTGCGTACATGTGTTAATTCACAAAAGGTTAAAATAACATTATAACACCAGTTTTAATTTTAACCCCAAATCAAATATTGGTTTTTCTGTCCCGACATAATGGAGAAATACGAGAAACTAGAAAAAATAGGAGAAGGTAAATTTGCCTTTAAAATAATGTATGACCTGGGACATTAAATGGGATTATATGTAACTTGTAATATATTGTTAATTATAGGTACATATGGTACTGTATATAACTTGTAATATATTGTTGATTATAGGTACATATGGTACTGTATATAAAGCTAAAGATAAAGAATCTGGAGAAATTGTAGCTTTGAAAATTGTCAGACTTGATGAAGATGATGAAGTAGGTGTAATCAATAAACATTAGTTAATTAAACAGTTATTAATTAACTTAATATTAGGGTGTTCCCAGTGCAGCATTAAGAGAAATATGTCTATTAAAGGAATTAAAACACGCAAATATTGTCAGGTATTTTACAGCTATAAGGTCACATGACTTTACCAGTTTATTACATGTATATTTATATATTCCCATTATATATAGATTGACTGATGTTCTTCACAAGAACTTAAAACTGACAATGGTCTTTGAGTACATTGATCAGGTGCACTATACAGCATAGGACTCTCATATGATCATAGGAATAGGACTCGTATTTATTCAAATCATTCTTTACTTTTAGGATCTTAAGAAATATTTTGATGTCTCTGGTGGTAGTATTAGTCAACAAGTTGTACAATCATTTTATTTTCAGCTCCTACAAGGTCTTGCTTTCTGTCATCGTAACAACATATTACATAGAGATTTAAAACCACAAAATATTCTCATTAGTAAAGTTAGTTGTCATAGTAACTATGTTGTTCGTTTACTTGTTCAGTAGAAAGGAGAATTAAAATTGGCAGATTTTGGATTAGCTCGTGTTTTTGGTATCCCTGTAAGAATATTTTCAGCTGAGGTACATTTAATCCTCATTCCTATGTCTCATGTTACCATATCTCTATAAGTCTCATTCCTATATTTTCATTCCCACTTTCTTATATCTGTATCCTCTCATTCCTATGTTCTTAGGTTGTTACATTGTGGTATCGTCCTCCTGATGTACTAATGGGTGCTCAAGTCTATACTACATCTATTGATATGTGGTCAGCTGGATGTATATTTGCAGGTAGAGTAATAATATTCATTGATTGTGATGTCATATGATGTCATTATCAGAGCTAGCCAATGCTGGTCGACCTCTCTTTCCAGGAAGTGATGTGGACGAACAATTGAAACGAATTTTCAAATATCCTTTATTATAATTATTATAATTAATACTGTATCAAACTGGTTTGGTTTTCTTGACTGACAAGTTTAAATTAGTTGGCACACCTAATGAGAGGACGTGGCCAGGAGTTACCAAACTACCTGAATTTAAAGTAAATTATTTAATTTATTAGTAATTAATTTAATAATAAAAGGAGTTTCCTCCTTATCCTCCTGCTGCCATTGAAGCTATTGTACCCTCCCTGAATCATTATGGTATTGATTTATTACAGGTAATATATCTGTCCATTTTATGTACTGTCTATCCATTGTTATTTGTCCATTGTGTTTATTGTCTGTCCATATATAGCGTCACTTGATTTGTTGTCCAAGTCAGAGAATATCTGCTGAGGACGCAATGCAACACGAATATTTTGCTGACATAAACACGACATTAAAAGTATAAAATTACTAAATTTGTAAAAGTTTTAATCACAGATAACAACCCTATTTTTGTATTGGTCATAAAATTTATAATTTATGACCTTGTCTTTTACTCTTTAATCTATCTGTTAATTGTGTCCATGCTTTCTCCACCTAAACAAAACAAAATAAAATGTTTCTCTCTCTCTCTCTCACCTGAGTTTGAGTGAAATCATATTCCCACTGTGTACAAAATACAACATGGGCGTGGTCAACAATTTCACTGTTGCTCATTTGAGCAGCCAATCTCTTCTTTGCATTCTCTTCTGTTGCATTATCTCTTTTAATGATACGTTTAATGGCCTAATAGGGAAATGAGAAACCCATTTGATTCCTTATTACTAATGAGGCCTACCTCATCATAAGAGATAATTGTTCCCCATACTTCATGTAAACCTGTATCCCATTTTGCTTGTAGAAGAACAGCTGCATCCAATACACACACCTCATAGCCTATTAGATAAACCACACCCACTAATAAACACCTACATGTATGTACCTTGGCCATGTGCCTCTTGAACACACTCCATAGCAAGACGCCATATTTCTGGCCATACTATATTGTTAAGTTTTACTAATTTAGACTAAAATTAAGATACCAATTAAACTAGTTTTTAAAACCAGTTATAATACCTTGTCAGTAAACACAATAGGACCTAATGCTTTCCTATTGATCTCTTTGTTGTCATCTAATATATCTAATAACCAGACAATTTAAATTTTATGTGTTCAAATACAAGTACCTTGTCCGAACTCTTCAACAACTTTATAATACGCTGTAGTTCCCTTCAAATAAGCTTTATGTCCAAGCTATAGAGATGAAGCCTTCAAAGTACATTAAATGTAAGAAATATAGTCTTACTTTATCACAATCAATTGGATAAGCTCCTAACTGAGTTAATCTCTTTGAGATAGAGGTCTTCCCGCTTGCTGTTCCACCTGTTAGACCAATAAGATAAGGTGTTGTCTTCCAATCCCATACTGACAAACATCGGTTGATCTATATCATATGTAAGTCACCTATCAACACATTGTCATAGTAGTAAAGTACCTTAGGTAAACGATAACATCCTAATTTTTGTTTCCTGAGGTCAGATGAACTAACTTTACTATTCATTGATACTGGACTATTAGATCCTTCTCCAATAAAATCAATAGTATGAATGGACATTTGAGCGAGACCCTGAAAAATAGAGAGACATATTTTCCTTGATACAAGCTATTTCAAGCTAACTTTTATTGCTCTTTCTTTGTTAATTTTATCTCCTCCTCCGACTGTTTCTGGAGTTACTACGAGACACTCAAGGTCACCATCCCAAGCAGTTGGACCATAGACATCGGTAATTGGGACCACATCTAAATGCAGGTCAGGTTTCATATCCTGTAAAAGACCCTCTATTTCAGATATACGTTCAGATACAGGCCTTATCAACTCCATCAAGGTTTTCTTTACCAAAAGTGGTCCATCAGTGACACCTACAAGAACTCTACGGGTGGCAATAGCCGCTGAGTGGGCCAGTAATAAACGATGACCATTATGGATGCAATCAAATGTTCCTCCAAGAGCTACACTATTGTAATAATGAGCAGCTCCTGTGTACAAAGATGAACCAAGCTCAGGTTCCAGTTGCTCTGTTTGTAGATCAAGACTCTGAAAGATAGTCTCTAAATTACCAGTTCCTTCAAGAGATCGTTCAGAAATACATACATATTCTGGTAGTCTAGTTGTAGCTTGAAATGATGGCTCTGGACTTAGGAGGGTATCCAATGTGTTACGGAGAGTGAGAGGGGAGACATGGAGTGTTGTACTAGGAAGAATAACTCTTAAATCAAGAGAAGGATTGACCTTGGCAACTTGAAAATAAATCTGGTTGATTTTTGATAATAATTGATTGAGTGACACTTGTGAAGTCAATGGCACGTAGAGAATATCATGAACTAAAGAAGCAGCTGCTATGAGAGAGGGAAGGAATTGTGTAGAGCCACTACCAACCACTAGTGCTCCACACCTATACATTTTAATATTCGAACTAATACTATTTATATTGTGCTTATTGGAATCAAAATGGCTACCAAGACACAACCTGTTGAACTAGTGGAGTTATCAACAAACCAAGGACAGAAGGCAATACTCCACCCTCTTGTCTTTCCGGAGATGAAACGTGATATGTCTTGTTTCTATGATGTTGATAAAGATTTACCAATACCATGTCTAGTGTGTAGTCAAGAATTTAATGGTTGTAATGGACAACAAGTTAGAGAGGAATATCTACACCATCTTGCCTCTCAGCACAAAATAATTGTACATAGAACATCTCACATTGCTAGTTATAAATGGTAATTAGTTTAATTAATTGACTAATGAAATGTTCATACTCAAGTTGGTAACAAAAATCATTATAAGAATGGGACGTGTTGCTCTCACGTGCTAGTAGGTCACATTAGATACTTATTATTATAAGGACAAAGGATTGGGTCATGTACATGTACATAATGTATTTGTAATATTTATGAATTATATTATTTTTCAGTTATTTTCAATACTGGAAAACAAGATTTGCAAATGAATCAGATCTTGCTAATCTGTTACCTGTGATAGAAACACATCCAGACACTACAGCTGGTATATATATATCTATAGAGAGATAGCACCTGTAATTATTAATTTATTAAATATTATCAGATATTTCTGAGAAGTTTTATCTCTTGAGTGATGCCATACCTGAAGACAAACAATTCAGAGAATTTTTACAAAAGAACAAAATAGTGTGTGATCTAATTATAATGATTTATAATCTTTTGTCTGTCTAGGAATCTTTACTTGAAATTCAGCACTCTGAGAGACAAGATACCTGTTTCAAAAGATTGTGTTTATTCTGCAGTAAAATATGTATTGGAAATAGAACAGTGCTGTTTGATCACATGATTAAACAGCATCATTTTAATATTGGTCTCCCTGACAACATTGGTACATTTTCACTAAACACACATCTATTTTACAACAAGTCTTATTTATTTTAGTTTTTGTGAATGAATTTCTCGATTTACTACAAAGTAAATTGGAAAGGTATTATATTATGTAATTGTATAATGAGTTCATATACTTTTATATAATAGTTTACAATGTTTGTATTGTGAACGAAATTTCCGAGATCATACAACTCTTCGTGATCACATGAGAAAGAAACAACACAAAAGAATTAATCCTAAAAATCAAATGTATGATAAATTTTATATGATCAATTATTTGGTAAGACAGTTAGTTCCTCTTAAATGACATCTTCTTAATTCTTGTTATTCATTCAGGAACCTGGCAAATCTTGGGAAGATATACTTAAAGAAGATGATGTCATAACAGAATCAGAACATGACAAGTTAGAGCTTATAAAATTGAACCTGTCACTGTATATCTGCACAGTTGGAATGATTGGATAGAACCATCTGTCTCTCTCCTTACTTGTCTCTTTTGTTCACACACATCTCCATCTCTCTCAGAACTCAACCAACATATGATAGTATGTCTAATTAACATCATTGTAATTCATTGATGTTGCTATATTTATGTATGTGTGTGTTCAAGACAATCTTTATGTTGTAGTATTTAGAAAATAATGTTTGTTGCACCTGGTAATGCTTTGTAGCAATACAATTTAAATATAATGTACTTTTAATTAGTTATGTATTTTATATGTACTTTATGTAATCAAAAATGTACTTTATATAATCAATAATGTACTTTATGTAATCAATAATGTACTTTATGTCTTTGTCCTCCATTTATAGGAGACTCATCATTTTGATTTTGTTCAACTTACATGTGACGTAGATTACTACTCAAAAATTAAAATTGTTAATTACATTAGAAGACAAGTTAGTTGGTATACTACCGATGTACGGACTCATTTCCATGCCTAGAGGAATGGAAATGAGGCTACTCCCAATATCATAATTTTATAATGCATGCTCCTTTATATTTAGGTACACAATGGTACATGTATATACTGTTGCCATGGCTACAATGATTCGGTTGCAGTAGTACCCCATATGGAACAGGAAAGACATTTTATATTACCAACTAAAAAAAGCATTTGGGATCAAGTCCAGTAAGAGAGAGATGAAATAGATTACATTAAATATATTATTTTTTTAGATATCTCTTCCCAACATATGAAAATGATAGCTTACTCTGTGTCCTTGAAGACAAAGAGGAAGATCCTACCAATTAAGGATTAATTAAACAAATTGTGTTATATATATGTATATATTGTTTATTACATAAACTCGAGCATTTAAAGTCAACATTATCGTAAACTTTCTTTCAAAACATATTAGTGAATAATGGGTTCAAACAATAATGATTCATGTATTATGATACAAAAGTGGGTGTGTCTCAGAAAACTAACAAAATAATGACTTAATCTTGCCACACATCCCCTTCCAAAAAATAATGACTATTATTGTACACCAGCTGGTGTATTATTGAGTTGATATACCATTAATATGGACTTGATAGTCCAGCAATTTGCCTGCTCTGGTAATATCAGTAAATAAAGATTCTATCTCTCGTGTAAATTCATCTATCTTAGCTGGTATAACACGTAGTTTCTGATACTCTTCTGCCTTTTCTTCACTTAAAGGTAGAAGCTGAAGGTCATCAAGTTTTAACTGAATATCAACAAGCTTTAGTTCTCGACTGCCAATAAATTTATGACAAGAGCTTAACATGGAATTAAAATGTTTAATGCCAGCCTGAATATTGTCAGATAGTTCATTCCAAATGTTTGTAGGAACACTTAATTTGTGAGGGCCGTCAGCAGTATTTATAAGCTCCATTGTTGATCTCTTATTTGTAGAGTCTCTTAAAACTTCAAAACATGATATCATAGTTGCATCTTGGGTCAGACCGAGAGCCATTCTGAAGAGTAGGAGTGAGTTTGTGATGGCACTACGCAACAACTCAATGGGTTTGTAGAGTTGTAAAACTTGTTTAGAAATCCTGTTAAACTGGGACTCTGTAAAGGCTTGATCATGTTCAACATGATCAGATTGATCAGTAGCAGAGATATCAGGTAAAGATCTTTGTCTTGCCTCGTCCCAAACTGAGGTAGGCTCTGTACTATTAACTAAGAAGGTTGGGCCATTGGACGAATCTGATGAGTCTGATCTCAGAGACTTGTAACGTGACTGTCGAGAATTTCTACGTAGCTAGAAAATAACAATAAAGTTATGGCCTCGCACATGTACAACGAAGTACTATACCTTGAATCGACTACAGAAAGATCCCATTACGATCGAACAAAGTACGAAAGTACATAGTTCCGTTGGTTACCATGGCAACTATATTAATATTTAATTAATAAGAATTAAGAATGTAAATTTATTATACAAATGGCACTGAAAATGAATAATAATTATTGATATTGCAATATAATATAAAAATGACATTTACTAGTTACTTTGGTCGCAGTATGTCCTTGGCTTTGTAGATTTCTTGTCGCAATATCTCAATATCATCTGACAGCTCGTCAATATAAGTTGGGACTTCATTTACTTTTGCATACAAACTTTGTCCTTCTTTGGTAAGAGGCATCAAGTGAAGATCCTCAAGTCGGAATTGGACGTCAGCCATTCTTAGCTCCTTTTCACCACAAAACTTTTGACACAAATTAAGACAGGAGTTAAAAAATGTAATTGCTTTTTTGGTGTCATCAGAAATCTTCTGTTTTGGTGGAGATATTTCGTTGACTTTAAGTTTTAAAGGTTCTTGACCAGCACAAACAAGTTCCAATTGTGTACCAAGATCAACATTATCTCGTAACACTTTAAAACACTCAGGTACCGATGACTCCTCATGGAGTCCCAAAGTTACTTTAAAACCAGTGAGAGCTTGCTTGATAGCTGCTTTACGAGAAACAACAGGTTTATAAAGTTGCATCACAGCTGTAGCAATGGCATTGATTTCTTCATAACGATCACCTTCTGTTAGAATAGACAATTCAATTGTCCTGTCAGTAAACAGTATTGCAGTTTTGTTTGGTTCTCCAACTGAGGTAGCAATGGAGTCGCTATTGGTCTGTTGAGGTGATGACGTGATATCATTTGGGATGTTAGCACTTGTGTCTTTTAATGGTTCAGTTTGTGGTAAGGAATCTGCAACAAAGTCAGGATTTGTAAGAGAAGTCTCGAAGGATTGACTGACATCAGATGAACTGGTATTAAGCAAGTTTTCCGTTTCCTGTAACAAATAATTTGATATGACATTTGATATCTACCAGCTGTCACATTTTTTTGATGTCATTGTTATGAATATTACAAAACACTTACTCCTCTCCAACCTCTGGTAAAAAAACTGGCAATCGCTCCCATCATAATGTTTACCAAGTAATCCTATGGTTCATAGATCACTGTTATTACAAGACTGACCACACCCTATATTTAATTAACAATGAGCCACACCTACTGGATATATCCAGCTTCTTTCCTCCTTCCAAAAAATGTTGCCTAATGTCGGGATTATAGGCACACCGGATCAAATTATCCTTATATCTCCAATTCTTAAATCAGAAGGCTTTCCTCTTACAGCTATTTGGTGCAAAAATCCAGACATTGCCCGTCAATTGGCTGCTAAACTCTCCATAAGTCATTGTCCACCTACTTTTCAAGATCTCCTCCTACTTCATGATGTGGATTTAGTCTATGTAGCTACTGAACCTGTTTTACAAGCTGAGGTTGCAGTTAAAGCATTGACATCAGGAAAACATTGTATCTGTACTAAACCACCAA
Organism: Xestospongia bergquistia; assembly: GCA_963965975.1. Classification (NCBI taxonomy): domain Eukaryota; kingdom Metazoa; phylum Porifera; class Demospongiae; order Haplosclerida; family Petrosiidae; genus Xestospongia; species Xestospongia bergquistia. The sequence goes on from OZ014419.1 coordinate 347,889, forward strand.
GTATATCAGCAAGTGAAGCAGAGAAAATGCTTTTGTTGGCTCAGTATTATTCTCAACTTCAAACTATTCTAGACTCACATATGAGATTCATACCTTGCTTTAGAAAACTGAAACGGTTCATTCAAGATGGTCACCTTGGAGACGTCTGGGCTATAGATGTCCAAATCTCCATGGATTCCTTAATACGTAAAGAACCATATAGCTGGAAATGTGACCCCTCACTTGGGGGCGGAGTCTTAAATCTTATAGGTTCTCATATTATCGATCTTATGTGCCATTTGTGTCCTAATTCCAGCAAAGTAGAGCGTGTGAATTGTTTACTAAGTACATTTCGATCATCAACACAATTAATACATGGTTACCGAACAATTGAAGCTGATGATTATTGCTCACTACAATTAAAGTATACTAATGGTATTGTAGGCAGTGTATTAATCAATTCACATTGTGAATCATTGTTTAAATTGGTATTAACAGTAACTGGTAAAGAAGGCCGTGTGCAAGTACATGGAATGGATCTGTATTGGCAACGTAATGGCGAAGAAGAGAAAGAGCTATTCAAGGAGGATTTGATATCGGAGAAAGAGTTGAGTCAGGCGACTGAATTAAACTTACCAGCTGAGTTGTATTATATATCAATCTTAGGTTATCGTGGTATGTATAAAGAACTGAGGGAATTATTTTTGATGGCAGCTGATAAAAGCGAAAAGACTTTAGACTCATGTTTGGCAAATTTTACAGATGGACATCATTTAAGAACTGTTTTAGATTGTGCATACAAGTCACACAAATTAGGACAGTGGATAGATGTTCCTTCGTCTGTGGACCCACCCACTAATGGTAGCAGCACAAATCCATTCTGGACATCATCTGCTGGTGTTAAAATTGATTCTGACAAGCCTTCACCTAAGTCAAATTACCCTGTATCATATTATGTATAATAGATTTCATTATTAATATTTTGTTATTAGGTACCATACTAAACCTTGCCCTCAAGTTTAATTGTTTATATATTGTAAATTTACAGAGGTGGGGTCGCATTGTCACTGTCATGCTGTCACGTAGAAATGGAAGACATAAAGCGGATAGCTGAAAGTTTAGGAGCCTTGCTATCGACTGATCCATCAGACGAACAGAAGAAAAATTTTGAACTTTACATTCAGTATGCTTTGAAAAACCAATGTCTAGAGAAAGTAATCAACTACCCAATACAAAGATATAATGGTAGGACTTTAGTCCATATTACAGCTGATAAGGGTCTACCTGAATACTTAGAAATATTGTTAGCTAATGGAGGTCAGATCTCTGATAGAATTCCCATGTGATTGACTTCTTATACAATAGGGAATCCAAACAAGCAATCATCATCGCCTGATCTTTGTCAAGTGAGGACAATTTTCGCTCCAATTATTATTCTGACACTGGCTTTTTGCATTTTCTAGACTCCTCTTCATTTGGCTGCCTTTCAAGGATATGCTCGTTGTATTCAAATGCTCATAAAATATGGTGCTCAGATTAGAGTTGAAAATACTCATAGAGTGACACCTGTGGACTTGGCGAGAGGAAAAGTGAATTGTGAAAAAGTTTTCATGCATGCTATTGGTAAGGAATTAATTCAATTGTGTTAGTAAATCTAATATACACTCATTCATTTCAGCAAAAGTAGAAGAACCTGTAAGAAGTCAAGAACAAAATCAACGTGTAATGGGTAAGCAATACTATATCTCTCCTTCTCTAATATCTTTTGATCATTTTAGAATTGCATACACTTCTTGAACATGGTACCGACTTGGATACTTTTGTCCATATGTACTCTACTCTTACTCCAATGGAGAAAGATTTAGGTACTCGCTGGACAGATTGGTTTCAGCAGACCTTGTTATATCGGTAAATGCACATGAATATTATATACTATAATGTTTATATTTGTTTATACTAATAGAGCTATAGATAAACAACAGGTTTCTATAGTTGATTTTTTATTAAAACAATCACCTCATCAACCGCTCAGCAACCTTGGTAATGGAGACACCCCCCTCATTGTTGCCTGTCGTCATGGTAATGTAGAATTGGCAGATCTCCTCCTGAGGCACTCACCTCAGCTGGTGTTTGTTTACGATGAACAAAATCGCCTCTCTCCTCTTCATGTGAGTTGTTCCCGTGGTGACAAAGGCATGGTTCAACAAATATTAGATGCTGTACAAGACCTTTATGAAAAACATGGTTACAAACAAGATTTGAACCAGACAGACAGTATTGGGCGGACTCCACTGTTTAATGCCTGCTATCACGGTCGACTTGAAGTAGTTAAAGAGCTACTTGAGTTTAGACGCAAGTATCCTGATAAAATTGATCTTAATGCTGAGACAGAGACAAGAAGAACTCCACTTCATGCAGCTATTGCAGCTCCAAAATTTGCTAAAGATCTTGTTGAGTTGTTGTTATGTGAGTGTGAACTCAACATAAATGTTGAAGGCAAACCTTCCAGTCGAGCTCAAAAATTTCTTCAGAAAATCATAGAGCGAGATCATAGAGCGAGACCCATAACAGCGATTTTATCTCCACAGGACTCAAAGAGCTCCCTGGAAGAAGAGTGTGAAGATAGAATAGTCTCACCTCCACTCTCAGAAACTCCAATCTCTTTTAATTCATATATTTCAGATGATCTCGATGCAAAGATTGGCATCACAAAACCATTTGATACAGAGTCTACTGTTATACCTTTGATTCCTCATGTCACGTCTCCTCGTAGTAACACATCTCCTCGTAGTAACACATCTCCTCATAGTAACGCATCTCCTCGTAACGCACGTAATAATCACCCTTTCATACAAAGCCTATTAATACATCCTATTTCTCCTACAGCTGTAGCTATAGGTGTCTATCAATCTCCCAAAGGATTACTAGAGGTTTTAGAAAAAAAAACACAGGATTCTATTCCATTTAGTGACATCCTTGTCACTCCTTTGGCTGAGGCATGTGTGTTTCGTAATAAGGAGATCATTGAGATGTTAATAAACCATGGTGCTATGGACAAGAATGGGTTGGCATGCCAGATATTAGACCTTGTTCAAAGACCTAATTTCATTCATCTCATCTTGTCCAAACAATGCCAGTTAAAGCACGATACTTTTGATAACGATCAATATAATGAGTTATGTGACACACCCTCATTGTCATTATATCAACTACATTGGAATGAAAAACACCTCCGAGCAATAGATGGAAAGTGGTTGACTCCAACGTCACCATTTTATTCTTTTGACCTTGGTCCCATGTTTGAAATGGGTAGCCTCATGTGTCAACCCATTACATTCACCCGAGTGGATTATACGAGTATTGTTAGTGTCTCTTTGCAGAAGAATAACCTCAAAACAGTCCCTCTAGAGCTCTTTAATTTGCCTAATGTACAGACTATTAATATATCTTATAATGAGCTTCAGTATTTACCTGACAAATCTGACATAGATTTCAGAAATTTATCTTCTGAGGGTTCTGAGACTACTGATGATGGTCTTTGGAAATGTCACGAACTTCTCTTTTTGTCATTATCTCACAACAAGTTGACTCGCCTTCCAACGTGCCTATGGCTTCTTCCATCTCTACAAAAACTCAATGCTGATGATAACAATTTAAAATCTTTAATAAATTCCAAAGATCCCTCGGTATATAAGGACATTGGCCTCTGCCCCTCACTGACAGAAATTAATCTATCACACAATAAACTAGAGGGCTTACATGATTTTCTTTTCTGCCTTCCTAATATCGTTAAACTAAATCTTTCTCACAATTTACTTATAAGCCTTCCTTCTACTACTTGGCAATGTGAGTCTATACAAGAATTGGACATCAGCAACAACCAACTAAGTGTTCTGCCACGCTGTGAAGGAGATGAGTTGCGTGAAGCTACTTTTACCATTAGAAGTGTAGCCCCTGATGTTTTTATGATGGCTAGTCCACTAGATAACGCTCAAGCTATCTTACAAGGAGACCTTGATCGTCAATTTAGTTTGTATTCTCACAACTCTACACACAAAACCACTACTAAATTAAAGGACAAGTTTCGTATACGACGAGTTGATGATAAGTTGGAACAAGAGCTACCAGAAGCCAGTGTGGACATCGAAGCATGTGATTACTCTACACTTATGCGTCTTAATTTGTCCAAGAATAATTTTCAAGTTTTTCCACAGGGTCTTCCTTGTCTTGCACCAAATCTTATGGAATTAGATATCTCTAATAATCCTATACAATCCATTGACATACATTTTATACCTCAATCATTGCGTAAATTGATCGCTAAGCAATGCAAACTTGAACGTTTTGGTAACACTTTAACAGATGATCAACTTAAGAACATACGGAGGAAATGTTACCATGACGATGCAACCAATGTCTGCATGCATCGATCTCACTCTTCTCTTCAATACTTGCAGACAGCTCAGCTATCAGGAAATCACTTTAAGAGGTTCCAACTTATCAAGTCCTTGTTAAAACGAAAGACGCAAGACCCAACCCGGGATGAGATTGAGTTTAGACAAAAGTGTAGTGGACTTGATCTTCTGTATCCTTCTTTAGAAGGTTTAGATTTAACACAAAATTTTCTTGAAGGGACTTTTAATCCTAACATTGGCCGCCAGAGCCAACTCAAATGGATTAGACTTAGTAAAAACCCTCATCTGGAAAAACTACCTCTTCATTTTGCTCTCTTGAAAAACTCTCGCAGATTAACAGAAATTAAAATCGATAACTTGCCCAATTTAATTGAGCCTCCTCCTGAGTATCATAGTACAAACATACAAGCTGGACAGCTCCTGACTTATATGAGATCTAAACTTAAGGAGTAAGTCTCTACTTTGAGGGGAACATCCCATGTCATTGTTTATTATGTTACAGGTCTGTTCCTTATCGTACAATGAAACTATTCCTTATTGGGTGTGGTCGTCGTGGAAAGACAACTCTTCTGCGGCGACTTCGTGAGCGACAAGCTGGTGAAACAGAACGTACTGAAGGAATTGATATTGAAGAGTGGGCCTGTCGTGGAGGAAAGGTTCGATTTGTTTTTCGACCAAATCGTCAGCCTGTTCAATTTTTGGCATGGGACTTTGCTGGTCAGGAGGTCTACCAAGTTACTCACCAGTGTTTCTATTCTCGGCGTGCACTCTATCTTGCAGTATTCCGCCTCTCTGATGGAGATGATGGTGTCAATGAACTAGAACCATGGCTGAGAAATGTTCAGGTATGTCCTGTGGTTAGTAGTAGTTTGTTATATTATATCATTACCATCAATAGCTTAGAGCACCTGGATGTATTGTAGTAGTTGTAGGAACACATATGGATCAAGTATCTGAGACTGAGTCTATGAGACTTGAGAAATTAGTGGGAGAAAAATACCGCGGCAAAATTTATCCCAAAATTGTGGGGTGTATTTCAATAAGCTGTATTAGCACATTCAACTTCAAGAGTAACAACATTGATCGATTACGTCAGTTTATTTATAATGTCTCAGTGCATCTTCATGTCAGTCCTGCTGATGGAGTCACATGTAAGTCACATCCAAGTCACATATGTATCATTTGATACATTATCTAGTGGAATATAAAGAAGATCTGGATGAAAGCAGTCCACATGCTCTTCTTCAACAGCAAATCCCAAAGAGTTTTCTGACCCTTCAAGAGAAAGTATCAGAACTAGTTAAAGACCTACAGGACAAGGGTAAACCTCCTGTACTTCAGTCTACAGAGTTCAAACATCATTTTCAAAAACTCTTTGATGACGAAGAAGAGCTTAATGAAGCAGTTCATTATCTTACACTTCAAGGTAATATTATTATTATTATTAATGTATTTATTAATTTATTATACATAGGTACTTTACTTCATTTTGATGATTACAATTTGAGAAGTCTCTATTTCTTGGATCCCCAGTGGCTTGCAAAATTAATGGCCAAACTAATTAGTCCTTCAGCTGCTGAGAATGTTAAAATGGTTCAAGGTACACGCAATAATTCAGTGTCTAGAAATATTGTTTTATTTTATACTAGGAAGAATACAAATATCTGATCTCTTCAAAGATGACATGTTCTTGCAACAAGACAAGTTGCTCACTGATAATTATCTCCAGCTGCTCCAAAAATTTGAAGTGGCATTGTACATCAGCAAGGAAGAGGTGATCATTCCTTCCCTCATGCCAGAAGAGGGGAAATACCCAAAACTTAACGATACTCTAAAGGATGTTGATCTATCATTTGGACATGATGATTGTTACTTACCTCCACTTCGGAGATTATGGCTATCCAATTATATTCCTGATGGGTTTTGGCCAAGATTAATTTGTCGTATCATCAAAGATCAACAAATCAAATCAATCTTATCGTATTACGTTGAACAAACAGAACATCAACTCCCTTTGGATTGGATTTGTTGGAGAAATGGTATTGTCTTCACTTCACGTGGTCGTACCTTATTAATTGTTCATTGTCTTCCAAATCCAAGTAATGAGTGGCCAGGTCCAGACAATAGAAATATTAAATCTGCACCTGAGAATTATCGTATAGAGACTCACATTTATATACCAGAAATGATTAATGTTATTACTGAACTTGTCGATCAAAAACAGGAGACAGATTTAGAAGAGATACCAACTCCTTATACTGTTGCTGGTCATGCAACCCGTCTCATGGTTGCTATTAGCAACCATATTATTTTTCTCTCTCGGTGGTTTTATGGCATGCTCACAGAACATACTCTTAATGGGTACATTCCATGTTGGAAATGTTATGGAAATGCAGCTGGAGATGGAATTATAAGATCTCCCAAAAGACCAGTATTTATAGATGTTGATGGTCGTCCTGTTTTTTGTCTTCTTTTCAATGATTGTGTCACACCAGCTTGTAGTGGAAATGATTTTGAATGCATTGGTCATGGAACTTTGAAAACTGTCCATGCTGCTCCAGATCTGGTATGTAAATATAGGTCTCAGTCTCTGAGTTTAATGTATTATTTTATGTTAGGCCTTTTGGGATCTGGTCACGAGTAACCAAGAGATGGAAAAGCCACGTCGTCTTCGTATTATTGAGAATGATTTACTTGGAAAGGGAGGATTTGGGTTTGTATGTAAAGGGGAACTGATAGGGGAACCAGGGACAAAGGTATATATATGCAAACTCTCATTAGTGACTGTTCTTTTTTCCTAACAGCATGAACAAGTCGCTGTTAAAGTGTATCTTAGCAACATGGAAAGTAAAATGGATTCAGCTTCACCTACTGAATTATTGAGGATAGCACGTCAAGATAATCAACTGTCTACTGCTTACAAAGAAATAAGACAAGAGGTCTGTTACCAAGTGAACATAGTATAGTACTATTATAATTGGGTGTGGTTACTATTTTTGCTAGAATTTGTAACATAATTTCAGGACTTGATTGGATTTGATGTGGTTCAATATATTATTACAATTACTACTTGTCTATCTCTAAATTAAAGGAGTTTAATTAATAGTCTTAATCTTAAAGATGTTCTCTTTATTTAGGTAACTTTCTTGGCTGGATTAAACCACAAAAATATAACACAATTAAAAGGAGTTCGTACAGATCCCATTTTGTGCCTCCTTTTGGAATTAGCTCCTAAGAAAGCACTACGAAGTATTCTGAAAGATTATTCCTCACGAAAAGTCTCACTAGAACCTTTAACTTTAAAACAAAGTGCCAAACAAGTAAGACAAGGAACTAGCATAACTCTAGATCACTACCACCATCACTATCACCGTCACAATGATCACTATCAGCATCAGCATGATTGCTATCAGCATCACAATATCACTATCACTGTGATCACGGTCACTAGATCACTCATCACTGTGATCACTATCGTCATCATCATCACAATGATCACCATCACTTATCACTCTTATCTTTACAGATAGCTGATGGTCTAAATTATCTTCATTCACAACAAATTGTACATTTGGACATGAAGTCACCAAATGTTCTTGCTTGGGAGTTCCCATCTCCCTTGTTACCAAGACAAGAACGAATGCAGCAGGCTGGTAATGTTTGGCTTAAGATAGCAGATTATGGAATTAGTCAAGTTTCAACATCATTAGTGATGAAGATCACTACAAACCCTGTTGGTACTCCAGGATATATGGCACCTGAGCTATTTGAAAGCCCTGGACAAGAAATTTTCTCAACTAAGGTAGCAGCTGGTGTAGTTTAAAATGATTTGTATTGATCAACAGAGAGTGTATTAGTTATTCCTTCATCTTTACCAGGTGGATGTCTTTGCTTATGGTATGACACTTTATGAGCTAATTTCTTTACAAGCACCATTTCATAAACAAGAGGCTCAAAAACGCAATCATGAAGTCCGAGATGGCAAAAGACCTCCTATTGGAAGCAAGGTATGATCCACAATGATGATCCTTCTTATACTGACAGTAACATTACAGAACCAGAGCTTTATATAGGTAGAGTAGAAAATAAAATAAATAAACACAAGAGATAGAAGATCAGAAAAAATAAATTTGATTCTAGTAATTTATAACAACTATTGTCCAAAACATTGATTATACAAATTTGACACACGAGATATGACTGTCTTCACATTTCATTAGGACAAACACACTCCACTTCTGATACAAGATTTAATGAGATTATGCTGGGATCAGGACCCTTCTGTACGTCCTTCTATGAAACAATGTCATCAATGGGCATCTAGTGTTGAATTTGAGCGCCTTCGTACCCAAATAACATTGGGAAAATGTTCAGCCATTTCCAGTGCCTGTGTGAGTCGTGTTGAGCCTGAGTATGAAGACGAGTGGATAGCAGAAGATTCTATGAGTCTATCTGCAAGTTTACCAGTAGAAATAAATGGTACATTATTGAGTCAAGAAGATGTCAAGAAACTTGGTATTGATATGGACATTATTGCACCGGAAAAGGAAGGTCTGGAAATTGAAGAGTCATTTGTTAATATTAGTATAGAGGAACGTTCAGAATCAGTAGGAGATGAGAACCAACCAGACTTACCAGAAACATCAGACACAGATCAAACTGATAACGAGATTGAACAATTAAAACCAATAGATACATTTGTTAATGAAAATGTACCTGCTGCCATTAAACGAGTTAAAGTGACATCTTCTTCTATTCATGAAACCAAATCCATTACAGCTGCTCTCTTACAGACCCAACATGAACAGAACAAACAACAACAACAAGCTTATACTCAAGTCTGGATGTGTGGACGAGATCAAAAGAAAGGATTATTATCTGTCTTCATTTTTCCAGACAATCACAAGAGTGTTTATGTAAGTTACAAACCAAGACTCATACTCAGAATCACAAGAACATTGAGATTTGAGAATGAGTCCAGATTTAGGTACATGATATATGGTTACTAGAAGAGGTCATGTTTAATGTGAATTTTTTTTATTTTTAGAGATTTTTTGGCTACGTAGGTAAAGATGAGATTCAAGCTTTATGTCCTGTGCGTAATGCCGTCTGGATTGGTACTTCTCTTGGTCATTTACGAATTATTCATGCACCAACTTTAGAAGTCAAATACTCTGGCAAGCTAATCCTTGGCAAAAGTCAGACCTCTGCAGTATTAAAGATCCTACATATCAAAGAAGAAGAATGCGTGTTAGTTAGTTTGACAAGCTCAGAGATATGGTCTCTCTATGATCAATTGGTGGGTAAACCTCTTAGTTTGACAAAACAACAATGTATATCAACTGCTGACCAAGATGGAAGTGGTCCAGTTTATGATTTAGTAAAGGTAGTTGTCGATGGTCGAATACAGGTATGGGGAACAATGGATAATAACGTATTACTGCTACTTGAGAGAAAGGGTGGAGAGTGGATTAAAAGTTACTACAATATTCAGCCATATAGTCATCACATGAAAGTGTGTTCACATATTGTATGGTGCAGCTTTGAAGAGGATGGGAATCATGATCATTTGTGGATCTCTTATCGAAGCAAAGGTGGAATTATGTGTTTTGATGTCCGCAGTAAGGAACAACGTGGCAGTATAAATTGTTCTGAAAAATTGAAATCGTTATCAGATATTGACCAATCTCAACAAGTGACTTCATTGTTAGCACAAGGCAGAAGACTCTATGTTGGTACTCTCAGTGGTATTGTGGCTGTTTTTGATTCCATGTCATTTGGACTTATCACTCAGTTTTTGTGGCACGAGGGTAAGGTTCGCTCCCTTCTCCTTTTACCTGAACAAATCAAAGCTTGTGTGTGTGCTGAGGTACCTATAGTGGAATCAAAAGACAAGACCTTGTCGAATCAATTGAAAAGATGCTTATCAGTACCACCATCACAAGTTATTATTAATCCATGTTTTGTGCCTAATATAGGAACTGAGTTGTCTCTGGTAGCTAGTATTGGTAACGGACGTCTCAAGTTACTTACGAAAGAGGAAAAAGAAGAGGCTAATATGCAACCTTCACGACGTTTTACGTGGATGACACGTGCTCATGAAGATATTACATTATTAATGTGGCATAGCTAGTGTATGTATGTGTGTGTGTGTGGTTACTATTATTTGAATTTGAAATAACATCTTTATTTTTGTACATTTTATAATTTAAATTAGAAAACGGTTATCAACAAGTGTTTTCTTGCCCAAATTTCTTTTGCCAAGACCATCTCTTATAAGAGATAAAATCTATCCCACACAGTAAACGGAAATCTACTTCAAGTCACATGACTCACCTGTGATATGACATAAGTGATCACAGCTGCTAATACAAAGTTCTCTGCTGCAAGATCTGTCAATAAAAACAATAACATTTCCAGTGAAAGAAGACTCCACTCATGTCCATAAAATAGAACATCAGTAAATGACAAACCTAAGTCTGTAAGACAATAAAATGAGTTCATTAGTTTAAATAGAATTCAAACCAGTATAAAATAGACTGCGATCTACTGGATCATAAAATTCCATTCCAATAGCTCTTTCTAGTAATAACTTTCTCTTAACTACATAATCACAATTAGGGATACTCTATACACACAGAGACAAACAGACAATTAATGAGATTACATTAATAATATGTCAATACTAACGTGTTCTATAAATGAAGAGAGAAAGTGAGTCAATTCTTCATATGTTTTAATCCTTGTATCTGTGATTTCTCCAATATTAACTACAAAATGAGTTTTGTAAGTGTGTGTGTGTGTGTGTGTATGTGTTGTGTTCATGTTACCTCGTCTCTCATTTTGACCTCCAACTCCAATGTTAGTTTGACCTTCTGCCCTCTGTGGATGAATAGATGGATGGATGGATGAATGGATTCTGTTACCTCAGCTTGTAAAGCAGTAATGTTTTTATTATAATGTATTTTAAATGTTTGAGTCACTGCTACTTCAAATGTCTGTTCATCAGTATCTGGTAATAGTCCACGTTTACCACACATGTCCTCCTAATTTTAATTATAGTGATGTAATAATGATGTCATTGATTATAGTGTACTTTTTCTTTGATTAGGTTCTCGTTCATTTCTCTCATGTTAGTATCAGCATGTCCATGAACAGATCGGCCATGAATATAATGACCATAGACATCATATGAAAGTATAAAGACACTTACCTAATGGAGGAAATGAATGGATATACATATGTATGTATGTATGGATGGATAGATGATGAATGGATGAATAGTGGTTTGACAAATGGATAGATAGACATATATACATTGCTGATAGAGCAAAGATCTATAAATTGTTGGATTTTATCTTCAATGTATCTCTCATGAATTAGTACCATATATAGTCTCTGTGTTAGAAAAGAAATAATATTGAAATAATGTATAATTAGAACAGACCGATATAACAGCAAATACGATGTAAAACAGCACAGCCAATCCAAATCTTAAGACATGACTATGAGGAGCTGAGTATCGTTCAGGGGATGTGGTTATATGAGAGGAGGGTTCTCGCTCTGCTAGATTTTGTAGTCCTATAGCTTCCAAGAACAACAAAGTGATGACCAGAATCAGAATGGGAGTAGTCTTGCGTAGGGTCTGAATCTCATTCCACTCATTAGCAATAAAATATGTTCGCCATATACTAACAGAAGGAGATACAGCAGCGGGTGGAGTTACAGTGTCTAAAGTTTGACTGTTAGACACAGTCTTGGGTTTTTCCCAGTCAATAAAAAATATATTGATAGTTGTTTGTTTCCATATAAGGTATATGACCTCAAGAAAGCGAAATAAAAATGCTAATACTAGAAGAATGATAAAGGCTATTTCTTGATTGCCAACTGGAAGAGCTATGAACAATGTTAACTGTGCTTTGAAGAAAATGACCCAAAAGACACCAGCAACTGTGATAAGCAAGAGAAAGAGAGAGGAAGTGATTGAACAGAATTGTACAATCAAGAAGATAAAAGTCTATTAAAGAGAAAGAGACTATTTATATTATATCTGCCTTCTTTCTCATTGTACCTTGAGTTCACAACAAGTATTACCATTTCTTCTCATAAATCCATTCACTTTAAATCCAGTATAGATGGTTGTCATGACAACAAGGAGAGCAGCTGTCACCTAAAGAGAGATTACATACAAACCAGACATCCTACACTTACTGCTAGTCCAATATTAAAACTATTACCACCATCATTATAATGTACACTAAATGAGGACTATGAGAAATGTTATTATTAATACAATAACAATTACTTACTCTAATATTATTATCAGTAGTAGGAATAGATTGATAAATGATACGAAGGTAAGGAGGATCAATGTAACCACCTGACTTAAGTGTTACTCTAATAGATACAATCATACTAGATGAGTTGTGTCATTATTTTTATACCTAATATTAATACTTTGAGCATATAAAGGTCTATTAGTAATTGATTGACTAAGAAAGAACCGCCGAACAAACTGCCACTGATCAACATTGTTACCTACATCAGAAAAGAATCAATAGTAAAAGACAGATCAATTAAGTATACCTTGATTGACTGTGGCACCAGTGTTGTCACGGTAATTTTCCATTAATATTGGTATAGGTATCAGACGAATATCACTATCTAGCAAGACTAGTACATAAGGAGTTAAAAATAAACACTTTGACTATAAAGTATAGTACTCATAATAATGGATACATAGATCATAAAAGATAGGGTCTGAACCATCATTATGTAGCTCCTGGGGGTCCAGCAAACAATTTATTTCATAATGCACTCCAGCTAACCACGCTGCTACTGATCTCGATGTTCTCTCTTTACAGAGCTGTGCAAATATTAGAATCATGTGATGATCATGTGAGCTGTAAGACTATACCATGATTTGGTCTGTGATATTGATGAGACCGAGAAAAGAACCATTTAATGCAAAACTTACAGCAACAAACTGTAGCTTTGAAGACTCCTAAAATAAAATGAATTCAAAAAGTAATGCATCTCTTGATAATATTAACAATAAATTATATTTCATTAGTCATTTACAGCTGTTGATGTTGTAGTGAACTGTTTATTAATAATAGTATTTGCCAAATATTCATCTGCTCCAAATTGTGGATAATATAATGGCGGAACAAGATAAGATCTAATGATAGAGTAAATTAACAGACAGACAGATAGACAGTACCGAGATGAAGCTAGTTGAATACTTTGACGACATGCTGCATCTTGTTTATCATAAGACTGGAGTACACAGAGATTGAGTAATAATTGACAGGCAGTCTCATTTCCATTCTATCCATGGAATAGGAACCAGACTATAATATAATAAGACAATAACATAACATACATTGCAGAGTTCCAGAGCAAAACTATAAAATTCCGTATAAAATAAGAATGGTTGACTAGGAGGGAGTGATAGGTCACTAGTAAAACAGACCTCTCCAACGACCTTTGACCCTGTACATATGGAACAATCACTAACTCCACAAGGAACACATGAAGATTTAGAACTATCAGCCCATGTCCCAAGGGGACATGAGACACAGGTACGTTGACCAGAAGAGGATTGATCCATTGGTAGGATATCGACTGAGTAAGTAAAGAAATAGATCAACAGATAAATAAATGGATTAACAAAATATGACAATATCTCACCAAATATAGAGGTCCTATTACAACCTGTACATTGTCCATTGTTATATAATAGAGGTGACTGACATTGTAAACAAAACACACCCTCTCTTGAAACAACCTATGAGGAGAGGAGACCAATGCCACACCCACTACTAGATAGACTCACTGTATTATCTCCACACTGTTGACACTGGATACTGGTCGTTAAGTTTCTCTTGAAACCATCATTACAGACACAGGATAAACCTACAATATATCGCCATAGCAACCAATAAACACATATTAACTCAGCTAAAGTTCACATTACTATAGTAGCAACAATATGTTATTGAGAAGAACTCACCATCACTTGATTGTATAGCATTTGATGGACATGATACACAAGAGAGGTTGCCATAGTGATAGAACTCGGTCACCTCACAGCTGCTGGGAGCAACATATGTTAGTGGTATCACTTGTACAGATTGACTCATGACTTCAATAGACAAGAGAACAAGTAATTGAGAAAACAGACACGTAAAGAACATAGTTTGATTCAGAGAAATGCTCCAAAAACTGCAGAAGAAACTCTGTTTATTTATTTATTAACAAAGTTAATGAGCAATGAATATCATTACTGTTTAAATAATTTACCGCCTTGACATAATGGATCTGAAGAGTGTACTTCAATCTTTAAGGAATTCTAAGACACTGGAAGACAATGGAAGCGTCAGTGATGTCCAATACAATCAAAAACATTGTACAGTGAGCATATCTACTGATGTATTAATGATTTATTGCTTTAGTAGGCTGGTACCATACATAATAAAGTATTTAGTATCAACGAGATAACATCAAGTGATTTTGACTTTGGAGATGATGTGAGCACAATATCTACTACTAATATTATTGTAGTTGATATATTTAACTCAGGAAATTTTTCAAAGTATTGATCTTTCCAATTTCTCTAATACGTCTATCGGAGATGGGAACTCATCTGTGACCACACCCATTATTGGTGATTCTCCTTCCTCTCATCAGCCTGTATGTACCTTTGAAAACACTACCAAAAAAACTACTCCATCTAACAAACTCAATGAATTCAAATTTGTTAAATCATCTCGTCCAGTTAGTAAAACAGGATGGACAAGTTCTGATGAACCTATCAATAAACGCCCACTTAATGAAGTTCATTCAAACTCTTCCCATTTACTGCCCAGTACTATAGGAACTAGTACTAGACCCTGCCCACTTAATGAAGTTCACCCAAACTACTCTCATTTATCCTCAGTCAACTCTGGTACTACAGGAACTACTGCTAAACACGGTACTACCTCTCTCTCTTTAACTCCTTCACAATTACCACAATCAACTCCATCCTGTAACATACCATCAACACCTACGCCATGCTTTCTGACCACACCCACTTCTCATCAATACAATGTGCAAGGGACTACCACACAGAGAAAATTTCCAGGACCAGCTGGATGTCTACCCCAGCTGGTTAGTGTATTATCTCATAATAGCTAGTGTATTACATCAATACACTACAGGATAATTTTAAGAACATGGACAATATTAGAGTCCCATCACCTGCTACACCAAGACCAGCATCAACACCTCGTGTTAAGGTAAGATTACTTGTTATTATCATTGTTATTGGACATCATTGATGTAGAGATTTGCAGCTGGTTCTTCAGAGCCTCGTAGTCAAGAAGTCTACAATGATAATGAATTTACTCATGGACCATGGATTGCTATGATGGAAGAACTAGATCTCAGTGGTAAGTAATTAGTAGGAGGAGTTAACATTTCCTTTTAATTGTACAGATTCTCTTTCGGCTGGTTTGTTGTCATATACTATCGCTAACACATTGAAACAAGTAATCAGTTATTACCTTCTATAATAATAAAATTATTAATAATTATTAATTTCAAGGCCACTAAATGTCAACTCACAAATGGTAAAGTACCACATTTAAGAGTCCTTTTAAAAACTCTTGTACCATCAACAAGAAGTGCCAGTGCTGTTTTAATAGACCCAACAGGTAACTCCATGTCAGATGAGATTATCATTTTAACACTAATATTAGGAGACATAATAGCATCTGTACATACTCAAGTATTAGATTATTATAAGGAAGATTTTGTACCAGGTTGTGCTATCATTTTAAGACAGGTATAATGCATAATCTACAAGAGCATTTCATCTTGAATTATCAGGTTTCCATTCTGAGTCCTTCCCCGCGTAAACATTACCTCAACATTACACTAGATAATATCGTACGAGTGTACTCTCCTAATAAACTGAATAAAACTAATGGATCTCTTGTAAGTATTATAATTGACTTTATATAGTTAATGAGTCCTAGTAATTTTGCAGAGACTTTCTGACTTTGAAAAACAGTGCCAGACATCACAGAGTATTCCATACATGCCACCTTTCTTAGCCAGTCAACACACTACTTCGCAACTACATTCTAGTCAACATTTTACTTCAGAAAATAACTCTTTGGTAGCACAACAATCATGTTTCTCTAATGATATTGAAGGTAAGATCATTGAATACAGAGTTAGAGGAGTAATGACTTATTGTTGTAGATGACTTTGATGCTTTCTTTGAAAACATTGATGTATCCATGCTAGATTTATGACACAAGACCTTCTCAATTTGAGTTGTATTATATAAAATTATGTATTGTACATAATTATGATACATTGTATTTTAGTGACAAAACTATAAAATAACTTATTTTTCCTCATCTGATAAGTCATCATCTGATGATGGGTACTGTATAATATGAGAATTATCCTCTGAAGGTTCTCCTAGTGGTTTCTGAGGTATGACAGCATGAGGATGAGTAATAAGTTCAAGAGGAGGTAACTTGTGTTGTCCAAAGGAACCAGTTTGTTCCAATGTACTAGACTCTGATAATAATACTTTTCTCTTTGGTTGATCTTGGAGTTCATTATTAGTTTTATTGTCATCATTGTTTTCTACACTAATTGAAGGAGGTGGAATGTTAGTTGAAAGACGTGATCTCTTTGTTTTATTGCAACCTCTACCAAGTGAACTATAAGATGCTTTCTTACCTATTTTCTTTAGTCGGTGCATTGCAACCACCTCAAGTGGTTCACGCATGTCTGGAAACTCTTCAAGAAGAGTGCGAAAGTTTTCTTTAGAGAGAGAGAACAGATCGGTAGTAGTTGATGCAATAACATTGGCTACTCTCCGATCTTCTGTTAATAGACATATCTCTCCAAAGTGGGCTCCGTCAGACAGACTGGTTGCTACAATACCATTGTCCAAGACAACCTCAACTACTCCACTTTGAATAAAGAACATACGATCTCCTTTAGTACCAGCTCTGATAATGTATTCTCCTTTCAAAAATACCTCAAATTTTAATTTTGTAATGACTGCAGAAACAAATTGTGAAGCTGCATTCTGGAAGAATGGTACTGATTTTACCAAATCTCTACAGTTGTACCCAATGATGTTCTAGAATACTTGGAATAAGTGCAATGCAAACTAGAGAAATATTGTGTTTACTTCTCGTAGTCCATCAGAAAGTTCATATAATATTTGTTCTTCATTAAAATAGCGATGTTGAAATCGATGCTCGTAATAATCTAACACTTTCTGTCTGAGATGTTGAGGCAACTTACGATATCTCATGTACTCCTCTACTTGATTCAACTATTAACAATATAGCAGTAACCATTATTGTCACAAATTTAATGTGACTTACTTTCTCATTGTAGAGTCTACCTGATGAGTCAATTGACAACAGTAAGGTTGACATGTTTCCAATGAACAGAGCATAGAATGTAGCTCCAACCATCATACTGACAATTGTAAGCCAAGCCTCTGTAATATTCTGAGGTGGCCAACGCCCAAAACCTATACACAACATGTGAGAAATGGCCTTGAAGAGTGCCCACGAGTATTGTTCCATTGCTGAAGCATTCTATACAAATAGATCAGTTGTCTTTGCATCCATACATACATTCAAATTTTGGACAGATATACCTCAAGTCTATTAATGGCAATCCAAGAGTTTGCTGGAACATCTTGAAGTATTGGAATAAGAAATTGAAAACAGCCATTCCAATGAGCCAACAGTAACATCATCATGATTAATTTGAAAATTCTCAACAGTCCTCCAGCAATATTGAACAACTACAAAAAGTAAACTATCTAAATGCATACTGGCCATACAATAGCATACATCTTCCCATCTCTGTATGTATCTTAGGAGTCGTGATATTCGCAGCAAACGTAGTAAGCTAAGCATCTTAGCTAGTCGGAGAATTCTTAACGCTCTTGATGCTTTTAATAAAGATGGAGAAATACCAGAAGATCCTCTAGTGGCAATCAGAGTTAAATAATCAAATGGAATTGATGAAGCAACATCAACGAAAAACCATCCTTTTATATATCTCTTAGCCACTTGTTTGGGGTCAAGTATAACCTGAGGAACCATCACTAAAAATGTAAAAGTACAACATTATCTTACATGCTCGGAAACAGTATCAAGTGAGACAATACCAGTCCTAAAGTTGATTATTATATCCATGATAAATAAGGTGTCTACGATAGTATTAACAGACAACCATCCTGGATCAATATCCTCACTGAAGAAAGCAATGCTCACTGGTAGTACAGTGACAGTAAAAATTAGTAACAATACCATTAACAGATCCCAGTACCAACTATGCAAAAGAGAACATACAAAATTGTAGTGTAGAATAATGCTGTTTAGAAGAATGACTCACCGAAAATGACTAAATGGATGAACCATCCAACGACTACAGCAGTTACTGTCCTGTCGATTTTGCTCAGTGATAATTTCTTTCTTACTTCCATAGATTTTTAATGCAAGTTTATTTTCTGCAGAAGCATGGAATATACTTTTAAACAATCCACCCACTGAATGTGCAGATAGATCAGACTCTGGTTGGTTTGCAGCAGAATCATTTTCTTCATTTTCAGTGTCTTTTAGGTCTAGTTCCCATTGATCAATGGGCACTGATATATGAGAAGTATGTTGTGTTGTTGTACACTCGTTATCTGAGTCATCCTTTTGCTGGCAACAGCAGAAACAGTGATCTAAAACCAATGCTTTAGCCATTTTCCCATTATTGTTTCTATCGCGTAACTTGCGTTTCGACGTTGCTACGTAAATTGACCAATCAGATTAAAATATTCACATGGAATGATAAATACAAAAACATTTGGCTATTTAGGTGTGCTAGGTTGACTGTTTGAGGACTGCATTTCTTGTAAAGTACTGACTACTGTTGATAGAGCACTTGAAGCTGGTTCAGTACTCAATTGACTTGCCAAAACAGCTTGAGCAACTGATGGATTATTGACAACTGCAGAGAGAAGACTCACAGGAATTGTTGCCATAGGAGAACCCACACCAGAAGAATTTGACGAAGCTAGCTGGACCAAAGCAGCTGCCATTGTGGATGAAGAAATTGATACAGTGGTTCCTTTAGGCGTCTGGATTTTTCCAGTTGTGACTGGAGAACTTGGTAAGGAAAGAGGCGGTGGTTTTGTTTTTCCAAGTGGAGAAGCAAGAGGGCTGGTTGGTGACCTTGAAGAAGGATTAACAACCTTTTGTACACTTGCAACAGTTAAAGTTGGACGACCTAGTCTCAGAGATTTGACTTGACTGAACATGGCTGTACCTAGATACCCATACTCCTGTTGATATGTTTGTAGTGTATCTGTTGCCGGTCTACTCTGGACTAGACACGGAGCACAATGCCTTTGAAGGAGTACTTGAAGCTTATTAGCAGCTATTTGTTCAATTACTTTTGTAGGTCCTGCCACTCCTACCTGTGCAGTTTTAATTAATTCTCCCTCTTGTTTTAATCGAGGAACAACACATGCTAAAACTGACTCTTGACCAAGCTCAGCAAAACCCATCATTGCTCCATAGTGTACAGCTAAACCTTGAGTAGTGTTTCCAAGAGCTTGAGAGAAAATACGAGTGACTCTTGTCTGTATGTTATTTACAGAATTAGAGTATTTCTTGCAAATCAAAGCAACAATTTTGGCAGCCAAATCTCGTACAGACCAATGGTCTTCTGACTCAGGTCTTTGACAGAGATAACGATTCATAAGACAAGAAAGAATTGATGGAATCAAGTCGTGAAGAAATTTCTCAACAGAAATGGAATTGTTATCTAAAAGAGCTTTCACCATTTTCAACAGATTTCTAAGTACAGTCAACTTTCGTTGAGCTATGTTAACTTTAATCCCTTCATTAATGAAACAGATTAACTGTGGTAGAAGCTGATATAAGCCAGGATCACAAGACAGACTAGACAATGCCTCTTGTCGCTTGCTATCAGAGACACCTACACAAGTATCTGTCAGCTCCTTATAATAAAGCTGTTGCTCTAATGACAAAGTGTGTGCTTGTAAAGGTTTCAACTTAACCAAATCCCCATTAGCATCATCCTTTTCTTTTTTTCTCTTCCGATCTAATCGTACCTCTTTTGATGCTAATATAACATCATGGTCACTCTGAGAAACAGCGGCAGCTTGCTCTTTTTGAGCTTCTAATGACATTGGAGGGACATTCTCTGGAATATCAGGCTGTGTCCCTTCTACAGTCAACCAATGACTACGTATAGTGACTTCACATGGAAGTTTGGGCAAAGGAGAGCTAACAATATCAACCAAATCTATTTCTTGGTCATCTGGGTAATAGAGGTCCTTCCCACCTCCACTAGAATGACGTAATGGAATGTACTCTGTACATTCAAAACCATAAAGTGGCTCAATGTTCTTGGTCTTTAAAGCGTGGTCAATATCTGAACATAGAAGTTGACCTCTTTTGCCATGTCTCATAAATTTGAGTGCATTTTGAATTAGCTATAGAAAATACAAATTAAAATTAATTATTACAAATTGCATGGGGCATTCTCTACATTACTTCTTTCAATCTGAATTCCAGCTCTTCTGTTAATCTCTTGCAAACTTCCTCGTCTAAGCTAGCTATACCAATGGACTCTGCAATAACTTTAATAGACTCTACGGACAGCAAATGTCTGTTGTCATTGCTCTCATCTACCTCCATTGATTCCTCCATCTTGGTAGTTCTAATTAATGCACACACTTCAGTTACTATGGCAACCTAACTGCAACTGCAGTTTGCAGATGCAAAATGAGTATAGATCTGGAGACGGTGCCTTTGGTCTCTACCAAAAATTTGGAAGGAGATATAGTATGTCTCAGAAGTTATGTGAAGACAGTGCCTAATCATTTATCAGAAACTAGTAAGTTTATCATAACATGATAGTATTGTCATCTTCTATATTGTAGGAATATTTACTACTGTCCAAGAGAACTCGTCAATAAAGACAAAGCCTCATGTGGTAAATTTTGAAGGCTATCATGTTGGTAAACTTCATCAGCAAACTCTTGTAAGAATAATTATAATGTTTATTTTAGTTTACTTAAAATAATAATATTAATAAATTAATAATAGGGTAATAAAGGTAGACTTACTTACAGATATTGATAGTACCTAGTTAGTATCCATCATTATCTAACGTCCATTTTCTCTCTTTCACACACACTCTCTCACTCAATCACTTTGAAGCATGTTTTAAATACCTCAGGAGATAATATCAGTGTTCATATTATCCCTCCGACTACTGACCACTTTAAAATTCACTACAAGAAGGAGCGAAGTCAACTAGTACCTGGTCTAGGCTTTGATATCACAGTTCAATTCCGTCCAACAGAATGGAAATATTATTATGATTGTGTTCGTATCCACTGCAAAGTAAGTTAAGTACATATATAGTACATGTATTTATATATACTAGTACATGTATTTATATATACTAGTACATGTATATTTACATGTACATTATTATTTCGTGAACATTTCAGGGCAATGAGAACCTCCTTGTACCCATTCATGCTTATCCAATAATGAATATGGACACGTTCCCTCGTTCTGTCATCTTTTCTCCCACTCCTGTTGGGCAGTCTCAAATCCATACTATCTCCTTAAATTCCACAATACCAGTAGAGTTTGAATATCAACTGAGCTATGTACAAGAACATCCAGCTTTCACTGTATCACCAATGAAAGGTAATTGTACAATCATTCAACTATTATACTGAATGTGTGTATTTTGAAGGTGTGGTACCAGCTAATAGTAAAACAGTCATCACAGTGAAATATTCTCCTACAGAGTTCTCTACAGCTATAATGAAATTACAAGTATAATATTAAATGAATGACTTGAGTTGATTTTGTTGTCTAGTTGGAGATCTCTCAATTCAATTCTCAACCTATTATATGTACTTTCACAGGTAATTCTTTACCAGGCTTAGCACTGTAAGTTAATGTATAAGTGTGTGTAATGTGATTGGTTAGTATCCTCTATCAGTAAAAAATACAAAGATGGACTGACTAAAAGAATTACAAAAGAGAAGAAAGAGCATCCAAGAAAGACAGACATTAAAAGGAAAGTTGTGTTCAGAGGTGGTAGCAGCAAAACAAAACAACAAAATGGAAGAGAATATGAAGGCATTCACTTTCCCTCAGTTGTGGACACACCTAGTGCAGTGGCTAAAGTTTTGTCACAAAAAGCTGGTCACATGAAGGCTACTCAATTAAAAGAAGCTAGTTCACTTGCTGTCAGTGGTATCAGTAGTGGATCACATCAATTGAAAGAGGCTGTGTATTTGCAGAGAGTAAAAGAAGTGGAAGATGAAGAAAAAGCCAACAGATTGAGATGGTATGTACCCGAATAAGTACTATATATTACAGCTGCTGTTCCTGTGCTAAATATAGGGTGAGACATGTAGGGTCTGATCTTATGAGTGTAGAAGAAAAGGAACAAATATTGAGGACTAGACATGATGCAGATAGGATCTATAAAGTAAGTGATTATGATATTGCTGTAGTTTTATTTGACCTTTTAGAGTAAATGTTATATCAGCACTGTTGAGGATGAAAGCAATCAACTGTACACTGATGTCAGTAAAAGAAAAACAAGAAGAAAAGTAAACCAGGTACGTATCAACAATTCTTGTCATGTTGTTATAATAACACATTATTTTAGTTGCCTCAAGATGTTCCTAAATTTGATTTGCAGTCTAACAATTTATGGTTACAAAGACATACAGCACTACAGAGATTTGTACAAGCTGCACGTAAAATTGTCATCCAATGTAGATGCCAAAAGAGATTGGAATTGTTACAAAGAGTTGTGCAAGAACTAAAGTCTGGAAAAGATTTGACAGACATAGGTAGATTGAGCAATAGTGTAATGTAATAGGTACACTCTCTGTAATGACAGGATTATTAAAGCAATCTACTGAGCCCAAACTAAGACTAGAAGACTTGTCTCTATCTCCATCTTTACTGTTGCCTTCTCTATTCCCTCGATATGTTGATAATACAAAGATTGCCGAGACAGTCAGTATTTATATATAGTAATATTATTATATCATTGTTTGTTAGTTACCCAGACAATTAGTACCAGTACAACCAACTAAAGTCAATGTACACAATGACATACCTTTACTTGAACTAAAGGTATTATTAATACACTATGTTATATAGTGTTACAACATTTTAGGTTCCTCAAGAATACAAGTTATTAGGTTACACAACTTTTGTTGCACCTAATGATTACATTCCATCTGATGTTCACTGTCCTCTACGTACTGGTGCTGAGGTCTATTTTTCTAATAACTATAGTATTACCATTGATACTATTATAGGATGAATATCAAGGATTAACCCCATTACCTGGTATGGAATTGTCCTACTTGTCATTCTCTGATAGGATAAATGAAGAGAAGAGTGACAATGTAGGACAGGATATATTATCGTTAGCTCCTCCACCTGCTCTATTTGATACAGTGTTAAAGCATCATTTATTTGTATGTCAATATTATGCAATACAACTTGAATAGTAACCTGTGTCTTTATCAGAACCCCAGCCCTGATGTAATCTGCTCTTTACGACCTCTATTACCAAATTCTGAAGTAACTAGTGAACATCATTTGTTACCTTTACCAACAGCTTCAGGAGCACCTCATCCTCAACCTAAGATTGATCGCCAAGTTAGAAAATAATTTATTTCATTTTGAACTCTCTCTTTTCTCAGGATGGTATTCCTGGTGTGATGAAATGGAGGCAATTCCCTTCTCCATTTTTAGCATCAACTGAAGGACAGAAAACATTAACGTCAATATGGAGACCTTGTCTATCTGATCCCTTCCCATCTGAACTCCTTCCTCACTTGCCACACCCAGAACAACAAGGACCACACCCTGATGATTTAGTGGATGAATGGTACATATAATACATGTATTATACTATATTATCATTATTATATTGTAATAGTACATATATTATATACTACATTATAATTGTATTATATTATATTCTGATGACTAAAAAAAATTGCTGGCTTATCTTGTTCCTTAGAAAAATACATCAAACCTATTACATTATAGTACTTGTATTATACTACATTATTATTGTATTATATTATATAATACATGTATTATACTACATTATTATTGTATTTTATTGTAATAATACATGTATTATACTATATTATAATTGTATTATATTGTAATGATACATGTATTATACTATATTATCATTATATTATAGTACATGTATTATACTACATTATCATTGTCTTATAGTACATGTATTATACTATATTATCATTGTATTATAGTACATGTATTATACTACATTATCATTGTATTATAGTACATGTATTATACTATATTATCATTGTATTATAGTACATGTATTATACTACATTATCATTGTATTATAGTACATGTATTATACTACATTATCATTGTATTATAGTACATGTATTATACTACATTATCATTGTATTTATAGTACATGTATTATACTACATTATCATTGTATTATAGTACATGTATTATGCTACATTATCATTGTATTTATTATATTATATAGTATGGAGAATATAGCAGTACCTACAGATGACATGTTACAGTCCGAGTTTTATATACCAGATACATCTGATGTACCAATATGTTCTAGGTAATGACTGTGTATACATGTACATGTACCTTTACATGTACATGTACCTTTACATGTATGCTTTTATAGGAGACAACATGAGATTGAGCTATGTTTGGAACAACAGAAACAACAAAATCAACTTGGTGCTCAACATCAACAAAAATATCATCATCTATTGTCATTACTTAATAATCAATATTAAATTTATAACATCAATGTCCTGCACGTGTTCAGGTCGTGTTCATATTCCGTATATGAATCTGCATACTAAAACCACGTGGTGGTCTGTTTATCATCAGAGTGATCTGACCTCTGGTGGTGTTATATAAAAGTGTTAGTGAAGCCAAAGCCGGAAGATATCTGCCCTGCGAACTATACATGGCAAAGGCTATTAGAGAAAGAGATAGCAAAGCTATTCTCTATAATTATCTGAATCAGCTGTTGGCTCAAGAAACGAGAAAAGGTTTCCAGTTACCCTCACTAAAATCAGTCACTGTGAGTGCTAATACTGACTTGGAGGAGCTCACTTTGAAACAACCATGGCTTGAAAAACAAGTACAAATTATTGTATAATATAATTTATTGATATTGTGTTTAGTCTTTAGTAGTAAAAACAGATCAGTTGATCAAAAGACGAGGAAAACTAGGTTTGATTGGGGTTAATAAATCTCTTGAAAGTGTACGAGATTGGCTGGGAGATTACATGGGCAAAGAGATCCAGATTGGTTCGGCTGTTGGCAAATTAAATACATTCATTATAGAACCTTATTTGATGCATGATCTAAAAGAGGAATTCTATACTTGTATCTATGCCACAAGACAAGGAAATACTGTGTTATTTCATCCTGAGGGAGGAGTTGAAGTTGGTGATATTGACACTAAAGCATATAGTGTTAATGTTGACATTGAGTCTACTCTTACTATTGAACAAGCTAAAGGAATAGTAGCAACTGCTCCAGAGAACACTCAACAGTAAGAACAATAAATATGTACATCAGCTTCCATTAAACAATCTTAATATACTATTACTTTAAACTATATTTTAATATAACCACAATATAATTTTCTATATAATAATAAGATGTTAAATAGTAATTAGTAATTATTAATGAAGTATAATTTTAGAGTACTGGCGGAGTTCTTGGTACTACTCTATAAAGCATATAATGATCTTTACTTCACTTATCTAGAAATTAACCCACTTGGTAAGTATTATATATGTATCTAGTATTGATATTATGTACCCCATAGTTGTCAAGGGTGATCAAATCTACATGTTGGACTTAGCAGCAAAGCTGGACTCAACAGCTGAATTTATTTGTAAAAAATTATGGGAAGATGTCGATTTTCCACCACCTTTTGGAAGAGATGCTTTCCCTGAGGTAATTAATGTAGTCATTTATTTTCATCTTTCATGATATTCTTTATTAAGGAAGCATACATAGCTGATCTTGATGCTAAAAGTGGTGCCTCATTAAAATTAACCATCCTTAATCCTAATGGACGCATATGGACTATGGTTGCTGGAGGTGGAGCCTCAGTTATATACAGTGATACAATCTGTGACATGGGTGGAGCTAAAGAATTAGCTAATTATGGAGAATATTCAGGAGCCCCAAACGAGTCTCAGACATTTGAATATGCTAAAACTATCCTTGGACTAATGACCAAGGGGTCTGTATTTCAAGATGGTAAAATACTCATTATAGGAGGTGGAATTGCTAACTTCACTAATGTTGCTGCTACATTTAAAGTAATCTACTTACTATTCATTATACCATCTGTTTTATTATTATAATATACAGGGCATTGTCAAAGCATTGACTGAATACAGGCATAAACTCTTGGAACACAAAGTTACCATTTTTGTCCGTCGAGGAGGTCCCAATTTTCAAGAGGGTCTTCGAGTGATGAGAGAAGTGGGATCTAAACTTGGCCTTCCAATTCATGTTTTTGGTCCAGAGACTCATATGACAGCCATTGTAGGCATGGCCCTTGGAAAGAGAGCAATACCAAAGGAACAATTTAAACTAGGCAGCAGTCAGACTCTGGGAGTTCCCCTTAACGTAAGATAATTGTTTTTAAAATAATATTAAAGTATTTAGCAGGCATTTCAAGTTCCTTTAACTCCTGCTACGTCAGGCAATTCTCTATCGGAGATGGCAGTTGATAAAGATGCTCCTCAACTCTCCCAATCTATCATTATTAACCAATGGACTGAAGAGAAGGAGGAATCCGTCGCTGTTCCTCTTGAATTGTTCACCAAGAATAGTGTTGCTATTGTTTGGGGGATGCAGCCTAGAGCAGTTCAAGGAATGTTAGATTTTGATCTGTTGTGTTCAAGAGAGAAACCCTCTGTTGCTGCAATGGTCTATCCATTCAGGTATATTCCATCGATCTGTTTGTTATTAAAGTGTTGATCCATTTCTCAACAGTGGTAACCATAAACAAAGGTTTTATTGGGGTAGTAAAGAATTCCTTTTGCCAGGTGAAATATATATAAGACAGATTGTCCTTATCAACTATAATCTCCGACAGTTTACAAAGATCTTACTGAAGCAGTTAAAAAACATCCAGAAGCTGATGTTTTAGTAAACTTTGCCTCTCTACGTTCTGCCTATGAAGCTACTATGGAGACATTGACTCACTCACAAGTACTTGCTTTATCATATTTTTTATCTCTTTGTCTCTTAGTTTCGTTCTATAGCCATTATTGCTGAAGGGATTCCTGAAAATTTGACAAAGAAACTTATCAAGAAGGCAAAGGAGAAAAATGTTGTCATTATTGGTCCTGCCACGGTGAGTCACATGACTTCAAGTGATAATCACATTCATGTACATGTCTCAGGTGGGTGGGATTAAACCAGGATGTTTTAAGATTGGTAACACAGGTGGTATGATGGACAATATTATTTCGTCTAAATTATATCGACCTGGAAGGTGAGTATATCATATTATCTTGCAGTCTGTTACTATGCTGTTCCTCTCCAGTGTAGCATATGTGTCTCGATCTGGTGGAATGTCCAATGAACTTAATAATATCATATCTCGCATGACTAATGGAGTCTATGAGGGTGTGGCTATTGGCGGTGATCGTTATCCAGGCTCTACTTTTATCGATCACATTTTTCGTTACCATGACAATCCTGATGTTAAAATGATTGTTGTCCTTGGAGAGGTACAACAAAATGACTTTGATCATAATTGATACATTTCACTGGTAGGTTGGTGGTGTTGAAGAATACGAGATTTGTAAAAATCTAAATTCTGGTCGCCTTTTTAAACCCATTATTGCTTGGTGCATTGGTACGTGTGCCAAAATGTTTTCATCTGAGGTATCCAGTTGATTGTGTGATCACCATGTGATCATCATGTGATGTATAGGTTCAGTTTGGACATGCTGGAGCGTGTGCCAGTGGTGAAGAGGAAACAGCTGATGCTAAAAATAAAGTATGATATTATGTTACATAATATTGCATAATATTTGCCAAATTAGGCATTAAGAGAAGCAGGTGCTTTTGTTCCAGACAATTTTGATACATTAGGCACAATCATTGGGTAAGAAGAGAATATATCACATGATAAGTATAGCCACTCTCCTTAAATTAGTGAGGTATACGAACAATTAGTAGCAGCTGGTCTTATTGTTCCACAACCTGAAATTGAACCACCCACTCTTCCCATGGATTATTCCTGGGCTCAGGTAAGTGTATCTGTCTGTCTGTCTGGTTTAGAACATTATAATTAACAGGAATTGGGTTTAATTCGAAAGCCATCGTCATTTCTCTCTAGTATATGTGATGAGAGAGGAGAAGAGCTGTTATATGCTGGTATGCCAATATCTGATGTCTTTAAAGAGGACATTGGGATAGGAGGTGTCTTAAGTTTATTGTGGTTTCAAAGGAGGTAAACTTATAATTTTGGTTGCTATATCAACCAACTGAATATTTTTAGGTTGCCCGAATATGCATGCAAATTTTTGGAGATTTGTCTCATGGTAACAGCAGATCATGGTCCAGCTGTATCAGGTGCTCATAATACTATAGTAACAGCTCGTGCTGGTAAAGATTTAGTGTCCTCTTTAACATCTGGTCTATTGACAATAGTAAGTTATTGTCAATGGAAGAAAGAAGTATTCGTTTGTCTCAATTTAGGGAGAAAGATTTGGTGGTGCATTAGATGGTGCTGCTAGCCAGTTTTCTCAGGCATATGATTCTGGTATGACACCAATGGAGTTTGTTAATGAGACTCGTAAACAACACAAGTTGATATTAGGTATTGGACATCGAGTCAAATCAGTAAGTACAGCATTGTAAGTATATTCTATCATAAATTGTGTGATTAGATCAACAATCCTGATATGAGAGTGGCCATTATAAGGGACTACGTCAAATCTCACTTCCCGGCAACTCAAGTTCTTGATTATGCTTTAGAAGTTGAGAAGATAACTACATCAAAGGTAAATGACCACCAATAGATGCAGCTGAAATAATGAGCTGTGGCTTTAATAGAAACCTAACCTCATTCTCAATGTTGATGGTGTCATAGCAACATCATTTGTAGATCTTCTCAGACATAGTGGTGCCTTCACTAGGTACTTGTCAAAATTATTATTATAACTTTTAAAATTTTCTACTCCAGAGAGGATGCTCAAGAATATCTTGAAATAGGTGCATTAAATGGTCTCTTTGTTTTGGGACGAACAATGGGATTTATTGGTAAGATACTACGTGATTAAATTATTAACCCCTTGATGTCTATCATATGAAGGTCACTATCTTGATCAACGAAGACTTAAACAAGGTCTCTACCGTCATCCTTGGGATGATATATCCTACCTGACTCCTGAAATATCGATTGATTTAGCCTCATAATATATTAATAAAGATGTTAGACTATATTATACTGGATATATTAATATTAGTCACACTGTCCCCCTGTAGTACTATATATTCTCTATTGCCTTTAAAATTAACTTATTATTAACACATTGTAAACAAAATAAGAGAGAACATACACACACCAGATGAAATGATAAGATATTAGTGATATTTAGTGATATAACAAACAACAAAAATATTACAGACAATATTATCAAATGTCTTCATTTGAGATTTCAGCTGCAGCTGCTGCTTTTGCCTTTGCAATTGAATTGTAACAATGGACAAGGAACTCTTTAAAAGTTGGACGTTTCATGGGATCAGGATCCCAGCACTGACAGATCATAGCATGACACTCAGGTGGTAAGGTGGGAGGTAGAGTAGGACGAGATCCCATGAGTAACTTCATGATCCAAATCATTGGAGTCTGACACGGATCCATGTCCGAAAATGCCTTCTTTTCAGAAGCCATTTCATACATTATTAAACCTATATAACAATATTTATATACATTGTATAAAAACCAATGAAATACAAACAGCATTTTCTTACCAAAAGTATAAACATCGCTAGCTGTGGAATAAGCATTCTTCTCAATCACTTCGGGGGCTTTATAAATTGGTCTTTTCTTGCTTTCTTTTGTACAGGACTTGCGGAGGTCAGCATAAAAATTAGTCTGTACTTTAGTCTCATATAAACCAAAGTCCGATATTTTGGCATTGAGTTTTTCTCCAATAAGAATATTTCTTGGTGTGAGGTTTCGATGGAGGATTGGAAATGAATGAAGATAACACATCCCAGTACCAATATCTCTCGCCTAATGGGGAGATAAATAATGGAGGGAGGGACGAGTGTTTTCAACTTACAATTGTCATCTTTTCCATTTGTTCCAATTTTACTTTGTTGATATGTAATAAAGTATTGAGATCACCACAAGGCATGTATTCCATCAATAAACAGTACAAACCAGATTCTTTGTCAGCACATGCACCAATAAACTGGACAACATTAGGACAATGGAGATGACTGAAGAGAGGAATATGTAAAATTTATACAATAGAGACAAACTCAAACCTTAATTGTTCTACTTCTCTCAGAAATGTTTTCCTTATAGAAGAATCCCAAGATGTCTTTTGTCTGATTTTTTTAATAGCTATGTTCATTTCACGATAAGCACCCAAATGAACATCAAAAAATCGTTGAAAACATTCTGAAGTATCATTTAAACAGTCATCTGATATCGTCAGTTCATGGATTCCTACTAACCACCAAGGTTTTGATTTCATAGTACCATCTTCCTCTTCAACAGATAAGTCATCCATTTCAGTACAAAGATTTCGTTGTTTTAGATCTTCTTCGCAAGCTCTTAAACGTGATTCCAAAAGTTCATTTGCACTTCGAAGGTTTTTCAATTCACATATTATTTTCGAGAGACAATTCTCTTTTTCCATGATTTCATGTTGAAGTTGTACAATCTTTTCTGAATCATCATCAAATTCTTTGCTACTAAATTTACGCAACAGACACATTGGATGAGTGGAAAATCGAGGAACATTAGTTGGAGAACGATCGATATTATTACACTGATGGACCTCAACACAATAATTATCATAGGCGCCTAAAACATCAAAAAATTAACTTTTTTAATACAAAATTTATCTTACGAAGTATGGCTTGCTTCAAATCTTCATCTTTGGTTAGTGTGATGGGTGTGTCTCCATCTTTGTCTTCCAGTGCAAAATTAGCACCATGTTCGACTAAAACAGTACATACATCTTTAAACGATCTACAAATTATTATAATATAATGATAAGTTGGCAACTGTCAAGAGAGTGACTCACTTGTGTGCTGCAATATGTAATGGAGTGATCTGTTGTGTACCACCTATAATATTGGGGTCAGCATGGTATGTCAAAAGTAACTGGCAAACATCAGGAAGGTTCTCTTGAGCTGCTAAATGAAGAGCTGTAAAACCTACAGACTGGAAGAGAACATGGACAATGATTAATTAGCCAGACAGTTTGCTTGTTTACCTGTTGTAAATTGGGGTCCACTCCTCTTTGTAATAGATAATGTACAGTTGCTGATGACTTAGATCTTGCTGCATACATAAGTGGAGTCCAACCATCATTGTCTTTAATATTAAGATCTGGTAACAATTCTGTTAGCTGCAATACAATCTATAAAGGAAATTTCATTAAATACATTATGTCTCTCTCTCTCTCTTTCTTACTCCAATAAAATTGTCAGTGCAACAGGCTCTGTGTAAAGCTAATTCATTCTTGTTATTCTTTATCTTTGTGTCTGCTTTATGTCGCATTAAAATCTTAGCTCTACTAAAAAATTGACACCTAACACAACACAATAATAATTAATTCAATCAACAAAAGATATTACCTTAGTGTTACTAATAATGGAGTATCTCCTCGTGAGTTTTGAGCATTGATAAGAGCAGCAGCTGGTGTTGACAGAAGAAATTCCAAAGCAGTATCATGGTTACCTTGGGCAACTTCCTTCATACAAGCAAAATGAAGAACTGTATCACCATCTTTGTCTCGTGCCTGCCAATTTGCTCCGTTACTTAGCAACAATGCTATAACACCCACCTACATAATTCGAGGAATATCAAGTCATAATTATATACACAGCTCTGCTGAGTGTAATGCTGACTGTACAACAACATTATAATTTGTGAGCATACCTGACCACAGTATGCAGCCATGTGTAGAAGTGTAGAGGTTGTGCCTTCGTTAATATAATTCACGCTCACTCCAGCATTCAATAAAGATTGCAAAGCTTGCACATTACCTCCACAACAAGCTGCTATGGCCTTTTCTGTAGCAGTAACAGTAGGTTCAACAGTAAGAGGAGAAACAGATAGCAATGGGTTTCGTTGCTTGGCTAACTCTAGCAAAAGAAATGATATTGTGTACTCTTTCTACTTACAATTGATGTGGAAATACCTAGCATTTTTGTTGCTAATTCAGGAGAAGCCATAGAGTGCGGTGTCCTTCCTTCTTGGTCTTTTAAGAATATATCAGCACCAAATTCAATGAGCAATAGTGCAATATCAGTATATTCTTTGTGTGCAGCCCAGTGTAATGGAGCTATCTGTTGTGCTCCACCAGTTATGTTAACATGAGCACCTTTACGTAATAAAACTCGCACCAATTCAACATTACCTCCTCTAGCAGCTAAAAATAACGGACTGATTCCTGGAATTAAAAGACACAGGAAATCAATAACAGACATTTATTAATACCATATATACAATATATCTATTTACAAACACATAACGACATATATAATAAACATTCCTTTGTATTAACACAAATGCAAACATATCATGACCTACCTTCCTTGTTATTGACATTAGGATTAGCTCCATGCTCCAGTAAGGTCAATGCGCAGTTAGCAATTCCACGATCCACAGCAAGATATAATGGACTCTCCCCATCCTGCGTTTGAGTATTCACGTTCGTATTAGCATGTGACACCAGGAGTTTGACAATGACGTGATTACCAATGGCATTATGTATTGGTAAATAGTTCTCGCTATCAGCTATGTTAGGATCAGCACCATGGTTTAAGAGAACTTCAACGCACTGCTCTAATTCTTTACGAGCTGCTAATTTTAATGTCGTCCAACCCTTTGCATTACGATGGTTAATTCCAATAGGTTGTTTGCTAGCATCACCATTAAGAAATAGAGCGATTATGCGAGATCTTTGCTCGTCTTGAGAACGATCTGTTGTTCTAACTGCTGAGTGCAGCAAAGTGGAATCGTCTGATTTCAATATAGATGGCTTAGCTCCGTTCTCCCATAATATTTTAACAGCATCATAACAGCCTAAAAGAGCAAATCTGTGCAGTAAGGAAGACCCGTCAGCTCTTGGTTCAAGCACAGCTTGACCACCTTGCTCAATCAACTTAACTAAAGAATCACCGACATTTCCCTCGCGTAATAGCTTCGCTAGTGACCCTCCTTCCAGGAGATCGTCTAAACTCGCTGCTATCCCCCCTTCAGCTCCCATTACTTTATCTGATAGGTTTCTTCACAGACACTTTTATTTAGGGAATTAACTCTTCTACAACTCAGCAACTATTAATGAGTGGGCGTAACCAAAACATTGTTTCTGTCATTGTCTGCCACGCCCACCACTTAATTTATAATTTTATTTTGATAAAGATAATTATATCAACATAATAAAATAATATGCATCTTTTATTGGATGGCAGTTTTCTGTTGACTTTTGATTTTGTATGCAAGATGAAACTTGTATAACATTAAGCTGTGTCCCATTGTTGATAGTGAATATTGGATATTGTAGATGTGTCCCTCCAAATTATGCAAAACTCTTAAAACAAAACAAATTTTCAGTATGACGATTCAATAACCATTATGCCATTATGTAGTTGCTTGTAAAGCTATAGGTTTCTAGTTGCTTATGCGTGACTTAAAGTATTTAACTTTAACCAAAAGTATTTGGTTTTAGTTATTTTAACAGGCTTTTTACTTCGTCAGTGCTATCGCAAACTGCCATTAAACATATTCATAGTTACCGTTAATGAGATTCATAACCGACAGAGTTGCGCCCCACAAGAGCATGAAGACAAAATCTGACGTACATATAAAAGGAAATGAAAACAACCTTGGATAGGTTGTGTTGTGGGCCAGCGTTCTGCAATGCATCAGACCTCTGAGATGGTTACCAGCATACTCTACGGAGTATCCGAAAGGCCGACTAGGATAGGGCTGGTAGTCTCCCTTTAAACGAGAAGAGGCTGGTGTATTTGTGGTTCCCGGTTCCTGAATGCGAAATTCCCTAAGAGCTGGAATCCCGTACGGCTGGTTTTAAGTTAGGGCGACGCTCCAGCCAGGATTACCTCGCGAAGACGAGGGTTACCAAGCCAGGTGGCGGTCCCAGCTAGCAATAGCAGGGAATCCTGGAGCCTAAGTGGAAGCCTGAGTGGGTGAGCGAGTAGGAATCGTTTGGGCAACACAACATGTTTTTTTTTTTATAAATCTTAACTTTTATAATGAAATCTAAATAACCACTGGGAAGGAATGTTGGTATAACTGATCAGTGTTTTATAGAGAACATTCCACGAACTTCCTTTAAGTTGTATGGTATACACGAAACATGCAATTGGTATAGCATCAATTTTATCAGATAATAATTCTTTAACTGGTTTAACAAGTTTGATTGGTTTATTAGATGTATTCAAATTTTCGTATTGACAATATGTTTAAAAAATTAAGACATGATATTACAAATATTAGTTATGGTTAAAATGGTATTATTTAAAAATTTGAGTACCTCCTTGCTTGGTATATAGCTGTTGGCGCTATTACTATAACTATACATATCACCATTGCTATAGCTGATGAGACTGAGCATCAAGTATAGGCTCTGCTATAATTCACCACTAATAAAAAGAACTATATAAATAGGTTGATGGATATAAAAGTGTCTAATAGTTTGAAGTGAGTGGTAATGCTCCAGCTAGGATAACCTTGTCTTTGTCCTTATTTGTCTATTTCTAGTACCAGTGTATTCTTCTAAATGTTTTTTCCACAATATACAGGTAAACCTTATCTAATAGATCAAAGTCATCTCTCTCTCTCTGCCTCTGCCCTTCTTCTTAGCTCTTCTTTCAAAAGTAACACGTTACTACAGTCAACAGCTTTCTTTGATACTTTCCTGGATATTATACAAGTATTGTTTGTCAGTCTACTGCATTCTTCTAAGGTTAGCACAATTGGAATTAGTCATTTTGGTCTGGTAGGACAAAAATTTACAACAAAGAGCCAAAAATTTCAAAAGAATGGTTGAATTGTTTTGTCCTAGGACAAAACTCTTCGTGACATTATTTTAGACTAAATTTAACCCTTTACGTCCCAATTACTACTTTTTAACATAAAGTGAATTTCTAATACGCATATATGAGAATACCCTCCCGCAGCGTTTCTCATTAAGTTGTAGCAATTTATAATACCTATATCCTATTCCAAAAATCAATGTCTTTGCAAACATCATTTCAACACCATAAATTATGTGATAAAGAACTCAGTTTAAAATCGTAATTTTTGAAAGAACCAACGATTTTTTCCAGTCTTGTGTCTAAAAGAGAAAACAATGTAATGAATGCAGCAAACTAATACTCACCTTTCCTCTAGCTTGTTCTTGATTAAGAACCGGGCTCGTCTTCTCCCTTTCAATTCTCTTAAATTCTCTTTGTTAATAACTTGTTTATCAAATGTTATATCAACAGTGTATCTAACATAACAATATATCCAGTCACATGACACATACAATACTAACCTTGTTGGCATTAGATGGTTATAATTCAGTACACGTACAAACGACTTGATTCTGGTACGCTTCTTTACACGTTTCTTTCCCATATTTTTGGTTACCTTCAGTGGGTATTTGTCAATACCTACCACTAAGGCATGACCATAGTGTCGTTCATTACTACCATCATCATGGTTCTTAACAATGATGGCCTTCCTACCAGCAAATCGTCCAGACAGTACAATGACCACCTTGCCAGGTTTCATAATCCTACCCATCTTGAAATAGTTTGTTCTAACAATAAAGATACCATATCTTAAAGTATAATAAAATATAGACAGTAAGTAGTAGTTGAAAATAAATGTAGATGTCCATATGACATTAATAATAATGATTGAAATAGATTCTTACCTTCTATTCCTTACCCCTACAGAAAAGCTGCCACGTTGGAGGGAGGAGTTTCTCTACTGAAGAGCACTAATTAGAACTATATACGTAATGGAGGATGTCAGCTTGAAAATACTAATAATAGGCGATAGTGGAGTAGGCAAATCTAGGTCAGACCTAAAGAGACTTTCTCTTTGTATT
Organism: Xestospongia bergquistia; assembly: GCA_963965975.1. Classification (NCBI taxonomy): domain Eukaryota; kingdom Metazoa; phylum Porifera; class Demospongiae; order Haplosclerida; family Petrosiidae; genus Xestospongia; species Xestospongia bergquistia. The sequence goes on from OZ014419.1 coordinate 384,771, forward strand.
GTTATATTATATTATCTCTCTCTGTAATATAGTCTGCTATTGAGATTTGTAAACAATACATTTGACCCTGACCAAGCATCAACAATTGGTAAGTAAAACCCTGCCATTATGTAGATAATATGATCTTCTTTCAATAGGTGTGGACTTCAAAGTAAAGACGATATCATTAGGTGGAAAAAGAGTAAAATTAGCAATATGGGTCAGTCAGGCTGCAATGCAAAGTTTACTCATTAAAAATTATTCATTATATCTTTACTTATAATTGTCTTGATTTCTTGTTTTTATTATATCATAGTCTATTTATTTCTTCATAGGACACAGCAGGTCAGGAAAGATTTAGGACATTAACTCCTGCATATTATCGTGGTGCTCAAGGCGTTATTTTAGGTGAAGGACATATATTTGAAGTATTGATTTTTTCCTTCTTGCACAGTATATGATGTTTGTGCTCCTGAGAGTTTTGAGGGTCTAGAAGTATGGCTCAATGAATTAGATACATATGCTACTAAGAAAGATCTTGTCAAAATGCTTGTTGGAAATAAAATTGATAAAGTAAGTTTCATTTATTTTGTCTAGAGAAGCAGTGACACATACCCAGCTTTAATATTAGGAGTTAGGTTTTGGGTGACTTAACCCCTAATATCAAAGCTAATTCTAGTCTAAATAATTTATTGATAGTGTACTGGTAGATACTACTTCTCAAATGCAGTAGTCTTAATACAATTCTCTTATTATAGGCTGAGAGAAAAGTCAACAGACCTGATGGATTACAGTTTGCTAGAAGAAATTCAATGTTATTTATTGAAGCAAGGTAGGATTACATTAACCACACCTCCACTATTATAATCCCCATTGATGCAGTGCTAAGACAAGAGATGGTGTCCAAGAAGCATTTGAGGAGTTAGTTCAAAAAATACTACAAAACCCAGACTTGTATACCGAGAACACACCCACTCAGAAAGTAGTACCAGGTACTAGTACTACAGGAGGGAATGCTGGAGGCGAGCAATCATTGTGTGGGTGTTCTTTAGTGTAAATATTTTAATAATTTTCCAGTTATAACTTTGAATCAATGTTTTGTGAGTTAACATATTTTTTGTGATTACTCTATATATTGAAGTGTGTGTAACTCTTTTGTATTAAGTTAACCACAGCTGGTACTATTTTAAAATTTAGTTTAAAATGGTTTAAATTTTCTCTTAGCTTTCATCTCAGCTACTTTTAGTTGATCTTCTTGGAACTTCTTCCTTAACTCAGCGATGCGTTTCCTTTGTGTTTCCCTTAACTGGAATGGATATAGCTTAAGTGTCTGGTCCTTTTTAATGCGTTTCTTCTTCTTAACACTATAAGGTGTAACAGGCAATAAATTATACTACTACCTACTAGTATAATCTTACTGTTCAATTTGTTTTGTTTTTCTGGTTACAGTGACCCATCCTTCAGCATCAGGTTCACTCAAACGTTTCTTTCTCCTTTTTTCATCTTCCATCCATTGATCATAAGCAGCAACTCCTTTCTTGGCAGCAGCCTCTAAAATAGATTCAGTCTGGTATCGTTGTTGGTACTGATTACTCCATTTTATCAAGCCTACATCTCCGATACAACAAGAGAGTGGTACCCCTGAACATAATGATAAGGCACGAGTCACCTCCTCTTCCTCTTTAAAGACAATATATCCAAATGTGAACTTCCCTGTCAATATAGTTGGTCCCTCTTCTACTGGCCCAGTTCTCTCTTGAAGATAGACCTCTTCTACATGACCCACTCTTGAGAATAGCTCTTTCACTTCATCCTTTCCACAATATGGCGGCCAACCAGTAGTAAATAACGTTCTGTTGTTTGGAGTTTTACTGGACTGTTGTCTAAGTGAGTGTTTCTTACAGTATATAGTATGTTGGGACGTGATACCTGCAGGAGAAGAAAATTGTACAACCAGTTCTTCCATTTTTATACACGTGTTCGCGAAGTATTAGCCACGCCTATTTATTTGTGCGAGTAAGATGGAAGAACTCCATTCGGCGCTGATATATTTAGTAATTGCTGCAATGCTTAACAACGAAATAACTGGAAGTACTTTATGTAAAAATACTGGAAAATGCAAAGCACTATGTAATGGTACTGTTTTAGACTTGGCAACAATTCTTGATGACTTGCCGTAAGTCCACTATACATAATTATAAAAAATACCTACAATTAAAATTATACTATAATTATTATAATAATAGACTCCAGATATTTGATAGTAATGGAAAGAACAAGAGTGAAGAGAGTTTGTTTTTTATTGCTCCATGTGAAGGATATGCATGTGGCAATGAAGGACCTGAAACTGCTGTGAGTTTAAAGTACATTCTATAATAATAATATTTGTGACCAACTACTGAACATTAATTGATACACTAGGTTTGTCAAGAAAAGAGATTAGGATTTTACAGTTGTGGCCTTCTCAATGAGACTGTTTGGCAGCTGGAAAGTACTGATCCATATCGTTATACTATGACATTTACTGGTGGAGTAGAAGAAAGGTAATAAATGAAGGTGTCAATTATAAGTTAATTATTACTACTTTATTATAAGGACATCTACAGTAAAATTTATTGAGAATGTATCAGTTAATACAATAAATGCAACATATACTGGTGAATATCCACAGAGACAATATGTGAGTTAGAATATCACCATCTTATATTTTTTAGATTAGAAAATTGTGTAGAACTTCAAAGTTGTCGGTAAATGCATTCGCCCTGGTTCATGCTACCAATCAAATAAAGATGATTACACAGGAATTATAGGATTTATTTTCATATCACTGTTAGTATATATTCTATTATATTATTAATATAATTATATAAATCAGGTTTGTAGCTGGTGTAATACTTTACTTGACTATTGGAGCTTGTGTGATGTACATCAGAGGAGCAAAAGGACAAGAGCTTATACCAAATATTGAATTCTGGAAAGACCTACCTCAACTTGTTAAAGTAAATATCTTCTATTGTGATTTATATGTAAAGAACACCTGGGTTGATAGCTGTAGACAAACTGTTTACAACTTTATCAGATCAGGTGCACTTGTACCTTTAATTTTCCAATTTTTATTCCAGGATGGATGCTTGTTTACAGTTGCTCCATGTTGTCACAGATTCCAAACATCTTCATATGCAGAGTTATCCAGTAACACTTCATAGCTGGAGAACAAATCACTCTCAATTCTGATTCTATTTCAATGCACTGTATTGTACTATAATGTGATTATTTAGTAGTTATTAAGAAAATCAATTGTCAGCAGTATATCATATACATCAGAGATAACTGTAATATGTCTCTTCTTTCTTATGTTACCTAAACACAACCCATTCTGTTAAGTGTCAACTTAGTTTTTCTAGCAAATTCAATGGAGCATGTCAATGAAGTGATTGAAGTACGATAATATTAAATATATGTACAGTAGTCCCCTACCAGTAAGTTACTCTATATATGCAGTCTGTATTGTATATTGTGTACTCTAATAAATATCATATTACTGATAATATCACTAATGGTGGTAATGTAGTATATTATATGTAGTGAAAGTGAGGACAAATGACAAAACCTTAATAATTGTCACATTATCCACAATAAACATAATATTTACACAATGATTACATCAATCAAGTACTTAGTTGTATTGTTCTGTTGTTGATTCAATTTTTTAGGTAAAATATAATCATGAACACTGACAAAAGCATATAGTCTTGCAAAGGAGGAAGAAATGTACAATTCCAGGTACAACAGCAGTTAGCTAGAAGCTTTTAAAGTTACAATAATTATTAATCACACTATGAATATAATTATATATTTGCTCATTCGTTGCTATAGCTCGATAAACCTGAAGATACCACCAACTTTGATGTCACAAGACTGACAGTTATAACTCCTCCTACTGGTTACTCTGGAAGCTTATGACCAATGTCTCAACTCTATAGTGTGTTCCTGTTTTTTGTTGTTCTGTTGAAGACAGTTTACTCACAATCTGATGAAGGGAACTGTCAAGTACATAATGATAATTTCTGTAAAGCAACTTGTCAATATAAAGGAACTACTATAGAACTCGATATATCAACTATAGTGTCATATCCGTATGTTAGTATATAATGATATTATAATGATATATATATATATATACATGTAGGTATCGTATTGAATCAACAACCTCAAATGTATATGGTTATTTTGATATTAATCTTTGTGGTCATAAATGTAAAAAATCTGATAATATGCCAAGTGCTGTAAGTATATTTTACTGATAATAAACTGATTATAATTATGATTACATTATTATAGGTCTGTTTAACAGATGGTAATCAAAATAACATAATATTTAGTTGTGGTGAAGTTAATACTAATGTTGTTACATGGAATTTAGTCAATACTGATCCGTATCAGTTTACAATAGTATATGGAGGAGGAGAACCTATTAACAATATCCCTAGGTACTTACAAAAAGTGCCAGGCTCTTCTTTTAATTTTTTTTTTCAGACAATCTCAGTTTGTCTTTAATCAAACTAGTAATGAACAGACTAGTATTACATTTTTGAATTACAATGGAAGAAACACTTTATATGTAAGACTATAATACACACACATATTATGTTATTTTTATAAAATTCTAGTTATTTCAAGTGTTAGGGAAATGTATTGGACAAGTAAATTGTCAAGGGGAACATCATAATATAGATAAGCTTAATGATGTTATTGATCATTAAATAAAGTGAGTATGTACTCTTTTATTATTATATATTAATTATTATATATTAATTATTTATATCTATAGGATGGAGAGTAGTCCTTAAAATAAAGAACATTTTGTATTAAATGTAATGCACTTGATAATATTATCTTGTATTAAAAGACTAAACTTTGATAGTCTATGACCCCTCCCACTACATTCATGTATGTAGTCTAGGGAAGTATGTATGGAGTTTATAAGTGAAGTCAAAGTTATTGCATGGGTGTATTAAGAAATGAGTAGGTATAAAGATCACATGTTTGAAAAATAGCTGTCCTCTGTACTATTTATTCTTAGTCTAACAGCTGCTGATGATTATCAGACTAGTAACAGTCCTTGTAAAGCTAAATGTGGTGGAAAAAATGTTGACCTTTCTCACATGCTGAAATATCTGTGAGGATATGCAGTGATAATTATTAATTATAATGTTTAATACAGGGTCAGTGTACCTGATAATTTTGATAATAGTAGATATATTTTCTCTATTAACCTTTGTGAAGCTGTTGATTGTGGCTCAATTGAAGACGTTGCAGTAAGTTATAATGTGACTGCTCCTTGGATAGAGAGCACGTTTATACTAAACTTGTTCTGCTATTCTGTTATGTATATAATGTTTGTATTCTTTTATTATAATTGTCATTAATATGTATATATGACCCCGCCTTTTCTTTATGTATGACTCTCCTCACAGTCACATGATGATATATTTAGTTGAAAACATTTTAGATTTAAGGAGTTAGTATTTTGTCCTTAGTATATAAATTCTTATTGAAGTACTATTACTAGCGTTAAGAATTAATGTCTTGTCAGTAATTCATTAATTCCCATTTGAGGAGAAGTCTACTGTTACTTACTTGCTCCTTCTTTGATTATTCTAGGTTTGTCAAATATCCAATTGTACACTTAGATTTAATTGTAGTTCAATTAACTATGTTTCCTGGTCTCTGGTATCTTCATCATCATTTATTGTTAATGTTAGTTTTACTTATGGAAAGAACCCAGCCTGGTCCCCAGGTGATGGCATGACCAGATATCTCTACATTTCATTTTATATGATCATTATATTTACAGGAATAGTCTAATTACTATAATGGAAACTAACAATATTGATTCAACTCAACTTCATGAAGACAATCATAGTACTACCATATATATATGTTATTACTAATACATTTAAATTATTTTAATAATGGTTACTTTCTATAGTACTTCACTCTTAAAGTGAGGACACTCAAGTCCTTGTCTCCAATAAGTAACTGTCTTGTTAATACATTATCACACACACACACACACACACACACACACACACACACACACACACACACACACCACACACACACACCACACACACACACACACACACACACACACACACACACACACACACACACACACACACACACACACACACACATACACACACACACACACATACACCATCACCTTCACAGTGTATAATAAACAAGACAATAATTTCAAAAAAGTAACAATAATCAAATTATTAGTTGTATTAATTACTTATGTTATTAATTTTTTGATTTAAAAATTATGATCCTGACTACTTTAAAGATGGTAATATTTTAATAATTACTAACTAGTATTAACAACTCATGATATCACAAGACTGACAGTCAATAACTCCTCCTACTGTTAGCTAGACAATTGAATAACAATATTAATTAATTAATCACACTATGAATATAATTAAACATTTCTCAAAAGCATTGCTATGGGTTGTCTGGTACCGATAATCCTGACTGTTCGAGGATACCAATTATTTAAATCAAACAACTTTGATGTCATAAGACTGACAGTCAATAACTCCTCCTATTGTATTGATATAGAGAACAATGTGTAATGTGTTCTTCTTATTTGTTCTTCTATTGAAGACAGTTTACTCTCAATCTGATGAAGGGAACTGTCAAGTACATGATAATGATTTCTGTAAAGCAACTTGTCAATATAAAGGAACTACTATAGAACTTGATATATCAACTATAGTGTCATATCCGTATGTTAGATCATAATGATATTATAATAATATATATATATATATATATATATATATATATATATACACATGTATGTTAGTATATAATGATATTATAATGATATATATGTATACATGTAGGTATCATATTGTATCAACAACCTCAAATGTCAATGGTTATTTTGATATTAATCTTTGTGGTCGTAAATGTAAAGAATCTGATAATATACCAAGTGCTGTAAGTATATTTTACTGATAAATAAACTGATTATATGATTACATTAATATAGGTTTGTTTAACAGATGCTGATCAAAATAACAAAATATTTAGTTGTGGTGGAGTTAGTAATAATGTTATTAAATGGAATTTAATCAATACTGATCCTTATCAGTTCATAATAGTATATCAAGGAGGAGATAATATTAATCCTGTAAACCCTAGGTAAGTATATTACTTACAAAAAGTGCCAATAATATTTTAAAAACTGTTTTTTTCCAGACAATCTCAGTTTGTCTTTAATCAAACTAGTAATGAACAGACTAGTATTACATTTTCAAGTTATGATGGAAACACTTTATATGTAAGAGTGTGTAATATAACACATTTCATGACATACTTTACTTTATAACTAGTTATTTCAAGTGACAGGAAATTGTATTGGACAACTAAATTGTATAGAAGGACATCACTCAACTACACCTGATGGTATCATAGGAATTGTACTTATGATCATGTATGTTTAATATATGTAGTATATTATAATATGTAATGTATTGTATTATAATAGTGTATTATATGTAGCATATTATATAGTGTATTATATGTAGCATATTATATTATATAGTGTATTATATGTAGCATATTATATAGTGTATTATATGTAGCATATTATATTATATAGTGTATTATATGTAGCATATTATATTATATAGTGTATTATATGTAGCATATTATATTATATTATATTATATTATAGGTTTATACTAGGTATAGTGACCTATTTTATAGTGGGTATGTTAATAATGAAGTATTATAAAGGAGCTCAAGGTAAAGAAATTATACCTCATGTCTTTTTTTGGATTGATTTACCATTTCTAATTAAAGTAAGACTATATTGTCTATTAATTAATATAATAATTACTGTGTGTTCTATAATATAGGATGGATGTCTCTTTGTAATAAGTCCTTGTTATAAAAGGAACAATTATTATTATGAGAAGTTCTGAACACTCTAATTTCACTGATCATAACTTTATATCTACTAGTGTTGTTATTTTCATAGTAATATAGTATTATATGTGAAGTCATTACAATCATCATGTCACAAGACTTAAGTTTTGATAATCTATAACACTTCAGTATCAGTGTAGTCAAAGAAATCTACTGTAGTTAGAGAACCCACTGTGAGTTCAGAGACCAATGTCACAACTCTATAGTGTGTTCCTGTTTTTTGTTGTTCTGTTGAAGACAGTTTACTCTCAATCTGATGAAGGGGACTGTCAAGTACATGATGATAATTTCTGTAAAGCAACTTGTCAATATAAAGGAACTACTATAGAACTTGATATATCAACTATAGTGTCATATCCGTATGTTAGTATATAATGATATTATAATGATATATATATATATATACATGTATGTATGTATATATATATATATATATATATATATATATATATATATATATATATACATGTATGCTAGATCATAATAATATTATAATGATATATATACATGTAGGTATCATATTGTATCAACAACCTCAAATGTTAATGGTTATTTTGATATTAATCTTTGTGGTCATAAATGTAAAGAAGCTGATGATGTACCAAGTGCTGTAAGTATATTTCATTGATAATAAACTGATTATAATTATGATTACATTATTATAGGTTTGTTTAACAGATGGTGATCAAAATAACAAAATATTTAGTTGTGGTGGAGTTAATAGTCATCTTGTTACATGGATTTTAGTCAATACTGATCCTTACCAGTTCACAATAGTATATCAAGGAGGAGATCCTGTTGATGGAGCAAACCTTAGGTAAGTAGTATATTACTTACAAAAAGTACAAAGATCTTTTAAATTTTTTATCCAGACAATCTCAGTTTGTCTTTAATCAAACTAGTAATGAACAGACTAGTATTACATTTTCAAGTTATGATGGAAATACTTTATATGTAAGAGTGTACAATATAATACACATTTCATGACAAGATATGACACTTACTTTATAATTAGTTATTTCAAGTGACATTGGACAACTAAATTGTATAGAAGGACATCACTCAGCTACACCTGATGGTATCATAGGAATTGTACTTATGATCATGTATGTTTAATATATGTAGCATATTATAATATGTAATGTATTATATTATAATAGAGTATTATATGTAGCATATTATATAGTGTATTATATGTAGCATATTATATAGTGTATTATATGTAGCATATTATATTATATATTATATTATAGGTTTATACTAGGTATAGTGACCTATTTTATAGTGGGTATGTTAATAATGAAGTATTATAAAGGAGCTCAAGGTAAAGAAATTATACCTCATGTCACATTTTGGTTTGATTTACCATTTCTAATTAAAGTAAGACTATATTGTCTATTAATTAATATAATAATTACTGTATGTTCTATAATATAGGATGGATGTCTGTTTGTAATTAGTCCTTGTTATAAAAAGAACAAATATTATTATGAGAAATTCTGAACACTTTAATTTCACTGATTATAACTTTATATCTACTAGTGTTGTTATTTTCATAGTAATATAGTAATATATGTGAAGTCATTACAATCATCATGTCACAAGACTTAAGTTTTGATAATCTATAACACTTCAGTATCAGTGTAGTCAAAGAAATCTACTGTAGTCAGAGAACCCACTGTGAGTTCAGAGAGCAATGTCTCAAGTCTATAGCGTGTTCCTGTTGTTTGTTGTTCTGTTGAAGACAGTTTACTCTCAATCTGATGAAGGGGACTGTCAAGTACATGATGATAATTTCTGTAAAGCAACTTGTCAATATAAAGGAACTACTATAGAACTTGATATATCAACTATAGTGTCATATCCGTATGTTAGTATATAATGATATTATAATGATATATATATATACACGTATGTTAGTATATAATGATATTATAATATATATACATGTAGGTATCATATTGTATCAACAACCTCAAATGTTAATGGTTATTTTGATATTAATCTTTGTGGTCGTAAATGTCAAGAATCTGATGATATACTAAGTGCTGTAAGTATATTTTACTGATAAATAAACTGATTATAATTATGATTACATTATTATAGGTTTGTTTAACAGATGCTGATCAAAATAACAAAATATTTAGTTGTGGTGGAGTTAACAGTCATCTTGTTACATGGATTTTAGTCAATACTGATCCTTACCAGTTCACAATAGTATATCAAGGAGGAGATCCTGTTGATGGAGCAAACCTTAGGTAAGTAGTATATTACTTACAAAAAGTACAAAGATCTTTTAAATTTTTTATCCAGACAATCTCAGTTTGTCTTTAATCAAACTAGTAATGAACAGACTAGTATTACATTTTCAAGTTATGATGGAAACACTTTATATGTAAGAGTGTGTAATATAATATACATTTCATGACAAGATATAACACTTACTTTATAATTAGTTATTTCAAGTGACAGGAAATTGTATTGGACAACTAAATTGTGCAAAAGGACATCACTCAACTACAACTACACCTGATGGTATCATAGGAATTGTACTGATTGGCATGTATGTATAATAACTATATTATATGTAGTATATTATATATTATATTATATAGTGTATTATATTATATAGTGTATTATATGTAGCATATTATATTATATATTATATTATATTATAATATATTTAGGTTTATACTAGGTATAGTGACCTATTTTATAGTGGGTATGTTAATAATGAAGTATTATAAAGGAGCTCAAGGAAAAGAAATAATACCTCATGTCTTTTTTTGGCTTGATTTACCATTTCTAATTAAAGTAAGAGTATATTGTCTATTAATTAATGTAATAATTACTGTGTGTTCTATAATATAGGATGGATGTCTCTTTGTAATAAGTCCTTGTTATAAAAGGAAGGACTCTTATGAGGAACTGTAGAAGTTATTAAAAGTTATTGTGTGTTTATTACTAAAATAAAATTAATGAGTGGGTGTGAACAGATCACATGATTGATATAAATCAAGATGGCTACCCTTTTTTCCTCTGTACTTTGTATTATTATTCTATTTCAGTTAACAGCTGCTGATAATTGTCAGACTACAAACAGTCCTTGTAAAGCTAAATGTGGTGAAGAAAATGTTGACCTTTCACATATGCTGAAATATCCGTGAGGACACGCAGTGACAATTGTGTATTATTTATAATATTTAATATAGATACTCTCTATCTGGTGATGGTGCTTCTTTCTCTATAAGCCCTTGTGAAGCTGTTAATTGTGACTCAATTGAAAATGTTGCAGTAAGTTATAATGTGACTGTCCCTTTTGATGGAGAGCGCACTTATACTAAACTTGTCCTATTATTTTGCTATGTATATAATGCTTGTATTCTTTTGTCACTACATCCATTAAATATAATAGTACTACAAACAGATATACTTTATACTTACATAGTTTGTCATGATATGAGTCCACTAGAAATATAGTGGAACTATAGTTTGACATGTACATGTGATCCCTCTTCTTTAAGACTAGTAGTTATGGGGTGATGTACTTGGTAACATTTAAAGAATTAATGTCTTGTCCAATTAATATACCAGATCCTTCCTCTCTAAACAAATGGGTTGTAATATCAGACTACCCCACTCTCTGGTAGATTAGTGATTATGGGATGTATACTTTAATTGAAAAAATAATTAAGATTTAAGGAGTTAGTATATTAATTCCTATTTAGTGTGTAGTCTAATGTTACTAACTTGTAATGGCTCTTTCTTTGATTATATTCTAGGTTTGTCAAGACTCCAATAGTAAAAAATTTAGTTGTGGTCTTATTAATGATACTACCTGGTCTCTGGTATCTACATCATCACCATTTACTGTTACTGTTAGTTTTAATGGCGGAAGGACCCCAAGTGATGGCTATACCAGGTAAACCTAGTATATTTAGATCCCATTGTTATATGATCATTATATTTACAGGAATAGTCAAATTACTATAATTAAAGTTAACAATGTCAGTTCATCTCAACTTATTTATGTTAATGAAGACACAAATACTAACACCTTTGTATGACATTATTAATATATTTTACATTATTTATAATGTTTCTTTCTAGCATTTTACTATTTACACAAACAACCTTGCACCCTCCTCTTCAGGCGGAGGTAACATTATTGGTCCTATTGGACTAACATTAATACTTCTGTAAGTGTTTAAGGTCTCTAAAAGGATTTATTTTATTCTATTTTCTCTCTCTTTTAAGTGCTATTGTTGGCCTTGTTACTTACTTACCATAATATTCATCAGGTTTGTTAAATATTGATGTTGGATCCTTTTTTGCTGGCACAGCAGAAGAATTACTTCCTTGATAATAGTACACTTCACCAAACTTACTTAAACTAGGAACACCAATACCAATGACTGGTTCAAACCCATTCTAAAAATATTTAACTACTAATTACCAGACATGGGGTCAATTACATTGCAATGTAATATATTACTATTACTATTACAACAGATATAATTATATTACTATTACTATTACCAGTACAATGTAAGTCAATGTAATATATTACTATTACTATTACTTGACATATCCTTCTATTACTATTATTAATTTATTATATTATTATTACCACTTAAAAGTAAGAAATTACTATCACTATTAAATTAACAAGGTTTAATTTATCAATATACTATGCATGCTAAACCAAATGTCCATTACACTTATGTTCATTAATTTTTCAAAGACAGCGTCACTAAGTCTGCATCTTTCTGGCCTAAAAAAAATTCCACCTATACTAAAAAGTCTTTCAACTGGCCCTGAAGAAGCTGGCACGGAAAGGTAGCGGCAAGTGAGCATTGCTAATGTTGGATATGTTGTTGCATGGTCCTTCCAAAAAACCATAGGATCATCTTCTTCCAGCAAGCATGGCTCAAATAAACACAATTAAACCAACATTTGACTGACACACTACTGGTTACATAATTTCAATTACTAATACTATTACTTGACCAACTATTACTATTACTATTACTATTACTTTGAAATATGTAATCTTTACTATTACTATTATCTATTACTATTACCCCATGTCTGCTAATTACTAATTAACAGGGTCTACCTCACTAACCTTAATATGTCCTCCTACACCTCCACTGCAGAATCTTTTAGTAGAATCTGGTACATAATCTGGTATATAATATTAATATTATTATTAGTCTAATAAGAAATGTACCACACGGTCTCAAGAGGTTAAAGTTCACAAGAAATCGATTTGAATAGACACATCGTCCCTCAGGATATTTTTCATTCGCATCCTCGTTTGTCCATAATGGAGCACAAGCCTAATAGATATGATAAATTGACTTGTAAAGTATTGTAATATACAGTCAACTAACAATAAAATATTCACCACTACTGTATAAAAGAGCACCCATTGCTTGCATATCTTTAATTCCCTGTAAATTACAATGATGATAATTACCTATTAGAAAAGAAAAACACAAAAATATTTAGAAATTAATATTGAATAAGGTTTTGTTGATATTGGCTATCAAGCAATGTCTTATTCATTTGTCTATTTCTTTTGTCTGTCCAACCTTCATAACTTTGAACTTACCAATTCGATCAAAAAGGAGTCCATCATTAGATGCAGGATCACGATCGCCTAGTAGACCATCACATTCATTAATACCAATGGAACATTGATAAACGAGCCCAGTTGTGATATTTTCAAGGCATATATCAATCTCTTCCGGTGTAAAACTCATTAAGATTGTCTCATTAAGAGTACATGTGCTATTTTGACATGCTCTCCAATCTGGTTCTAGGTCTGTACCACCTGGGAATTTTCCATGAGGAGCACCAACAATTACCCTATCAAATGAGCATACTTATTACATATTTGAGTAATTTACAGTTGTACATTGACCTGGCTAACCCACAACTATTCATATACACAAGTGGGCTGGTGAGGTAATTGTCCTTACTCTTACAAAGATGTTTACAATAATAATGATATATTGTTTACTTAAATATCGGTAAGCGGCTTACTATTAAATGATTTATAAAAAGCTAAAAAAACTGTTATTAATGATATAATTATGTATGTATATATATAATATATATGTATTATGTAATAATCAAAACATAATATCATAATAAATATAATTATATTACCTAATATTAGCTTTTACTACAAAGAGTGCCCTTGTTAAAATAATAGTGGCATGATGTAGCATGTCTTAATAGTTATTTATTATTTTGCAATTACTTACACTGTCTTGTTAAAAATGTCCTCTAATGACATACCACTAGAATTAGTGAAGAACTGGTGAGCAGTAACCGAGTAACCAAAATGATCATCTAATATGTCATCATTAATCTTGGCAGGCGATATCTTAGCTATAGGTTTGAGAACATCGATACTTTCCAAACCTTGACAATTAGATATTAACACACAACAGAGACACAGTAATAACTGCAGCGCTCTAATAGATGCCATCACAAAACTTCTCCTTAACTACAGATAATATTAATCCTGTAAACCCTAGGTAAGTATATTACTTACAAAAAGTGCCAATAATATTTAAAAAACTGTTTTTTTCCAGACAATCTAAGTTTGTCTTTAATCAAACTAGTAATGAGCAGACTAGTATTACATTTTTAAATTACAATGGGAATACTTTATATGTAAGAGTGTGTAATATAACACACATTTCATGACAAGATATGACACTTACTTTATAATTAGTTATTTCAAGTGACAGTAAATTGTATTGGACAACTAAATTGTATAGAAGGACATCACTCAACTACACCTGATGGTATCATAGGAATTGTACTTATGATCATGTATGTTTAATACATGTAGTATATTATAATATGTAATGTATTATATTATATAGTGTATTATATGTAGTATATTATATTATATAGTGTATTATATGTAGCATATTATATAGTGTATTATATGTAGTATATTATATTATATATTATATTATATTATATTATATTATAGGTTTATACTAGGTATAGTGACCTATTTTATAGTGGGTATGTTAATAATGAAGTATTATAAAGGAGCTCAAGGAAAAGAAATAATACCTCATGTCTTTTTTTGGCTTGATTTACCATTTCTAATTAAAGTAAGACTATATTGTCTATTAATTAATATAATAATTACTGTATGTTCTATAATATAGGATGGATGTCTCTTTGTAATAAGTCCTTGTTATAAAAGGAAGGACTCTTATGAGGAACTGTAGAAGTTATTAAAAGTTATTGTGTGTTTATTATTAAAATAAATGAGTGGGTGTGAACAGATCACATGATTGATATAAATCAAGATGGCTACCCTTTTTTCCTCTGTACTTTGTATTCTTATTCTATTCCAGTTAACAGCTGCTGATAATTGTCAGACTACAAACAGTCCTTGTAAAGCTAAATGTGGTGAAGAAAATGTTGACCTTTCACATATGCTGAAATATCCGTGAGGACACGCAGTGACAATTGTGTATTATTTATAATATTTAATATAGATACTCTCTATCTGGTGATGGTGCTTCTTTCTCTATAAGCCCTTGTGAAGCTGTTGATTGTGACTCAATTGAAAATGTTGCAGTAAGTTATAATGTGACTGTCCCTTTTGATGGAGAGCGCACTTATTTGTCCTACTATTTTGCTATGTATATAATGCTTGTATTCTTTTGTCACTACATCCATTAAATATAATAGTACTACAAACAGATATACTTTATACTTACATAGTTTGTCATGATATGAGTCCACTAGAAATACAGTGGAACTATAGTTTGACATGTACATGTGATCCTTCTTCTTTTAGACTAGTAGTTATGGGGTGATGTACTTGGTAACATTTTAAAGAATTAATGTCTTGTCCAATTAATATACCAGATCCTTCCTCTCTAAACAAATGGGTTGTAATATCAGACTACCCCACTCTCTGGTAGATTAGTGATTATGGGATGTATACTTTAATTGAAAAAATAATTAAGATTTAAGGAGTTAGTATATTAATTCCTATTTAGTGTGTAGTCTAATGTTACTAACTTGTAATGGCTCTTTCTTTGATTATATTCTAGGTTTGTCAAGACTCCAATAATAAAAAATTTAGTTGTGGTCTTATTAATGATACTACCTGGTCTCTGGTATCTACATCATCACCATTTACTGTTACTGTTAGTTTTAATGGCGGAAGGACCCCAAGTGATGGCTATACCAGGTAAACCTAGTATATTTAGATCCCATTGTTATATGATCATTATATTTACAGGAATAGTCAAATTACTATAATTAAAGTTAACAATGTCAGTTCATCTCAACTTATTTATGTTAATGAAGACACAAATACTAACACCTTTGTATGACATTATTAATATATTTACATTATTTATAATGTTTCTTTCTAGCATTTTACTATTTACACAAACAACCTTGCACCCTCCTCTTCAGGCGTAGGTAACATTATTGGTCCTATTGGACTAACATTAATACTTCTGTAAGTGTTTTAAAGTCTCTAAAAGGATTTATTTTATTTTCTCTCTCTTTTAAGTGCTATTGTTGGCCTTGTTACTTACTTCATTGTGGGATCTCTCATCATGTATTTTGTTAAAGGTGCACGTGGTATGGAAATCATTCCAAATTTGGGATTCTGGAAGTCTTTGCCTTTTCTTGTCAAGGTAGCCTTCTTATCATGTGATTGTCATGTGATACATATTGTAGGATGGTTGTCTGTTTGTTATCAGTCCTTGCTATAAGCGTGGAAGTTATGAGAAGATATAAGAAAATCCTATAATTTTGATAATGAAACTTATTTGTTGTTGCTGTTTTGATCTTATATTATTTAGTAATATATTTAGGATTTAAAATAAATGTTATCAAAAACATGAAGTTTTATTCTATTGTGAAGTGTACATTTGTTGAAATAACTTTCTCAATTGTTCACAAAACATGTGAAAATTGTTAGTTTTGTTAAGTTGTGTTATAAGTTGGGGTAACTCCTCAATATTCGGTTCAGCATTTACTACTATATATATATATGATACACAGCTAATATCAGTACAGGTTAGTAGCTTACATGTCCAGAGGGAGGAGCAGGTTAATTCACTATCATTTTTAAGGTCAACAGTCACTGAGAATTGTCTCAAAGGATCATTGGGATCAACATTTGAAAAAGTCAGTGAGATTGCGTTATCTAAATTTATAAGACCACACATAAAATGACACACACTTAAATACTGACCATCTGTAATTTTGAAGTCAAGTCCACAACACAATTGGAACATTTCTCTCAGTTGGATATACTTTTCTCCATTAGAGGATTGCTTAGACTCAGCTAAATAAATGAATTATCTAAAGTTTGTATTGTACATAATATCTGGACCTTCTACTACAACAGCAATCTGGGCCTTTTCTTCTCTCATTTTAACAACATCCTCTACAACTAATATAAAGATATCATCTATTACAACTAGTATATTACACACATACATTGTTGAAAGACTTTTCTTTGAGTGTGTAGTTCATCTAAACTTTTTTGCAATGGCACCAGTGATGCTAGAGGAGTTTGCAAACAATGAAGTCACAAGATGTTGAGTCGTATAATTACTTGTTTCGTGTTCTGCTTTGATCGATTTTACAAGATCTATCATGTCATTTAACTTGCCTCCATTGAGATGACATTCGTCCTGAACTTTCACTGCTGCAATTAGCTGTCTTGTCAAATCCATTTTGTAGAGTGGTTTATTTTTGAGTTTTACCGCCAACAATGCGCATTAATTAGAAAAATTCAATTAATTAACAATAATGATTAATGAATAATAATTAATTTTGAGATATTCTATATATTATGGAGAGATGGCAATTCTAGTGCTGGAAAACGACTGACTGAAATGTCATTGCAAAAGTCTGCAATAAAAATCAGTTTTCCTGCCAAACCTGAAAAATACATTCTATTTTTACACACATTCCAATAACATTGTACCTTCAAATAATGAAAATAGAGCATCAGCTATAGAACAATGCCTTTCACTGCTTGTTAAACACCACTCACAAAACTACAAACCTTAAAATAAACAAACTATTGTAGTGCATACACATCACCTTTATAGCTCGATGAAGATGATAGATATGACCAGTAAGTCGATATAACTGGAGAAATGCATATCCATTTCCAGCTACACCGTGACATAAACCATATCCCTTTAATAACAATCCTCGTTGCCAGACAACATCTCCACATTGTTCAGCAGCTACAAGATATTTGTTATCACCAAATACCTAAAAAAACACTGTAACAGAAAGCATGAAGAGATTGTGCAGGTGGCAAAGCCAGGATCACGCCTGATTGCACGCCCTACAGCTTCCCATGATACAGAACAGATGTTTTACTTACTCTATGAGCTAATGAAAATACATGTACAAATCCCGGAGCACCATGACACCATTGTACCAGTCTATCTTTTGAAATAGATTCTAAACTGGAAGGAAAATTACCCGATGGCAGCTGCAATGAGAGAAGGTAGTCGACAGTAGCACGTATCATATCAAGATGACGGGATACAACATCATATTGTATTGCCTATAATGGAAGCTAACATAACAAGTACATTTACACTCTATATACCTGTAATAAGACAGTCATGATACCAGCTATACCATGAGCGGCACCTAAGTAATGTTTGTCATGCCAAGTATACATCAACGGTGATGATATACGAGGCTCACTACCAGCTTGACCAGTACAAATTATCAATGAACAGATCTGTAATAAATGCAACTAACATACTTTGTCATTAAATGTCAGCTCTACCTCTTCTATTAGGCTGTTTTCAATGCTTCCAGGATTAAAAGCATTAACAAATAATAAAGCGTAGAGATAACCAGTGTGACCGTACAGTAATTCACTAGGTAAGTATTTAGTTTTTGTGTGGTCTGCATGTAAAATTTTAAGTTTTTCAATACAAGTTGATGCATTTGTCTGTTGACCTAACTGTAAGTATACAACAGCAGCTAATGCTAAAGGACCAGCTGCTCCACATAGGAAAGTAGTTCGATGAGTTTTTAAATGAGTCAGCGAAGGTTCTAGTAGTTTGAGACAGAGAGATAATTCATGTTGCCTGCGTTCTGAGTCAGTTTTATATAGAGTGTTTGCTAAATGAAAGTGTAGGAATGCAGCACCTGAAATTAATAGATTATAATACTAGCTACCAAAACAAGTGGATAGATTTACCAGCTGAACCTGTATAGATGGATTGGTTGTCTTTATGATGTTCATATTCCTGATCAATTGTGGGTAGTTCCTCATCAATAACAGATATAATTTGTGGTCTAAGATGACACAATATCTATTGTACAGAATATATAATAGTAGACCAAATAATAACAAATGATTTTATAATTAACTTCTAGTGGATCTTCTTTGGTTCTGGTTTGTTTAGATTGGCAACAGCTTTCCTTTAACCAAGGATTTGGAAAATATCTCTCCTTCTCAGCCATCAATTTTAGATAAGTATATTCATAGTTCATACCAGACCCCTTACGAATTAATTCGTACCCCATATTAACTTCAACAAGATCACATCTCAATAATAGCCCCTTTCCGCAAAGTGCGAAAACAGCTCTCTCTATTTGAAACTCTCTTTATCTCTCTACTTCAGTTATGGCAGAAGATGTACGGCAGTGGTTGAAAGACTTAGGCTGCGAGCACTATCATCCTATATTTATACAGAATGGATTTACAAGTGTGGCAGCTCTAGGGTTAGTCGATAATCATGATGATGAAAGAAATCGTGGTAGTGTGTGGTTGTGTGTTGATAAAGAAATCCCCCAAATGTGTACATAAGATGTTTTACTAACTTAAAACTGTTTTTCTTTTCAATAATGGTTTGTTATATGAGAATTTGAACCGTTTCAGGAACTTGTCAGAAAGTGCTCTCAATCGCATGGCAGTCATTAATCCAAGCCATCGTCAAGCAATTCTTAGCAAATCCAAAGGACTATCAGGTGGGACTAGTAAGGTTGGGGGTGGAGTTGATTTCGGAGATGATTTTGATGCATTATTGGGTGATCTTACATCTGCTATAGCAGATCTCGAGTCTCTTGCTGTGGTGAGCTGTTTTGACTAGACAACATGAATTGTTCTTGTCATTGTTTGACTTTTAAAATCAATAAATATACACTTTTCTCTCTCTCTAGCCCACAGGACGGAGTGCATCAATACCTAACACTAACCCAGCTCTTCTTGATTCGGGTTCACTGTCTAGAGTAAGTTAACAGTCACTGCCATTACTGTCACTCAATTTGTTCCTTTTAGAGAAGTACTGTCCCTGCAGTCCCAACAACTGTTGGTACAGCATCTGGATCCTCTTCTGGGAGCAGTACTCCCCTGGGTGGTGGCACACCTTACAACAGTCTACAAAGAGTATGTTATATACATATAATTATATTTGCTTACCTTGCACTTTTTATTTCTCTTTTAAAAGGAGGAGAAAAAACCAATACAAGTAATGATTGTAACAAATGATTTTAATCATTTTAACTGATTGTTATTTTCTCAGGGGTTTAATCCAGAGGCGAGTCTTAAGGATACAGATTTAGATGCATTGTTAACAGATCTTTGTGAGTTTGATCCTATGCAAGAAGTGACAGCTACTCCAATGCCAACTAATCCCATACAACTTATGTCACCTACTCGACATGTCTATAAATCTGCTGCTGTAGAGCCGCAAACTCCTCCATTGCCTTATCACCAGCACCAGAACCCTCCTCCTACCCTTCCAAAATCAAACGGTATTGTTCCACCTCCCGTAAGTGTTTATACTACAGTAACTAAATATTTGTATCTGTTCTAATGTTAGACGAAATCCACTCCTCCTCCCTTAAACCCTACCCCTGAAAGTAGCCCTGCCATTCATAGAGAACAAACTAATGTCACAGATGGAAAAGGTGATTTTGAGATGCCCCCACCATCAGGAGAAGGTGCTGTGATAAGTTAAATGTGATACTATTCACAATGTTGTTACTAAACTTATTAATTACATACCATGAACACACTAGAGTATATTACTAACTATATATACTGATGAGCATCTGGTTTACAATTTATCTTGTTTTAGTTAACATGACACAAAGTTGTAATATTTGTTGTTGTTGAACAGAATCATATGTACACAAGTACTCAGTAAGGATGCATTAACCAAATAGATTGTCTAATATATGACCATATTAGTTCATATTCTATTATGATATCGTTATGATCATGTCATCACTGTCTAGGTGGACCTCAGTCCCCTCATATAACACCTGTTCATGAACCAAAGTTAACTGGAGCAAGTGAAGAGATTACTAAGGTGGAAGTAGATCGACGTTTAGAGGCTAAAGAGGAAGAGTTAAGATCAAATTCTCAACTATCCGAGGAAGAAGTAGCTACGAAAATGAAAGAGGAAAAAATGAAGATAGCTCTTGAAAAGATGAAACTAGCTAGCAAGCGTAAAGTTGCTATTAAGGTGTTCAATAACGATGGCTCCAATAAGACAGTAGTGGTAGAAGAAGGTATGACTTCAGCTGTAGTTTGTTATCTATTGGTAACAAAGAACCACTTTGAGGAGTCCCCTAATTGGACAATAATAGAGCGACTAGGAGATGTTGGACTGGGTAAGCTATCAATGTCACTAAGTCTTGTCCCTAACAAAACACTTGTTTTTTTAGAACGCGAGTTAGAAGACCACGAATTTGTAGAGGAAATTTACACACACTGGGCACGTGATTCTAACAATCAATTTCTGTTTCGTCGAAATGACTTGAAATATGAGATATTCACAGATCCTATTGTGAGTAGTTGTTAACATTCTTGTAATTCTATTGTCATTATAAATAATACAAGATGTTATTATTATACATATTTTAGTAGATGGTATGCGTTAATATTTATGTGTGATCTGACCACAAGTTTAATTTATACACATATAAATTAACACAGTGGTTTATTTGTTATGAGATTACCTTTAACTAGATCAGTACATTTGTTACAACTCACAACTAATATGTGTGTCTTTCTCTTGTAGAAATACTTTCCTGCATTGTTGACGAGTACTATGATTGGGAAAGATAGCAAGGACCGTACTGATAAAGCTCGTAAAATTCTTGTACAAGAGTATTTCACGTCAGCTCTTCGTGTTCCTGAAATTGAGGGTTTTCTTCATCTCAAAGATGGCTATAAAAACAAATGGAAGAAGATATATGTTATCCTTCGTGCATCAGGGCTGTACCAGACTCTAAAAGGAAAGGCCAAGGTAGGCAGGCATCTCAATATCATGATGTTATCTATTTTGACAGACGGCAAGGAATCTCCAAATGCTTGTACAGTTTGAAGACTTTGATTTATATCGTGGTATGAACTTCAAGAAAATGTTGAAATCACCTACTGACTTTTGCTTTGCTTTGAGGGTTAGTAGTTATTAATTTTAAGAAGAAATGTTTATTAATAATTAATTTATTTTTAGCCCAAACCTGAACAAATGGTCCCAGGAGCTAAGGACATTAAAGTATTGTGTGCTGATTCTGAAGATGAGTTTATCTCTTGGTTTGCTGGCTGCCGTCTAGCTAAATATGGCCACACCCTTTATGACAACTATTACAAAGCGCATATCAAGCAGTTTAAATTGGAGGATGCTGAAACACAGGCGCCTGGTGCAAGTGCTGAACAGCGTGCCTACTCTCTTTCAGGAATGAGATTGGAGAAACATCTTGATAAAAAGAGAGAGGAATACCAGCGAGAAAAAGAAGCTAAAGAGGCTCAAGGAATGATGTTCAAACAAGTTCAAGAACAGGAAAATGATCATGACGATGAGGAAACACCATCACCTCATGTTCCACCAAAGCCAGCACCCAAACCAGCACAAAAACCAGGTCCCAAGCCTGCTCCTAAGCCTGCGCCTAAACCACATACCCAACAACAATCATACGAACAACCCACGCCTCCTGTGGTTCCTCCAGTCGAGGAAAATGAAGTTCCACCTTTAGACCCCCTTTCTCAGTATCCTTGGTATCATGGATCTATACCCAGAGAGGAAGCTATCCGCAGATTAGAACAGTCAGGAGCTAGAGATGGGTAAGTAGTAACTTCACTTCCTCTACTAGTATACTTTCAAGACACCTCAGCTACAAACAGGAAATGTATCACTGTATCTTTATCTTTATAGAGTATTTTTAGTACGAGACAGCTCATCAGTACCAAATTCATTTGTCTTAACAATGTTTGCAAAATCTGTCCCAAAGAACTTTCAAATCATGCCAGTAAGTGACAGCGAAAATATGCGATAAATTTATTGTTTTGACCTTTCTTATATAGTATGAAGGCCCTGACAATCAAATAATTTATCGTATAGACGATGGTCCTGCTTTTAAATCGGTCCCTGAGGTCTTGCAGCACTATCATGAAACTGCAGATCGTTTACCGTGCAAATTGACTGATTTCTGCCCTCGTCCTCCAACAAGAATGACAGAGTGTTAATTCTATTTAATATAATACACACACACATACACATTTAAGAGTGGAATATACTATTAGTAAAAATGCGTACTGCTCTCTAATGATTTTCAACCCTTTTTTTCAATGAGTGATTCGTATGGTATATGATAATGCTATAGACAGCATCGACTTTTGTTATATGGTAGTAACTGATATTAGTTTATTATTTTGTTGTTTCATTTACATCTTTAAATTGTCCTGTTGGAGTTGTTGGCACTCAATTTATTAGACAACAATAATTATTAAATTCAAGTGAGATAATTAAGTACCATTATGATTAATATGGCTATCAATTATGAGTACAAAACACATTCCATTGAGTGAGTGAAGTAATTATAATAATATTATATAGTAACAGCTAGTCCTAATTACATAATTATTATAATAAAAATTACAAAGGGTAACTGAAAATATCCAAGGCAGAACTGAATTAACATGTGATGATAGATCATTCACAAGATGGTACATTTGCTTTTCTTCTTTTTCTTCTTCTGATTAGGACCACTAGCAGCATCTTTTCTATCTTTGATTTGTAATACCAAATCAAAATATACTTTGTCAACATTAAAACGGGTCTTTGCTGATGTTTCTTCATATTGCACACCCCAAGAGTGAGCCAATGCTTTAGCTTCGTCAGCATTAATAACACGTTGATCGTGTAAGTCTACTTTATTACCTACTAAAATAATAGGGACTTGGTCGTCTACTTTAACACGAAGTATTTGCTCGCGGAAATCTTTCATTCCATCAAATGTTTCTCTCTCTGTGACAGAGAAGACGCATATAAATCCTTCCCCTGTACGGAAGTAATTATCCCGGATGACAGCATAATCTTCTTGTCCCGCTGTGTCAAGGATATCAATTTGACACTCTTGACCAGATACTGTTGTTTTCTTTCTGTAGTTGTCTGCCTTCGTAGGCTCATAGTTCTCCACAAACTAAGAAGACAACAAATATATAAGGCTATTAGACTTCCTGGAGAGCCTTACCTCTGAATACATGAACTGTAACGTCAGGGCTGACTTCCCTACTCCCCCAGGACCAACCATAATGACTTTGTGAACTGGCAGATCACCTTTTCCTTTACTTTTCGACATGGTTTCAAGATAGATAGAGGCTATCTAGCCCCGAGAATTACTGTTACCTGTCACTTTAATAGTTGTGGGCAGGGCGTTGCACAACGGAAGATATGCGGAAGAATACGCTAATAAAATTCATAAGTTATTAATACATGAATTTATTTAAAATTCTTGACCCCCCAACCGTTTACATAAAATCCCCTTTGACAATAGCCATTGAGTATAAGTCTGGAGCCAAAACTAACTTACTAGGTGATATAGTTTATTTATTCACTGAAAATCTTGAATAATAAGTAGAAACTTCACAGTATAGAGTCATAGTCATGTTAATAAATTTTCTACTATTGATATATTATTAATAATATGCTCTATATACATAATTTATAATCTAGCAATATCTACCAAGTAAATCCCATTCTTTTTTGAGTATTACGTGGACGCCATGATACAGGTAACTGTTTAGAGGTATAAGTTGGAAGTTCAACAGCAGTAGAATCACATGTCTGATAACTTGGACGAACCCCACCTTTACCTGAGAAGACACGACCATGTCCACCACCTAATTAAACACATAACATTAAATCATGTACTCAATTTATAATGTGCTTTTGACTGACCACATCCTTTCTTAGATGCCACTTTAAGGGGATATAAAGGAGCACCTCTTGATTTTGCCTCTTTAATAACTTGATCAGCATATTGTTGAAACTGGTCCTCTTCTACTTTCAGTAAATCCATATTCTGCTTCCGATAACTTTCCTCGTCCATTTTATCTGCTTTCTCTCTCTCAATTATCTCAACCTATGCAATAATTTAAAGATGAGTCTATTATAATAGTATATGTCCTTACCATTTGAGCTTTGTGAAATGTTTGCATATCTTGTGCATCACAAGCTTTTTTTTTCTGCTTTTGCATTTCATTTGCATAAAACTTTTGATCCTGCGCAATTCGTTGACGTAACAATTCTTGATCTAACTTTTTTCGTTCATTTTCCTTACTTTGTTGCTCTGCCATCTACAGAGAAAGAGAGAGAGAGTTGAAGTACTATTATAAATAAAAGTACCATTTGTTTACGGTGTTCATGAATTTCCTTCATACTTTTGATGTACTTTTCAGCCTTTTCTTTTTCCGCTTGCTAGCAATAAGAATACCATTAATATTTGCTTGCATTCAATTACACAATTACTGCTTTTTTGGCATCTTGTTCAGCTACAGCTTTAGCAATACGTTCATCTTCATTGCTAACTTTCTATATAACACAGAGACTATGTTATTCACAACACTTTCTCATTGTATACCTGTTTGAGAAGACCATGAATATGAGTTATCATTTTGTCTTGATGTTCTTGAAACTCCCTTTATATACAAACAAAGCATTTAATACACTGGTTGGCAGCCTCAAAATCTTACTTAAAGATTTCTTTTTCTTTAGTTTTTCTCATCTTCATCATATTCTATGACAGATAATGCATTAAATATACAAGTTAAGTAAGTTAACAAGATAGAACCTTTTTGGCAGCTGCAAAGACCTGTCTTTCCTCATCTTCAGCTTTTTCTTGCTCTTCAAAATGAGCAGTAGAAATTTTATTGTCTTCCAACAACTGATCAAGTTCAGAACGCAATATTTTCTTATCTTCTTCCTTTTTCCTCTCTTTTGCTTCCTCTTTTTCTTTCCACATTTCCACTTCTTTATCAATGGCTGCCTGCTCTTGAAGCTGTTGTTGTCTCTCTAGTTGTTTAGCAGTAATATGTTCAGTCATCCTATATATAACAATAACATTCCCATATCACAGAATACAACTAACTGTGTTAACTGAAATTTAGCCACTTCAGCTTTAGCTCGATTTCTCTCTTCTGCAGATTGCATGTCAGCCATTTTGCCTCTTTCCCTCTCCTCTTCCTGGTAACGGGCATATGCTACATCCTGCATCTTATACAACTCATCTCTCTTGTTCTTAAATGCTATCTGAGCCTCACGCTCTTTTAATACTTCAGATAACTGTAGTGCACTCTGTTGACAATGTCATAATGCTGCAATTAGTGCATTAAATAATAGGGGTTAACTTACATGGAACTCTTTAACTTTATCTGTACGATAATATATCATAGTCTTGGCTTTATCTATTGCTGCTTTCCTTCTTCCTGCTTGAAATTTAGCTTCCTCTTCATCAATGTGTTGTCGTGCTTCCTACCAGTTTTTAAATTAATATAAGTAATTGATAGTCAGGACATACCTCTTCTTTTTGTTGCTTGATTTTTCTTGCCTCAAGACGTTTAAGTCTTTGTCCCTGTTGTTAGCAATATAATTAATTGATATATATCTATTATTAACTCACTTCTATTGTATTTCCCCAGTGCTTTACTGTATCTAGTGATTTTTGATGCTTTTCTTCTCGATCAATACGTCTTCTTCGAGCAGCTTCCTTTTGCCAGTCCACTCCTGATAACTGCTGCTGTATCCTACTCCAGTCATTGCTTGTCAGGATAGCCACCTTTAAGAAATGTAGTACTATTTCAAATTATTGTCATTTTGCTCACTTGATTGGCTGGAACTTTGTCATCTAAGAGTAGACCAGACTCTAATAGAATAAAAAGATACACTATAAAAGTATAGAGGTAGTAAAGGATTACCTTGTGAGCGAGGGGTCCCTTTTCTTCGTCCATAAGAAACTACAGAAGCAGCCATAGTCTCAGTGTGCATGCGGTCACCATGGCAACCAAATATTAACCCTTTGTTGTCCTAAGCTTCGTAAGACACCAATTCGGCGCAATGGCTACAAGTCAAGATGATACTAAATCACAGAAATCAGTTTTGTTTGCTTTTGATTTCGACCACACTTTGATCGACGAGAACTCTGATATATCACTAATGACTATTGTACCTCATCTTGAGTTAGTCTTTAGAATAGACGAACTGAGACAAAAGCTTTCCTGGATAGAGCTGATGAATTACGTAATGAAGATACAATTCCAATATGGGTGTGGTCAGGAGGACGTACTTCAAAAGTTAAACGAATTAGAACTTTTGGAAAGCATGAGAAAAACACTTGAGAAAATAAGGCACTGTCCTTCAGTTGATTTTGTTGTTATTTCTGATGCAAACATGATATCTATTAAGACTATACTTGAAAAACACAACTTGTTAGATGTTGTCAAAACTATTCATACAAATCCAGCCAGTTTTGATGCTAATGGTCAGTTAACAGTAACTCCTTATCACTCACATTCTTGTTTACAATGTCATCGTAATCCCAATATGTGCAAAGGGTTAATAATAGAGCAGATCGTCTCTCAAAGTCAGTACTCACGTGTTGTCTACATTGGTGATGGCCAGAATGATGTATGTGCTGCAATGCATCTCTCAAAAGAAGACTATGTTGTAGCTCGAGAGGGTTACTCATTAGCTAAACATTTAAAGAAGAAGAAGGATATTTTACCCACTGTTCATGTTGTTGACTTTCTTCATCCATCCACAGAAGAATTGTTAACCAGTCTATTACCAACTCAATAAAACAAATATTTATGATTAATTATAAGTGTTCCTTTAATAGGATTAATTATAACAATCAGATTTTTATAATTTCATAGCTATTTATTCAATGTACATAATAACTTTGAGTTGGAAATAATACAGATCATGGCTAATCATTGTTGGGAATAATACAGATTTGCAATTAGTATTGTCATAATAATTTATTGAAATAGACTAGTTTTATGTTTTATACTTGGTCCTTAAAGACAATAGTGGTAGAATTGTAGAGGTCCTAACCGTGAAATGAGGCACAGATGATACTGTAACAGGTACAAGCAAGTTCATGAAAAAGATAATGCTTTGCAATTTAGTGGGTGTCCATGACAACATGTATTTTTATTTTTGCATTTACTAAGTCAAAAGGGATATACATCTGATAATATCTCTTTAATATTATTTAATTACTAGTTATAATATAATGAGTTATTATGTTCAGTAAACAATTAAAAAATCCAAATAATAATAAT
Organism: Xestospongia bergquistia; assembly: GCA_963965975.1. Classification (NCBI taxonomy): domain Eukaryota; kingdom Metazoa; phylum Porifera; class Demospongiae; order Haplosclerida; family Petrosiidae; genus Xestospongia; species Xestospongia bergquistia. The sequence goes on from OZ014419.1 coordinate 413,386, forward strand.
TAAAATAACATAGTTGTTAATTAATAATAATACTTACCATATCTAATCAGGAATATCAAGAAAATGTGGCTCAATATCATCTAGACCATGAACTCCATCAAGATCAATATAATACTGTATGACCATATTTGGTAAATGAGGTGCTAGTTCAACTTTGAGACAACGAGGTATAGGATTAGTGTCAGCATGAAACTCTTCTTCATTATTAACTCCTTCATCTCTCAGTAGTACTAATCTCATTTGAATCATATTACTCCAATACAAACCAAGAGATGGACGGACTGAGTTACTGGTTACATCAGCTGTCATTTGATTGGTACAGATAACAATGACATCATAATGATGTAAAAGGTCATATAAACATGTAATTATTGTCTTCAAGTTATCAGTTCGAGAAATGACTTCGTTAACTGAGTATTCAACTCTAAACAATGCAGCCAATGAATCAATGACAATTAATTTAATGTCATTGTATTGTTTTAATAATGACAATAGCTCATGTTGCAACATTACAATAAGAGATTGTACAGTTGCAGTATGCTGTACAAAAACTCCATTCATCAATTGTTGTACATTTACTTCAGGGTATTTGGAAGTTAAGAACTCTGCAAGTTGTTTTAAACGACCACTAGGAAGTGGTCCTTCTGTGCTAATGTATACAGCTTTTCCTTTGTAACCTCCATGTTGCCATGGCAACTGAACTGTCAAAGCTAGTTGGAGGCAGAGCTGTGTTTTCCCAGCGGCACTAGTCCCAGCTATTTCAATGAGTGTCTTTGGCAGTAGACCTCCATGTAAGTATTGATCAAGTAAAGGGCATCCTAGGCTTAGTCTATTCCAATTGGTTTGGGTCTGTTCTCTTTGATAAAGATCCCATGTAGTACATGAACCACTGTGTGAGAGAGCAGCTTCTGATGCTATCTCAACAAGTCCCTGGACTTGGGTTTCTTTTAAACCAGTCATACGAACAAGATCATTGTTGGAGTACTCTAAAATGTTTTGCAAAGTCGTTAGCTTAGCTTTTTTTAGAGCCATTAGAACTATTGGAGGAACAGCCAAGTTATCCATGTTGCCGCACGTGATGATAGTTTACGAAAATAAACGGAAACATTCTGAAATTTGTAGACAAAATGCAATAGCGAAAACAATTAATTAAAAATTTGCTCCGTATACTACCAAATGAAGTTCTCAGCAAGACCATTTTTCCAACTTATTTTCCAAAGGGCTAACGCAAGTCTTTCACCAAATGAATTCATTATATTGGGTATAGAAAGTAGTTGTGATGATACAGGAGTGGGTGTGGTCTCCAGTCGAGGTTCCATTCTAGCTGATAGCAGGCATTCTCAGTTGCCATGGCATCTACTGTTAGTATGATGTTGAATATAATAACATAATATATATTAGTCAGTACAGGAGGTGTGGTTCCCTCGGTTGCTGGTGACTTACATCGTAAACATTTGAATGATGTCACAAATGAAGCACTATATCAATCTAACATTGACATTAAAGTAATTAATGTAATGTCGATAATCATATCCATTATGTAATAATATAGGATATTAAAGCTATTGCTGTAACTGTTGGACCAGGATTACCACCATGTCTTCATGCAGGGCTAGACTTTGTTAAACAATTAATTAAGAAGGAACAGTAAGCCAATATACACATTGTTATGTAACTAACAAACCAATAATATATTGTATTATGTATCTAGGAAACCAATGTCGATATTATGTAACCAATATTGTATTATGTAACTAAAAAACCATGAATGTGATAATGGTAATTAAAATCCAATTAATTACAAGTTTTGAGCAATGGTAGTAGTGATTGTTTCATGATAGTAATTGTAATGAAGTAATCATGATGTAATGCTAATTGTAATCATTATATAATAAAAGTAAATCCCTATAGGAAATTAATAATGTATTGTATTATATAGGAAACTAATAATGTATTGTATTATATAGGAAATTAATAATGTATTGTATTATATAGGAAACTAATAATGTATTGTATTATATAGGAAACTAATAATGTATTGTATTATATAGGAAATTAATAATGTATTGTATTATATAGGAAACTAATAATGTATTGTATTATATAGGAAACTAATAATGTATTGTATTATATAGGAAACTAATAATGTATTGTATTATATAGGAAACTAATAATGTATTGTATTATATAGGATATTAATAATGTATTGTATTATATAGGAAACTAATAATGTATTGTATTATATAGGAAACTAATAATGTATTGTATTATATAGGAAACTAATAATGTATTGTATTATACAGGAAACTAATAATGTATTGTATTATATAGGAAACTAATAATGTATTGTATTATATAGGAAACTAATAATGTATTGTATTATACAGGAAACTAATAATGTATTGTATTATATAGGAAACTAATAATGTATTGTATTATATAGGAAACTAATAATGTATTGTATTATATAGGAAACCAGTTATACCAATACATCACATGGAAGCACATGCATTAACAGCTCGTCTTCTCTATCCAATCACTTTTCCTTTCCTGGTTTTATTAATCTCTGGAGGTCATTGTATTCTAGCAGTGTGTGAAAATGTTGGGAAATTTTTTAGACTCGGACAAACTTTAGATGATTCTCCAGGAGAGGCTTTTGATAAAGTTTCACGATCTTTAAGACTCCATTGTCATCCATTGGGAGCTGGGCTGCCTGGGGGTGGGGCTATTGAAGCTGTTGCAAAGCAAGGCAATCCATCTCGTTTTCCTCTACCACATATTATGGCAAGAAAGTATGTCACATGATGATATTATGGATGTCACATGATATCATTATCATAGACTAGATTGTTGCTTTTCATTTGCTGGTCTAAAAACAGCTATGAGAAGAATAGTTGAACAAATAGAAAGGACTGAAGTTACTGATTCAACTGTTCCTCTTCCTCATTGTGAAGATATTGCTGCATCATTTCAACATGCCATCTGCCATCATCTTCTCACACGTACTGAGCGAGCCATTCTATATTGTCAACGCTACTGGCCACACCTATCTCATCTAGTATGTATTTTGCCAGTAGACTTTGGAGATATATGTAAATTATAGGTTGTTTCTGGAGGTGTGGCTAGCAATTTATATATACGAGAAAAGTTGGAAGACCTTGTCCTAAGATACAATTATGACCTGTATTGTCCACCTCCAAATCTTTGTACTGACAATGGAGTTATGATAGCTTGGTAAGTAAATGAATATATTACAAGTTAAGGTAGTATATTATAGGGCTGGAGTTGAACATGTTAATGCTAGACAGCCCAGTCTCATTAATCCACTGTCTTCCTTGAATTTCAGACAAAGGTATTATAATTTTAAGTCAATGATTTTATTTTATTTTTGACAGATGGCCATTAGGAGAAGATATATCAAACAATGTGAATGAACACAAAATTACAGTGAAGAACAAACACTTATTTAAGACTTAAAAAGATTTTTTTTAATTAATGGAGCATATCCTTGGGTGGGTGTAAGAAGGTGTGATGGTCACGTGGACGATACGAGATGATTTCAATTGTGTAGAACCATTGTTCATTTTAATGTTCAACAAAAGATGGCTTTTCCGATAAAAATAGACATTCATAATCACATTTTACCTGAAAGATGGCCAGATCTGAAAGAAGTAAGCCTAAACTATTCACTTTAGTGCGTCGATATTGTTTCTATAGAGATATGGTTATGGTGGGTGGATCCAACTTCATCATCACTGTCAAGGAAAGGCTCGTATGATGAAAGATGGCCAACTATTTCGCGTCATTGATGAGAACTGTTGGTCACCAGAAGCTCGCATTAAAGATATGGATCATACAGGTAGACAAAGTTATATTGTTAGCAGAAATACAATGTTGTTATTTTAGGAGTGACTGTTCAAGTTCTGTCTACAGTACCAGTAATGTTTAGTTACTGGGTAAGTAGTCCTTCATATAATACATACACATATATACTGTGCAGTTTATAGTAAAGTTTTTACTCTATGGATTAGAGTTAGGGATAAGGGTTCAAGGTATCAAGTTCATTGTCTATTAGCAATTAATTAAAGGAGTCTCGTGTAGTTACTGATAATATTGTTGTTTTATAGGCTAAAGCTGAGGATACATTAGATCTTTGTAAAATACTAAATGATGATCTAGCTCGTACAGTGGCTAAATATCCTAAGAGATTTGTAGGTCTAGGAACATTACCTATGCAGGTATGTTATCAGTTTGTGTACAATTCATTCCTTGTATGGTCTTAACACGAGAACATTTCTCTTTAGGCACCTGATCTAGCTGTGCAAGAATTACATCGCTGTATCAAAGTAAGTGATCTTATAACAACATGTCCCATAGTTGTGGTTAACATGTTTCTACAGAGACTGTTGTGGTAATTATTTATTGTTATTTTAGGAATTGGGATTTTCAGGGATTCAAATTGGCTCTCACGTCAATGAATGGAATCTAGATGCACCAGAACTACAGTGTATATTTGCAGTAAGTTTAAATAAGAATAGTAATATGTTATGAGATGATCTCTCTCCTTCTCTCCAGGCAGCTGAAGAGTTAAATGCTGCCATATTTGTCCATCCTTGGGACATGCAGACAGATGGTAGAATGAAAAAGTTTTGGTTGCCATGGTTGGTTGGTAAGTACAATGAATACACATTTATAATAAATAAATGGTCTTTCTTTATTTTTTTAGGTATGCCATCTGAAACAGCTGCAGCAATTTGTTCTGTTATATTTGGTGGAGTACTAGAACAACATCCGAACTTAAAGATATGTTTTGCTCATGGGGGTGGAGCCTTTCCATATCTTATTGGTAGAGTGGAACATGGATTCAATGTACGACCAGATCTTTGTGCTACTGAGAACACTAACAATCCAAGGTGTGTTAGACTATTTTTACAAAAAGAATGTCATAGTTTTTGTTTAAAGGAAATATTTAGGACAAATCTATACTGATTCGTTAGTTCATGATGATACAGCACTGAAGTATCTTGTAGATATTATAGGAGAGGTAATAATGGTTTTCTTTGTCTGTGTTCATGTTGTATTCTCTCTCTAGGATAGAGTAATTTTGGGAAGTGATTATCCTTTCCCATTGGGTGAACATCATCCGGGGAAGTTGATTGAGTCAATTGAAGAGTGGGAGTGGTCAAAGAAGGTTTGTTGGTTTTGTTATAGTAATTTTATTGATTTTATTACAGGAGAAACTTCTTAGCGACAATGCTCTTGAGTTTTTAGGACTCAAGAAATCAGAATTTGAGATTGTTCAAAAGCTACAAACAGAGACCACACCCACATCATCTGATACAACTACAGTATAATGATATATATGTTTTATTACAACAATTACAGTGTCAGTGCTATATGACCCATACTTACCCCCTTTCTTATTACAGCTCCTTTTTACCACTTTATTACAGTATTTTGTAACATCATTTAAATTACTTTTAAAAGTTTCAAAGTTAAATTTGTACAACTTGTATAAAATACAGGACTGACTCAACTGGCAAAAATGGTCTCATCTTTCCGTTTCTTCTGGACTACTGTACCAGGTTTGTGTTGGGCATCTGGATGGTTCATTAATTCAGTTGGACAAGTTGACACAGGGCTCTCTAGTAACAGCTGCTTCAAATCATAGTAGACTGCAGTGTCGTCTTTGGTAAGGAATGAAACAGCCATACCTGCTTTGCCCGCTCGTCCTGTTCGTCCAATACGATGCGTATAATCCTCTATAGATTTTGCCATATCATAATTGATCACCATGGAAACATCCCTAAAGACATATTAATATTAACATTATCAGTCATACTTACCTAATGTCAATTCCTCTTCCAGCTACATCAGTAGCTACAAGAATATCTTTGTCACCTTTCTTAAGACTAGCAAGGGCAAATTCACGTTGCTCTTGGTTACGACCTCCATGAAGAGTTGTTGCTCGGTATCCCATCTTTTCCAGCGACTTAGCCAGTACATCAGCACCCTTCTTTTGATTGACAAATATGATAATAGGAGGTTCTACATCGTCTTGTAAAATATTCAACAATTTCTTTCTCTTCTCAGTTTCTGAGACCATGTAGACAATCTGCTCTACTCTCTCTGTGGGTTTGCCAATAGACCCGATATAAACTACAGCCGGCCGACGTAAATAGGATCGCGCTAGACGTTCCACAGCTGCAGGCATAGTGGCTGTAAACATGACTGTCTGACGATAACGATGACGTGATGAGTTCATCCCGGCTAACATCTTTTCTGGATCTTCTGCATCCTCAGTGTCAGGCTTCATGTTAGAAACAGGAAGATATTCTAATATTTTCTGCACCTCTGGTTCAAAGCCAAGATCAATCATACGATCAGCTTCATCTAACACAACATAAGTACACTGAGCTAAAACAAGATACCTGTTCTCTAGTACGTCTATAAGACGACCTGGTGTAGCGATAACTATCTCACAGCCTAACCTCAATTGGAAACCTTGTTCCTCACGGGACAATCCTCCAACTAACGACACTGTTCGAACACCAAGGGGTTGAGCAAATTTCATTGTCTCCTCTTCAATCTGTTGTGCCAGTTCACGTGTCGGAGCCAGAATAATAGCGTAAGGTCCTAGATCAGTTTCAGATTCTCTAGAGGAAGTTACACATTATTAATAGTGGGTGGGACTAAGAAATTACATTACCTAACAATTTTTGGCAAACCAGTGACCCATACAAGAAGAGGTATTACAAAAGCAGCTGTCTTTCCGCTACCTGTCTCAGCTATTCCAATAATGTCACGATTTTGCAAACCTATAGGAATAGCTTGTCGTTGGATAGCAGTGGGATCAGTATAGCCAAGTCCCTGGATGACTTTGGCAATCTCATCAGGCAAGCCAGCTTCAGCCCAGTATCTAATGGGCGGAGGAATGCGTCCACCTTTAGTAGTAATGTTGTAGTCTTCACGGAATATCCTCCAATCTCTCTCTGTCATGTCCTTGAGAGTCTTTTCAGTCCAATGACGTTCATCCCATTTTTGTTTGTTTTCTTTTTGTTTCTTCTCATCTTCCAACTCCCTAGACATCAAAAATATACAAGAATATACAAGAATATACAAGACTATAGTTGCAAGATGTGTAAGAGACATATACAAAGATATACTGACTCAGCTCTTTTCTTTTCATCTTCAGTTCTTCTACTTTCCAGTAAATTAGAATAAAACTTTGACTGTTCCTTTTTTTGAGCCTGTGTCAAATAAAAAAAAGTATTTAGATTTATTCACTATAATAAACTCCAGGCAAACAATCTGATCGGTCAGTTACAAGTTATATATAACCATTCAATAAGCATTCATGGCATCATTAATTTTGTTCATACTAAAAACACACCTTAATATCAATCCCAGCTACGTGTCCACGACCATAGAACTGTAATTGATGTCTATTCTTATATCTAATTTACAAATTGCATGATTGTCATATGACACACATTAGCACTTACAAAGGATTGAAATCATTAGATGTGTCTTCACCAGTATCCCAGTCAAAAACAAATTTACGATCAGTGAGTCGTCTCACTTTTCGTCTCTTCTTCTCTGCCCCAAGATATCTAGCCTGACAAGAGAGAGCATTAGTTATTAAATAATAACCACACCTACTTTAATAGTCTCAATTTCCCGGTCTTTATCTTTAGTAGCTAATGTCTCTTCTCTCTCTTTCTGTCTCTTTTCTCTATCCTATAATTATGTGCTATAATAAATTTGTTATTAGTTATTAACAAACTTTATCATCTAGATCACGGGAGCGTCCCATATGACCTAAACAATATTCACAAATGGAAGTAGCTTACATTGTAAAATTAAACCTGAAGCTTCCTGCATATATTGGTGTCTTCGTTGTCTCTCTTCCTCCATATGTTTACGCCGAGCACTGACTTCTTCTTGTCTCTTTTTAATAGCTAATTCTTCTCTCTCTTTCTTACTCAGAAACACAGGCTAACAAAATCCAAATATAACAATGATCCTGTTGTTAATTCTAATCACTTTTAATTGCGCTTTTTCCTCTTGTTCACGTTTGGCCATTAACTCTTCCAATGAGAGGGGCTAAAGAGGCAAGTTTTAACAATATAATTATAAATTCTATATACTTGTCGTTTTTCAGATTTAATTTCCATCTCTTCTTCATCTCCTTCTATTTCCTTTGTCTTGTCATCTTCAATGACCTCTTCTTTATTTTTTGGTCTCTCTCGACTGACTGATCTCTGTCCACGGCTGTGTGATTTAAGTAGATCAACCATTATTACAATCACAATTCAGTACCTTTCTTCTCGTCTTTCTTTGCTACGTGGTCTTCTCTCACGACTACGGGAGCGTTTATCTCGGCTATGAGATCTGATAAAAATAGCGTTGATATATGCCCAAACCACACCCACTCATCTCACCTGTCTCTTCTCCTTAAACGACTATTGCGAGGAGAACGACTCCGGTCACGACTGATATTTTTCAATATAAGAACTATAAATTTTATTATAATGATATACCTTTTATCTTGACTTCTTGAACGATGCCTTCGGCTAATGGCTGGTGGACTTCTAGATCTAATAAATATTAATATTATTATTACCACGTGACAAATAGTAATGCAACTTGCCTTGATCTTCTTTCTTTTCTTTTCTTTTTGTCATTTTCTCTGTCTCTTGAACGAGAACGCTCTCGTTTCTCTGTAGGCATTTCACTAGTGAAATGTAATAGTGTCTGTGATGACGTTTGAGAATAAATCTGTAAGAGAAGGGTTAAACCACTATTGAAAATAATAATAATGACCACGCCTTTTTTAGAGACGTATCTTACGAATATTTTAAAAAGAAATCGAGCTACATTCCACGTGTCTTATCCGTTCTCGTTTCGCTATGGACGATAACCACAAACTACCTCAGAAAGTTCGATCGGATCATACTATACAATAGTCTGATTATTTTATAGGTTATTCAAGAAGTGTTAAATGATAGTTTACAAACAAGAAGGTACGCAACTACAGGACGAGAACAGAGCTCGGAAGGGAGAGTAGTCAGAGATGAAAACAGGTACATTTTTATCAGAGTTAATATTACTTAGTTTTATTATTAATTCAAGGTCTGGTTCTTCAAGAGGACCTGTACGAGTTTTCCAGTCACAGGAGTCAGTTACAAAGTAAGGTGTAATTTTATGATCTTTTTTGTTTTAGCTCAGTCCATTTTTCAACAGCACACTTATCTCATCAGATCCAAATTTCCAGGCCATTCACGATGCATTTTTGATTCAGCTTTTGCTCATTCTTCTTTTTGCTCTTGTCAAAGATTCCTATTCAGCTGGAAGGTCAGTTTTAAAAACATTAACTATGATCTTTTTTATTATTTCTGACAATATTCTTTACAGGTTGTATTTGAATATCTCATTATTGAGCATTGGGTTTGGGACATGGTCAGATTTGGTCGTCTTAGTTTTAATTGAGGTATGTCTGCTATTTTGGGGATTTCTAGTATATCCTGCTCTTAAGGTATGTAATCTAGTGTGACAATATCTTTATTATAATTTGTAATATTAGTTGTGGGAGAAGACACGAGGAGTTTCTCCATGTTTTTTAGACATGGTCTTTGTCCTTCTCTATACTGTGTATATTTTGATAAATTTTGTTAGTATTATATATCTTGTCAGCAATCTCTCTCTTCCTCATCTTGTTAATTTTATTATCGGTATTGAACAGGTTAGTGTGTGTATGTTAATTTTAGAGACAGTTTATGTTTTAGTTGAATGCTTTCACAATATACCACAATAACTTAAATTTTTTAGTTTCGTCTTTTCATGAAAAGTTACTCATTTGTACGTGAGAATGCTTATAAAGTACTCTATCCTTGGCATAAAGATGATACAACTGGACCAGCAGTATGGTATGCTGGTCAAATGAGTCCTACTGTTGGTTCATTCTCTCAGTATGTATATTTCTTATTTTGTCCTACACTTCTCTACAGAGACCATTACCCAAGGTAAAAAGTTTGAATTTTTTTGTGATAATATTTGTTATAACAGAGTTGTTGATGGTATTCGTTGGCATGCTGTGGCAACAGGACTTACCCAGGTTATCACATACATGACCTCTGTATTTCTATTACTACTTCCTTAATTAGTGAAGTAGTATCCTTTATGTATTTACTATAATTAAAGGAGACTACATATATTTAATTCATTTTATAGTTTCTGCTAGCTCTGTGGAGTTCAGTGTTTATTATTACTAATATCCTATATCCACCATCCCTTAAGTAAGTTAGTAATATTTGTTACTATACACAGTATTATATATTATGTATCACCTATTAACCTCTATACTAGTGAGTGTGGTATAGAAAGTATTGTTTTTATATTTTAATGTCAACATTTGCCTGTTTACATTAAGAACACGGTCAATAGAGCTGATATGTAATTACTTGGTATTGTCTTAATAGAGGCTTCCCTTAGGGAGGTTGCTGTTAACTTGTTCACAACATTATTGACTTTTTGTTTCCTATAGACAAGCAGATCTTATTCACTTGTTCATGATGTGTTTGTTAACAGGATTTATCATTAAACTTATAGCACATACTGCTATACTTCATGGTTACCTCAACATGTCTGCTGAACTCATGCGATTTGCTGATCACCAGTTTTCCAGTGTATGTTTCCATATCTTTTTACAGAGTTCATTTGTAGCATCTCCTCTTAGGAATGGTGGACATGTACCTCATATTCCTCTTATTATCGTAAGTGGAATCTATTGGTACATGACTGGATCCATTCGTATGTTTATAATGATTTAAAAAAGGTACAATAATGATGAATGAATGGATGATAAGATTCCACTCACACAGTTAATTGGTAAGCACATGGCTGTGTTTAGTACTCTCTTGGTCTCATCTGTTGTCCACGAGTACCTCCTAGCAATGGGGATAGGGTTTGTGCTGCCAATAGTCACCATTCTCTTTGCGGGAGTAGGTGGTAAGTTAAATGTTGTGATTGCTACTTTATAATGATATATATCTCTTTCTTATGTAGGTTTCTTCTATGTTCAGAAACCACTTAACACAAGACGGGCTTCAAACTTGTTCTTCCTGTCCAGCCTCAATCTTGGCCTTGCAATTATTATATTTTTACTGATCTTTGAATATGCAGCACGTCAGTATTGTCCGGTAGAGGTAATTATAATAATTCTACTTACTTTGTTTTCATTTTCACTCTTTAGAAGAACACTTGGATAACAGCATTGACACCTCAAATGTTCCGGTGTTACAGTGTGTACAATTCATAATTGTGAATACTACACATTATACAGACTATCTAATAACACTGCACTACCATTGTTAATATATAGAATACACATATCATAATTATTCTCTTCACATCATTGAATTCCGTAGCATATTATATTTGGACTACTTTATCATTTTCATTTGGCAAAGAAATTTAATTAAGAATCCTTTGAAATGATTAATGAAATGATTAATGAAATGATTAAGAATCCTTTGAAATGGTTTTATAACATTCATAAAATCGTGGTACAAATGTATTAACAATGGTGTTTTCCTTAGGGCAAAGATGTCTCGCATAAAACTCCATTGTGTAAATAAAAATCATAATTGATACTCCAAAATGTAGACCAAAATGGAGAAAATAATTCCAAAATTTGACTTTTGGTGAAGGACGAACAATAAACAAAAGAGCTACAAAAGACACATTTATAATTATTATACAAATGGGTGTGGCTTACATCCAAATGCACCAAACAGTACCAAGAGAAGAGGCATGAAAAAACGCAGAGGAGCCCAAAGAGCATACTCATGAAAAATACCTGAGATGATAATGGTTGGTAGAAATGCTATCTTGTTGTAAGTTGGGCTCTTGAAAAGCTAGAGAAATACAATGAGGGAGGGTGTGTCAATATATTTATCATACGTCTCTGAGGTCATCGTAAATGTAAGCTTTAATCCAGTCATGTACTAACAAATTCCATTTACGATAAAATGAAGCAAAGTCATGACATGTCCACCAGTCCTATTATAAGTAGAACAATAACAATACTGATTATAAACTCCTTACAGAATAGAATTCTCGATCTGCAAAACGGAATAGCTCAGAGAAAAGATTAAGCCATGAGTGTAGAAAGAAGTAACCTGTCATAAACATATACATAAGACCCCACAGACAACATTTCAAGAATGTGTATAGTATATTCCTAATACTGAGAAGGGGAGAGGGAGAGAGAGAGAGAGAGAGAGAGAGAGAGAGAGAGAGAGAGAGAGAGAGAGAGAGAGAGAGAGAGAATTGTTGTACAAATCTAATTATTAACTAATTAAATCACTATAATTTTATTTTACTACACTAAATAAACAGTTTGTAGTATTATAGTTAATTTTCTTGTCAACCTTGTTGAATCATCAAGTATAGATAGATTCTGCTAAGGCTGTTTTGGTTCCTTGTCATTGTTTGTCTGTACCTTATTGTATTATAACCAAACAATGAAAACTAACCTCGTAGGCTGTAGTGAAAATATTTCTTTTGTGAGAACAGTAATAAAAGCAATAGTGATACAACACTAGTAGAGAATAATAAACATAACAATACAAGAGGACACACCCACCTTAACGATATAAGAGAGAACTTTCAACCACCGAATCTTTGGTGTCCTAATGTAAGTAAGTCAAGAGAGTGTATTATGTGTGTGTGTGATATACCTTGGGTAGTGGTCTCTGTAGAGAAGTGTAGGACAAAATAAGAAATATACATACTGAGAGAATGAACCAACAGTAGGACTCATTTGACCAGCATACCATACTGCTGGTCCAGTTGTATCATCTTTATGCCAAGGATAGAGTACTTTATAAGCATTCTCACGTACAAATGAGTAACTCTTCATACTAAATCGCAACTAATAATAATACATTAAAACAATTAAGTAATAAATGATCCATACCTGTTCAACATTCAACACTACAGCTGGTACAGGATGTAAATCATAATGATTAATTACCCAGATAACAATGACATATCCAGTAATATTGTAGATGATAAGTACACAAAGAAAAAATATATCTACAACCACATTAGAACCCCTTCGTAATAAAACCCAGAGCTAAATAAAAACACAATTTCTTTGTTTCTTTGTATCAATTATTTATCCACGTACCTTAAAGATAGGATATACCAAGAAAGCTGCCAGCTGGAATCCTAACCAAACCAATGCAGTGAAAACTTGCATATGTAGAGGACCAAATCCAGAGAAATAGTATGTGAAGTCAATGTGTGGCCTGTAAATAACTATCTATATAATATTGTATTCTTAAAATATGTCACAACCTTCCAGCATCAACTGTATCTTGCAACAGTGAATAAGCTAATACAACGCATATCATTAAAATGAGAACATGATATAGGGCCTCAATATTTTTGTCTTTAGAGCATAATTCACTATTAAACAATATGACATCAATGTTGAGTTATTATTGAGTAACAGAACTTACGTTAGTAGTGACTCTTTGTTATAGTAAATCTTTTTCCTTTTTTGTGGCTTAGTATTGGTAGTTTTCTCTTCAATAATCTCATTATCTTCATTTGTTGGTGAAATAATGGCCACATTTTCTTTATCTGTTGTATTATCTTTCCTACCTATATCCTGTTTATATACATATGAATTATTAAACATTTAAAATCCTTATAGAATATTCATACATTTTGCTGACTGGTCGGCTTTCTTTTTCTCCTTTTTTGGGAGCTATCTGTCTTCACTTCATCATGAGCTGAATTCATTATAATAATTTACCCATTCGACTAACTTCCGTAAGTGTTAGATTACTTAGATAATTACCACGTGGGAACATCAAATACATTTTTTGCGCATGCGCAGGTTTCGGTATTGTTTTGCGTAGCAGAATTTTAGTTTAGTTACAAGACTAGGATAGAAGACTAGGATAGAAATGGGTTGTTGTTGTTCTACAGGTAAGTAATAATACAGAATCTTGAAATTATTTACTACATTTCTCTTTTTAGGGTCATCAGGTCCAGATCAATTCTCCAGAGACTTAATACAAGAACATAATACCTATAGAAGGAAGCATGACTCACCACCTTTGAAATGGTCTCAAGATGCTGCTGCTAAAGCTCAAGAATGGGCTGATCATTTAGCGTCAACTGGTCGACTCCAGCACGGTAACCACGAAGGCATGGGACAAAACTTGGCATACTATTCTGGAGGTACCCTAACTGCTGCACACACAGCTGAGATGTGGTATAATGAAGTAGAGAATTACAATTTTAGTCGTCCGGGGTTCGCATCAAATACTGGACACTTTACACAAATGATTTGGGCATCAACTAAAGAAATTGGTATTGGACGTGCTACAAAAGGTCAGACAACTTATGTCGTTGCTAACTACATACCACCTGGTAATGTCCAGGGTAGATTTGAACAAAATGTGAAACCATCATCCTAATAATAATAATCAAATACCAATCTTTATTTTTTTAAACAATTTACCATTTTAAAGAAAATGCCAAATATAACTAGTTTTTTTGAGTTAAGTAAAAATATATTTTGGAAATATCAATCTAATTTTTGCAATTTTTTTTATTATTCCAATAACATATTACATTTTGATTTTATTTACCATTTCTCTGTTTGTATTGACATGAGGTAAATGGCTTCCCAATATCAAGTTTGGAATGATTACAGTTACGAGTAGAATGACAACAACTTTAATTACAAACCACTCTCTAATGTGTCCAATTAGACACACCAATAGTTCCAATTCTAATTGTACCTCGCCTACTTTAGGATTGGTTCATATTACTTTTAGACTTTGATCAGATCATTTGTATAACAGTAAACCTGCCCCTTTGTTCCACTATAATGTACATGTTCCTCTGTGAAATGTAGTCACAATACTTTCTATATTAGCAATATCTATTGCTCAATTCATGAACTATTGTAACTTGATACCTCATTAATCAAATTTATACTGCCACTATGACAAGTATGTGCATTGATATACTGCCCTTTCAACAACAATCTTTAGATCTGTGTAACAACATCATTTAACTGAATAACAAATAGTTGATATCATTGCAAACATATATCTAGCTTGTATTATTGTTGCCATGGTTACAGTGAGAGTGATTAATGTCTTCAGTTGAGCTCTCTTCAGATTCAAAGGAACTTTCTTCATCATCATCATCATCATTACTGCTTGTACTGCTTGACTCTGTCTCTAGTTCCTCATCTGTTTATAAATAGATAAACAACCATAGCCTTACTAGTAACATGTATATCACCTAACTTTATTCTCTCATCAATGACTGGTAAAAATTCCTGAGCTGTAGTATTACTTGGTTCCAAAGCTAGGACTAAGAAATAAATCATTTTAAAATTGTGCTATTGAGCGGAGTTTGTTACTATTATAATATATATGTGTGTGTGATTAATTCCTGAATGGCATACTTTAAATACCTTTATGACACAATAATCTTGCTGCCAAATATTCCTCACTCATAAGGCATCTCAGGAACTGTAATAGGATGAGCTACATGTATGGGGGTATATCGCATGATATACCTCAGTTAATAGCTCTATGGTGGCTCCTTCACCTTGAACTTGAAGTAGGGAAGGATCTGAGCCTGCTTCTAACAAGATTTGTTCATCACCTGTTGGAAGACCAACTGGGTGGATCTCGGCCATGTTGTTTATTTTGTAATATCGCTATAGTATACGGAAAAACTAAATTATCCTCCTTCCATTGCATTTCAATACAAATTTCAAAACGTTTCCGTATATGTCCGTTACATATACATTAAGCCACACCTACTACTATAATGGCTGGAAAATTCACTCGTTTCTCCGAGAAAAGAGACACAACTGTAAGAGTTGGGTTTCGTAAATACACGATTCTACTTTCAATTTAATAGGGCTCTGATGTCAGCTCGTATGATGACGTAATCGAAGGGGTGGAGCCTGAAGAATCAGCAGGACTCCACATTCCAATTTCAGAGGTACTACAGCAGATTGTATTAAATAGGGATGGGGTGTGACTTTTTGGGCAGATTTGTTTTTCTGGTGGCTCTTCATCTTTTTAGAACAATGTCGGGTTTCTGTTGATGCAAAAAATGGGATGGACATCTGGCGTCGGTCTAGGTATCAATGAACAGGGTACAATTTGTCATGCCATATATAGTCACTGTATACATGTACGTGTTACAGGGAGAAAGGATCCTGTTCCATTGGAATTAAAAGACGATAATATGGGTCTTGGACGATTTCAAATGGAGGTAGGTGCCATGATGATCTACACAATAAATGCTGACATTAGCTAGATTTGGCTTCCGAAGCAACTGAAAAGAGAAGACAGCTTGAAATAGAGAAAGAACTTACACCAAATCTTATTGATAAATACAAAGTACATTTTAACGAAGAGAGTGTGGCAATTTCCATCATTATTATATAGGCACAGGTTGCTAAGGAGCATGCAATAGCAGAATCCACTGTAGATCTTCGTAAGTCATACAGATGTGAATTGTGTGATAAACAATACAGTAAATACTCTGAATATGATAATCATCTCAACTCGTACGATCATCATCATAGACAGGTGAATCATGTGACATGTCATGTGATAGCTATTGCATTCACCACAATAGCGTCTCAAAGATTTACGTCAGTATGAAGCTGGTAGGAAATTTAAAGGTCATCGAAGTACTGAAGAATTACAAGAGAAAAAGAAATCTACTCGAATGGTGGCACGAGAGAGGGCTGAGATGAGGGCAATGAGGTAAATTGATGTATTAGTACAAAGTTATTGTGTATAATAATTTTTAGATATTACCAGAGATTGGAAGGAGGAAAAACTCCTAGTTTTAAACCCATTGGGGCAGGTCGTTCATCCTCTGCTTCTCCTACTGTATCTGATAGCAGTACTGCCGCCATTGCCACTGCTCTTAGAAAGAGAAGCAGTGAAGAAATTGCAAAGTCTGAAAAGAAAATTGCTGAAAAAAAAGCCCGTCTTGCAAAATATGGTGTGAAATTTCAATCTGCCGGTCACTTGGCAACTATTAGTAGCAGCGAGCCATCTTCATTATCTTCATACCAATCTTCAATATTAAACTCTGTTTCTGATCAAGGGCCTGTTTCCATGACAACCAGCAGCAGTACTACCACCAATAACCTATACAGTGGTAAATTTGTGTCAGCTGGAAGTGGAGAAAATATGAAGGAAGAAAATGATAAAGAAAGAGATGAAAGGTTGTCAAAATTACCACAAGCATCTGGACGTAAAGCAGACCACTTAGCAGCTGTAGAGGCAGCAACACAACAAGATGATGAAGACAGTGATGAAGACTTTACTTTAAAGAAGAGAACTTCTCTATCAGGAAGTAGTACTGGACGACAGGTTTCTAGAGGTGGGTCCTCTGGAGCAGGACCTGTCAAACAAATGACATTGAAATTAACTGATAGATATGAGAGCTATTATTATTAATAGTTATTTTATTAAAAATTAATAATTGTGTTAAAAATAATCCTATTATTGTATTGTCGTATTAACGGAGTAGAGTGCTAATTGCCTGTGAAGAGACTAGAAGACAATATGGCTGGAAGCAAGCGAGAAAGGTAAAAAATGAAACGAAACACCCCATAATGTGTAGAAGATACAAAGAACTTCTAGAGTTTATGATTTTCAAGATCATTACTTTTATCAGTAGAATTTCTACTTTTCTTTCATTAGTTTATTTTATATCTGCATTTGTAGACATTCAAGTATTGTAGTTTTCAAACCAAGGATATCATTATACGAGTAAGTAAATATAAAACTATATTGATGTCTACTTCAATATATTACAGGGAGCTCTACTTCAATGACAACAATATTCGTTCAGTTATTTTTTTAACAATAGTTAGCATGTTCTTTTATTTGCTGAATTTGATAGTACGAGATTCTTTAAAGGCTGGACAGTAAGAGGCAATGTTGTAATTGTAATCCTCATATCATCTTGTATAGGTTATATTGGAATATTAGTTGTTATCTTGATGGATGGGGATCTTTGAGTGATCTAGGTAATGCACTGGTAATAGAGAGTGTCATTATAACAGCTGGATTTCTCTGTTATCCAATATTTATGGTAAGTACATATGAAGATTAGCATAATTTGTGCATTCTGTGCAAATATTATCGGTTATATTATACTGGGTCTCCAAATTGCCAGACACAAACCATGTTTAGTCACCTATTAGTTGTAGGTACTATAATTCTACTGACTTTAGCTTCCTTCCAGCCACACCTTCACTGTCTTATTACATAATTATCTTTAGTGTTGGATCACTTTAAGGAAAACCATGGGTCATATTATGGATATATTGTTCTTATTGCTCTATATACTGATAGTAGTTGGGTCCTTTCCTATATTTATATGGGTGTGGTCCTACTTCAAGATACCATCTTTAACAAGTGTCGTATTAGGAGTGGAACATGTAAACTTGTTAATTTCACACATACATTTTAAGTCTATTTGTCATTTTAGTTAAGACTTATTACAAAAAGTTACTCATTTGTACGTGAGAATGCTTATAAAGTACTCTATCCTTGGCATAAAGATGATACAACTGGACCAGCAGTATGGTATGCTGGTCAAATGAGTCCTACTGTTGGTTCATTCTCTCAGTATGTATATTTCTTATTTTGTCCTACACTTCTCTACAGAGACCACTATCCAAGGTATATCACACAAAATAATAAGACATTTAATATCTGTATAATACACAGGATCCCAGGTGGTATTAACTGGACGAGGGTTATAGTACACCTTGCTTGTGTAAGTAAACAATAACAATTAATATCTTAATTGTTTTTCTTTATAGTTTTTGGTGCCTTTATTAATTGTACTGCCATATTTTCGCTATATTGTACCACCTCCTACATTCAAGTATATATTATATATTTGTATTATAGTGTTTAGTTACTGTATATAGATGGACTGATTTGTTGCTGTCGTTTTTGGTTGGTCTTCCTGTATCAATATGCACTGCATTCTTTTCTAGTGTCTGTCTTATGCATGGATGGATGAATCTAGGTTCTGAAATAACACGCTTTGCAGACAGACAGTTTTATACTGTAAGTTCTGAACACACTACCTAAACACATGATCTTATCATCTCTTGTAGGATTGGTGGACCAGTACAAATTATGCTGAATTCTTTCGTAACTGGAACATAATACCACATCATTTTATCCACCAATATTTGTACAAAGATATGAAAAAAGTAAGTCTGACTCTTATATTTACTATTTGATATCAAATTGTCTTTTATTAATTAGGTCACTAGTTTGAAGTATCTTAGAATATTTATTCCAATATTAGCATCTTCTATAATCCACGAGTACATTTTAGGTCTCAGTGTAGGATATGTAGTACCTTATATCACATTTCTCTTTGCTGGATGTGGTGGTAAGTACCTTTTTCTTCTCTCAAATTAGATAATATAATTATTGTTTTTTTGTAGTGTTTATGTATGCTTGGTCAATAAAAGGACATAAAACATTAAATCATTTCATATTTCTGTTAACAATCACTTTTGGATTAAATGTGATGAATTGTTGTGTCATGTTTGAAGGTAAAGCACGTGTTTATTGTGCTAGAGAGGTAAGGATAGATATGGATGGATGAAAATAAATATTGAATTAAAGATCAATGAATTGATGGATGAATGGATGGATATACAAATCAATGAACAATCAGATACAGAATGATTGGATAGAAAATGATTTAATTTCTTTCTGATAGGAAACTCTACATGATTTGTTTTTCCCTCGAGTAATAGAATGCTTTATTAAATATAATTTTTAGTCTTTAGATTTATTGACAATAACAACTATTCTTTAAAACTTTTTTTGTGATAAGACCTTTTTTGTGAAACTTGGTCTCTATTATTAAAAATAATAATTATTAAAATTAGTATAGCTCTTTGTTCCAGCAATAGACAGGTGACAACAGTTATATATATATATATATATATATATATATACCAAATACAAAATTATTATGACAACTTATATCAATGTAAGATGAGTCACTAGAGCACTTGATATAAAAAATGAAGGATACTTCTAGTATGGATGGACATTATTATTAATTTCACATTGAAGTTATGGCAAGCTGTCTAGACACTTTGTAAATATTTACTGCTCCTAAACTTGCCAGCTCAACATTTTATTAAATTTTTAAAAAGGTGCCCATGTGACCCTACTGACTTACTGGCAGACCCTTCTACTGTATTTAGTATCCAGAGTTCACTGCTGGTGACTAGGCTCTCATCCAACCAAGAATAAAATGAATTAAAGATAATCTTTATATTCCAAGTGTGGTCAGAGCCCTCAATGAGAACCCTCATATTGGTAATGCTATGTTTTATATATGTATCTGTATTTGGAAAATGAGTAGAGGCATGTTCTCTAAGTGCTGTTATTAAAATTGGCCATGATCAATTTTCATATAAGTATACAATTACGCCAGCAATCTTCAATGCTTAAGAGATGAACAACCCTAATATCACCAAGGGCACAAAGAACAACCTCTCAATCGTCACAGTCGACTGTCATTTCTATTGTAGTCAGCATACAAGAAGGTGGCCTCTGCTTTCTTCATTTTTTTTTTAATACTGAAAGGAAAGATCAGAGATTTCGAAGCTAACATGAACACTTCACGAGCCCTGACAAAACCACTTCGGTGTCTATATAGTCTGGAGTAGCCAGCCCTTTCCTAACGCGTCCCGTCAAATATTAGCCAACAAAGGGTTAAATAATAGATTGCATTAATACATTTTTTTAAGGTTAAAAGGTCATCTATACAATAGGTGTATGTTGTTAGAGCAGGACAATGTCCCAAAGTAAGCAGGAAGAAGATAAAGATAGGTGAGAAGAAGTTCAATATAATATATAATTATGTTGCATTTGTAGACATTCAAGTGTTGTAGTTTTCAAACCAAGGATATCATTATACGAGTAAGTGAATATAAACTCTATTGATGTCTACTTCAATGTACTACAGGGAGCTCTACTTCAATGACAACAATTTTCGTTCAGTTATTTTTTTAACAATAGTTAGTGTGTTCTTTTATTTGCTGAATTTGATAGTACGAGATTCTTTAAAGGCTGGACAGTAAGAAGCAATATTGTGATTGTAATCCTCATATCATCTTGTATAGGTTATATTGGAATATTAGTTGTTATGTTGATGGATGGGGATCTTTGAATGATCTAGGTAATGCACTGGTAATAGAGGCTGTCATTATAACAGCTGGATTCCTCTGTTATCCAATATTTATGGTAAGTACATATAAAGGTTAGTATAATTTGTGAATTTTACACAAATTATCATAACAAATTATTATACGAAGAAAGTGGTCCTACTATAAATAATCATTTATTAGTCTTCCTTCCAGCCATATCTTCACTGTCTTATTACATAATTATCTTTAGTCTTGGATCACTTTAAGGAAAACCATGGGTCGTATTATGGATATATTGTTCTTATTGCTCTATATACTGATAGTAGTTGGGTCCTTTCCTATATTTATATGGGTGTGGTCCTACTTCAAGATACCATCTTTAACAAGTGTTGTATTAGGAGTGGAACATGTAAACTTGTTAATTTCACACACACACACTTTAAGTATATTTGTCATTTTAGTTAAGACTTATTACAAAAAGTTACTCATTTGTACGTGAGAATGCTTATAAAGTACTCTATCCTTGGCATAAAGATGATACAACTGGACCAGCAGTATGGTATGCTGGTCAAATGAGTCCTACTGTTGGTTCATTCTCTCAGTATGTATATTTCTTATTTTGTCCTACACTTCTCTACAGAGACCACTACCCAAGGTATATCACACAAAATAATAAGACATTTAATATCTGTATAATACACAGGATCCCAGGTGGTATTAACTGGACGAGGGTTATAGTACATCTTGCTTGTGTAAGTAAACAATAACAATTAATATCTTAATTGTTTTTGTTTATAGTTTTTGGTGCCTTTATTAATTGTACTGCCATATTTTCGCTATATTGTACCACCTCCTACATTCAAGTATATATTATATATTTGTATTATAGTGTTTAGTTACTGTATATAGATGGACTGATTTGTTGCTGTCATTTTTGGTTGGTCTTCCTGTATCAATATGCACTGCATTCTTTTCTAGTGTCTGTGTTTTGCATGGATGGATGAATCTAGGTTCTGAAATAACACGCTTTGCAGACAGACAGTTTTATACTGTAAGTTCTGAACACACTACCTAAACACATGATCTTATCATCTCTTGTAGGATTGGTGGACCAGTACAAATTATGCTGAATTCTTTCGTAACTGGAACATAATACCACATCATTTTATCCACCAATATTTGTACAAAGATATGAAAAAAGTAAGTCTGACTCTTATATTTACTATTTGATATCAAATTGTCTTTTATTAAGGTCACTAGTTTGAAGTATCTTACAATATTTATTCCAATATTAGCATCTTCTATAATCCACGAGTACATTTTAGGTCTCAGTGTAGGATATGTAGTACCTTATATCACATTTCTCTTTGCTGGATGTGGTGGTAAGTACCTATTTTCTCTCTCAAGTAAGGTGATATATTGTTTCTTTTGTAGTGTTTATGTATGCTTGGTCAATAAAAGGACATAAAACATTAAATCATTTCATATTTCTGTTAACAATCACTGTTGGATTACATGTGATGTATTGTTGTGTCATGTTTGAAGCTAAAGCACGTGTTTATTGTGCTAGAGAGGTAAGGATAGATAGATGGATGAAATAAATATTGGAGGAAAGAGTAATTGGTTGATGGAATAATGGATGGATATACAAATCAATAAACAATCAGACAGAATGATTAGATAGAAAATGATTTAATTTCTTTCTGATAGGAAACTCTACATGATTTGTTTTTCCCTCGAGTAATAGAATGCTTTATTAAATATAATTTTTAGTCTTTAGATTTAATGACAATAACAACTATTCTTTAAAACTTTTTTTGTGATAAGACCTTTTTTGTGAAACTTGGTCTCTATTATTAAAAATAATAATTATTAAAATTAGTATAGCTCTTTGTTCCAGCAATAGACAGGTGACAACAGTTATATATATATATATATATATACCAAATACAAAATTATGACAACTTATATCAAGGTAAGATGAGTCACTAGAGCACTTGATATAAAAAATGAAGGATACTTCTAGTATGGATGGACATTATTATTAATTTCACATTGAAGTTATGGCAAGCTGTCTAGACACTTTGTAAATATTTACTGCTCCTAAACTTGCCAGCTCAACATTTTATTAAATTTTTAAAAAGGTGCCCATGTGACCCTACTGACTTACTGGCAGACCCTCCTACTGTATTTAGTATCCAGAGTTCACTGCTGGTGACTAGGCTCTCATCCAACCAAGAATAAAATGAATTAAAGATAATCTTTATATTCCAAGTGTGGTCAGAGCCCTCAATGAGAACCCTCATATTGGTAATGCTACGTTTTATATATGTATCTGTATTTGGAAAATGAGTAGAGGCATGTTCTCTAAGTGCTGTTATTAAAATTGGCCATGATCAATTTTCATATAAGTATACAATTACGCCAGCAATCTTCAATGCTTAAGAGATGAACAACCCTAATATCACCAAGGACACAAAGAACAACCTCTCAATCGTCACAGTCGACTGTCATTTCTATTGTAGTCAGCATACAAGAAGGTGGCCTCTGCTTTCTTCATTTTTTTTAAATACTGAAAGGAAAGATCAGAGATTTCGAAGCTAACATGAACACTTCACAAGCCCCGACAAAACCACTTCGGTGTCTGCATAGGCCAACGCGTCCCGACAAGTATTAGCCAACAAAGGGTTAAATAATCGGTTGCAAGTGTTCGAGAAGGACAATGTCCAAAAGTAAGCAGGAAAAAGATAAAGATAGGTGAGAGGAGGTTCAATATAATATATAATTATGATGCATTTGTAGACATTCAAGTGTTGTAGTTTTCAAACCAAGGATATCATTATACGAGTAAGTGAATATAAACTCTATTGATGTCTACTTCAATGTATTACAGGGAGCTCTACTTCAATGGCAACAATTTTCGTTCAGTTATTTTTTTAACAATAGTTAGTGTGTTCTTTTATTTGCTGAATTTGATAGTACGAGATTCTTTAAAGGCTGGACAGTAAGAGGCAATGTTGTATTGTAATCCTGATATCATCTTGTATAGGTTATATTGGAATATTAGTTGTTATGTTGATGGATGGGGATCTTTGAATGATCTAGGTAATGCACTGGTAATAGAGGCTGTCATTATAACAGCTGGATTTCTCTGTTATCCAATATTTATGGTAAGTACATATAAAGGTTAGTATAATTTGTGAATTTTACACAAATTATCATAACAAATTATTATACAAACAAAGTGGTCCTACTATAAACTTAGGTGTAGGAACAGGGGGAGGCACGTGCCCCCCCCCCCCCCCCCCCCCCAATATTTTTAGTATATCATGAGATTGTTTCACAATCAACTGATTTAGATTAGCCACTCTATCCTCATAATACATTTTACACCTAAAACAAACTCATTCATACTGAATAGTGCAAAATTGACACAGCTGTGCATGTGCACATGTCACTTCTCACATTAGTAAATATGGCAGAAGCAAGACCAAAGAAAGATTTAGGAAACAAACAGAGCTTTTTAAAACTTAAAACCTTTCTTAGATCTACAATGACACAGCCCTGGTTAAATGCACTTATGCTGATGTATGTTCACAGAGATTTAACTGAATCAATGGACCTTACTGATATTGCAAAAAAGTTTTGTCAGTGTAAACAACAGAAGGTTTTATTTTGGTTGTTTTTGAAATACTTCATTGTTAAACTGAACAGTGTTACAATGACTTCCTACACCTATGATAAATAATCATTTATTAGTCTTCATTCCAGCCATATCTTCACTGTCTTATTACATAATTATCTTTAGTGTTGGATCACTTTAAGGAAAACCATGGGTCATATTATGGATATATTGTTCTTATTGCTCTATATACTGATAGTAGTTGGGTCCTTTCCTATATTTATATGGGTGAGGTCCTACTTCAAGATACCATCTTTAACAAGTCTTGTATTAGGACTGGAACATGTAAACTTGTTAATTTTACACACACACTTTAATTATATTTGTCATTTTAGTTAAGAGTTATTACAAAAAGTTACTCATTTGTACGTGAGAATGCTTATAAAGTACTCTATCCTTGGCATAAAGATGATACAACTGGACCAGCAGTATGGTATGCTGGTCAAATGAGTCCTACTGTTGGTTCATTCTCTCAGTATGTATATTTCTTATTTTGTCCTACACTTCTCTACAGAGACCACTACCCAAGGTATACCACACAAAATAATAAGACATTTAATATCTGTATAATACGCAGGATCCCAGGTGGCATTAACTGGGCAAGAGTTATAGTACACCTTGCTTGTGTAAGTAAACAATAACAATTAATATCTTAATTGTTTTTGTTTATAGTTTTTGGTGCCTTTATTAATTGTAGTGCCATATTTTCACTATATTGTACCACCTCCTACATTCAAGTATATATCATATATTTGTATTATAGTGTTTAGTTACTGTATATAGATGGACTGATTTGTTGCTGTCATTTTTGGTTGGTCTTCCTGTATCAATATACACTGCATTTCTTTTTAGTGTCTGTGTTTTGCATGGATGGATGAATCTAGGTTCTGAAATAACACGCTTTGCTGACAGACAGTTTTATACTGTAAGTTCTGAACACACTACCTAAACACATGATCTTATCATCTCTTGTAGGATTGGTGGACCAGTACAAATTATGCTGAATTCTTTCGTAACTGGAACATAATACCACATCATTTTATCCACCAATATTTGTACAAAGATATGAAAAAAGTAAGTCTGACTCTTATATTTACTATTTGTATCAAATTTTCTTTTATTAAGGTCACTAGTTTGAAGTATCTTACAATATTTATTCCAATATTGGCATCTTCTATAATCCACGAGTACATTTTAGGTCTCAGTGTAGGATATGTAGTACCTTATACCACATTTCTCTTTGCTGGAGGTGGTAGTAAGTACCTATTTTCTCTCTCAAGTAAGGTAATATATTGTTTCTTTTGTAGTGTTTATGTATGCTTGGTCAATAAAAGGACATAAAACATTAAATCATTTCATATTTCTGTTAACAATCACTGTTGGATTACATGTGATGTATTGTTGTGTCATGTTTGAAGCTAAAGCACGTGTTTATTGTGCTAGAGAGGTAAGGATAGATATGGATGGATGAAAATAAATATTGAATTAAAGATCAATGAATTGATGGATGAATGGATGGATATACAAATCAATGAACAATCAGATACAGAATGATTGGATAGAAAATGATTTAATTTCTTTCTGATAGGAAACTCTACATGATTTGTTTTTCCCTCAAGTAATAGAATGCTTTATTAAATATAATTTTTAGTCTTTAGATTTAATGACAATAGCAACTATTCTTTAAAACTTTTTTTGTGATAAGACCTTTTTTGTGAGACTTGGTCTCTATTATTAAAAATAATAATTATTAAAATTATTATAGCTCTTTGTTCAGTAGTAAACAGGTGACAACAGTTATATATATATATACCAAATACAAAATTATCATGACAACTTATATCAATGTAAGGTGAGTCACTAGAACACTTGATATAAAAAATGAAGGATACTTCTAGTATGGAGCTGAGACTGGACATTATTATTAATTTAACATTGAAGTTATGGCAAGCTGTCTAGACACTTTGTAAATATTTACTGCTCCTAAACTTGCCAGCTCAACATTTTATTGCATTTTTAAAAAGGTGCCCATGTGATCCTACTGACTTACTGGCAGACCCTCCTACTGTATTTAGTATCCAGAGTTCACTGCTGGTGACTAGGCTCTCATCCAACCAAGAATAAAATGAATTAGATAATCTTTATATTCCATGTGTGGTCAGAGCCCTCAATGAGAACCCTCATATTGGTAACACTAGGTTTTGTATATGTATCTGTATTTGGAAAATGAGTAGAGGCATGTTCTCAAAGTGCTGTTATTAAAATTGGCCAAATAAAGGATACTGGAGCTGAGACTGGACATTATTATTAATTTCATATTAAAGTTATGGTGTTTCTTTGCAAGCTACCTAGATACATAATTTGTAAATATTTATTGCTCTTAAACTTGCCAGCTCAACATTTTATTACATTTTAAAGGTGCCCATGTGATTTTACTGACTTACTGGTAGACCATTCTGCTGTATTTAGTATCACGAGTTCACTGCTGGTGACTAGGCTCTCATCCAGACAAGAATAAAATTAATTAAAGGTGATCTTTACATTCTATTTGTGGTCAGAGTCCTCCCTGAGAACCCTCATATTGGTTATGCTAGGTTTTATATATGTATCTGTATTTGGAAAACAAGACTGGCTATCATTAAAATTGGGCTTGATCAATTTTCATATAAGTATACAATTATGTCAGCAATCTTCAATGCCTAAGAGAGGAACAACTCTAATATCACTAAAAATACAACAACATATAACAACCTCACAGTTACAACCAACTATTGCTTTGTCATTTCTAGCATACAAGGTGACCTCTGCTTTCTTCATTTTTATTTTTTGTTTCTTTTAATACTGAAAGGATAGATCAGAGATTTCGAAGTTAACATGAACACTTCACAGCCCCCGACAAAACTACTTCGATGTCTACATAGCCTGGAGCAGCCAGCCCTTTCCTAACGCGTCCCGTCAAATATTAGCCAACAAAGGGTTAAATAATCGATTGCATTTTTAAAGGTTAAAAGGTCATCTATAAAATAGGTGTATCTTGTTAGAGCAGGACAATGTCCCAAAGTAAGCAGGAAAAAGATAAAGATAGGTGAGAGGACGTTCAATATAATATATAATTATGTTACATTTGTAGACATTCAAGTGTTGTAGTTTTCAAACCAAGGATATCATTATACGAGTAAGTGAATATAAACTCTATTGATATCTACTTCAATGTACTACAGGGAGCTCTACTTCAATGACAACAATTTTCGTTCAGTTATTTTTTTAACAATAGTTAGTGTGTTCTTTTATTTGCTGAATTTGATAGTACGAGATTCTTTAAAGGCTGGACAGTAAGAGGCAATGTTGTAATTGTAATCCTCATATCATCTTGTATAGGTTATATTGGAATATTAGTTGTTATGTTGATGGATGGGGATCTTTGAATGATCTAGGTAATGCACTAGTAATAGAGAGTGTCATTATAACAGCTGGATTTCTCTGTTATCCAATATTTATGGTAAGTACATATGAAGATTAGTATAATTTGTGAATTTTGCACAAATTATTACAACAAATTATTATACAAACAAAGTGGTCCTACTATAAATAATCATTTATTAGTCTTCATTCCAGCCATACCTTCACTGTCTTATTACATAATTATCTTTAGTCTTGGATCACTTTACGGAAAACCATGGGTCGTATTATGGATATATTGTTCTTATTGCTCTATATACTGATAGTAGTTGGGTCTTTTCCTATATTTATATGGGTGTGGTCCTACTTCAAGATACCATCTTTAACAAGTGTCGTATTAGGAGCGGAACATGTAAACTTGTTAATTTCACACATACATTTTAAGTATATTTGTCATTTTAGTTAAGAGTTATTACAAAAAGTTACTCATTTGTACGTGAGAATACTTATAAAGTTCTGTATCCTTGGCATAAAGATGATACAACTGGACCAGCAGTATGGTATGCTGGTCAAATGAGTCCTACTGTTGGTTCATTCTCTCAGTATGTATATTTCTTATTTTGTCCTACACTTCTCTACAGAGACCACTATCCAAGGTATATCACACAAAATAATAAGACGTTTAATATCTGTATAAAACACAGGATCCCAGGTGGTATTAACTGGACGAGGGTTATAGTACATCTTGCTTGTGTAAGTAAACAATAACAATTAATATCTTAATTGTTTTTGTTTATAGTTTTTGGTGCCTTTATTAATTGTACTGCCATATTTTCGCTATATTGTACCACCTCCTACATTCAAGTATATATCATATATTTGTATTATAGTGTTTAGTTACTGTATATAGATGGACTGATTTGTTGCTGTCATTTTTGGTTGGTCTTCCTGTATCAATATACACTGCATTCTTTTCTAGTGTCTGTCTTATGCATGGATGGATGAATCTAGGTTCTGAAATAACACGCTTTGCAGACAGACAGTTTTATACTGTAAGTTCTGAACACACTACCTAAACACATGATCTTATCATCTCTTGTAGGATTGGTGGACCAGTACAAATTATGCTGAATTCTTTCGTAACTGGAACATAATACCACATCATTTTATCCACCAATATTTGTACAAAGATATGAAAAAAGTAAGTCTGACTCTTATATTTACTATTTGATATCAAATTGTCTTTTAATAAGGTCACTAGTTTGAAGTATCTTGCAATATTTATTCCTTTATTGGCATCTTCTATAATC
The DNA here is from genome assembly GCA_963965975.1 of Xestospongia bergquistia. Lineage (NCBI taxonomy): Eukaryota > Metazoa > Porifera > Demospongiae > Haplosclerida > Petrosiidae > Xestospongia > Xestospongia bergquistia. Next base: position 443,051 of record OZ014419.1, read on the forward strand.
CACGAGTACATTTTAGGTCTCAGTGTAGGATATGTAGTACCTTATATCACATTTCTCTTTGCTGGATGTGGTAGTAAGTACCTATTTTCTCTCTCAAGTAAGGTAATATATTGTTTCTTTTGTAGTGTTTATGTATGCTTGGTCAATAAAAGGACATAAAACATTAAATCATTTCATATTTCTGTTAACAATCACTGTTGGATTACATGTGATGAATTGTTGTGTTACATTTGAAGCTAAAGCACGTGTTTATTGTGCTAGAGAGGTAAGGATAGATAGATGGATGAAAATAAATATTGAAGGAAAGATCAATGAATTGATGGATGAATGGATGGATATACAAATCAATAAACAATCAGATACAGAATGATTGGATAGAAAATGATTTAATTTCTTTCTGATAGGAAACTCTACATGATTTGTTTCTCCCTCGAGTAATAGAATGCTTTGTAAAATATAATTTTTAGTTTTAGAGATAATAATAAAATTGCTATTACACTACAAATGACAATGGAAAGGCTATAATTTATATATGTCAACAAATTATTTCTTTAATTAAGTATTAATAAGTAAAGTGGTTTTATACTTTCATAAAATTAACTTATAATGAAGAACTGCTGATACGTAACAAGTTACTTTGATCTCTTCCCACAACAACAAGAGTCAGTTATAACATATTATAAAATTACATTCTTCAAATACCATTAACCACTAACCGTTTACGAATGAGAATTTATAGTTTTAGTTGACATAAGAAAGTGTATTTCTGAATTGTAAAATGTGGAGTCGAGCTAAGAAAATAGTCCGTCAAGACACGTCTCAAGGACTCGAGTCTGCTTCTCTTGATGGAGCAGATCCAGAGCTTTGCATTTCTCTTCTGAATAGAGGGCTGAATTTTTCTGGATTAAAAAGTCGTCTTCGAAAAGCTGATGAAACATGGATGGAGGGATTCCTGGAGCACGGAGGACTGTCAGCCATCTTTGATGCTTTACAGGTGCTTGGTGATAAGGGCTTTAGCTCTTTGGCAGATGCCCTCAAGCAATTAGATTGTGTAGCCTGTATCAAGGCTGTAATGAACTCTAAAGTAGGGCTAGATTTCATAATTCATTACCCTGAACAGAAATATGTGCGCAAACTCAGTGAAGGTAACGCACTATTACTATGATCTAGTTTCAAAGACTTGTTTTTGATAGAGTTGGACTCTAACAATCGTCTTGTCAAAGTTCAAGTCTTTGAACTATTAAGTGCATTGTGTCTCTACTCAGATGAGGGCTACACTTTATCTTTGGATGCTCTTCGTTATTATAAGGTGTGTATTTATTAGAATATATTTTAGCCCTGGTCTTATCTCTCTCTCACACACACTCTTTTGAGCAATGCTTTGTTTTTGCTTTTTATTGTTACAGAAAAATCGTGGCCAGTCACACCGTTTTAGCAAACTCCTTCAAGAGCTCCGTTCCAGTGAAACAGATGAATATTCATCATGTGTTTTAGCATTTATAAATTGTCTTATTGCCTCTTCAGACAGTCTAGATGATAGAGTCCGTCTGCGTAACGAACTAATTGGTGAGTCCATAATAAACCATTAGCTACCATTTTGACAATACTATCTTCCTTTAGCACTGCAACTTCCTGAGATTATTGCACCCTTAAAGTAAGTCAGGTGCCAATAATTCACGTTGTTAACACTTAGTATGTTATATTTAAATTTTGTTATATATAGGAATTCTTCTAATGATGTTCTGTTAACACAAATTGATGTTTTTGAGGAAGGCTGTGCCAATGACAGTGAGCAATTGGAAATAGGTGAAATAGATCTACAGAATCCCAAGGATATGTTTTTTGCTGTTTATGAGAAAGTAAGATCATTAGTTGTGTGGAATCTGTTTGGGAGAAAGTGAAATAATGGGATATGGTAGTAATTGTGTTTGTTTATAGGTGTTGGGGACACCAAATGCTGTGAATCTTCTTAACATTTTACAAAGTATGGTCCTACTGGAGAGAGGAACGCCACAGGCTGAGATTGTCTGGCCTCTCCTAGAAGAACTTACACAGGCAGCTGTTTTGTTGGAGGACGGCAAACAGGCTGATAATTTCCGCAAAAATTCACTGTCGAAGATCAAAGAAGCCATTCAAAAGTGTAAGGAAAATGACAATTCTCGTACAGCTGGAGAAAGTTCAGGTCTGTTTTTTTGTACAAAAAATTTTAACATTATGTAAATAAACTACAGGGCTTTCAGGTCCCCCTCCTCCTCCTCCTCCTCCACCACCTCCACCACCTCCACCAATGCCAGGAGCAACTGGTGTCCCACCTCCTCCCCCACCTCCACCAATGCCAGGAGCACCTGGTGTTCCACCTCCTCCCCCACCTCCTCCAATGCCAGGAGCACCTGGTGTTCCACCTCCTCCCCCACCTCCTCCAATGCCAGGTATTCCAGCACCTCCTCCACCTCCTGGAGCACCTGGCATTCCACCACCAACACCACCTCCTCCTGGAGCACCTGGTATTCCGCCGCCTCCACCTCCTCCTGGAGCACCTGGTATTCCGCCACCTCCACCTCCTCCTGGAGCACCTGGTATTCCGCCACCTCCACCAATGCCAGGATTTACTGGTCCTGCTACTCATGGAAGATCAATGTCATTGTTTGATGTTGCTAGAACACATCGTCCATCAAAACAAATGAAGAAACTAAATTGGGAAAAGTTAACAAAGAAAGTAGCTGATAAAAATGGTACCCTATGGCATAGGAGTAGTACACCAGATATTGAACCCAAAGTTAAAGTTCAAGTTATTGAAATTGAAGAGTTGTTCTCTCGGCCGCAAATTGTTCGCCAAGCGAAAGGGAAAGAGGATGAGAAAGAAGAAAAGAAGTCAGCAGTTGTGAATCTTTTAGATCAAAAAACTAGTCTTAATGTCAACATCTTTTTAAAACAATTCAAAATGCCCAATGAGAAACTAGTTACTATTATACAGGAGGGTGACTGCTCAAAGATCACAGTTGATCAACTTAAAGCCCTTCAGAAACTCCTCCCAGACAAGAGCACTGTGAGTAATAGAGAATTACCTTCTTTAAGTGATGCCTGTTTTTAAATTCCTAGGTTGATACTCTGAAATCTTTCACTGGTGACCATGCCACTTTAGGAGCAGCTGAAGACTTTTTCTTTCGTCTACTGGGTCTTAAACAGTGAGATCATTAGAAAGATTTTCATGCACAATTTATTCCCACCAGATATCCGCTGCGTATCGAATCAATGCAAGTTAAGTTAGAATTTTCAGAAAAATTAGCTGACCTCAAGCCTTCCATTGAAGTTCTTAAACTTGCAGTAGAAGGTAATAACATATTGTATTAATTATATTGATTATGATATAATGTGTTCTATACAATAGAAGTACTAGATTGCAGTGCCCTTAGAGAGGTCTGTTATGTCGCTCTAATAACAGGCAATGTCATTAATGCTGTAAGTCAGACAATGACACATGTAGTATATGTAATTTCATTATACATAATTACATGATTGTACCAGCTGTTAATTGTAAATGTTGTAAATATGAATTTTATTGATTTTGTACACAATAGTGTTACTGTAAATAACACTGGAGTAAAATGACAAACAACAGACTAGTAGGAGACACTAGGATTTGTACAAGCTAATAACATCAATGATATGATAGCTATATATAGCTACTACAAACATTAACAAGTTGTCTTTACTATGTATGCTATACTAATATATGACCTCAGTATGTAATATTTAACACACCTATTCTAGTGAAATATTTGTTGTCATACAGTGGTTGCCTAGAAACCTTATATCTGAGGTGAATCACTGGAATAGGAATTTTTATCAGTTACTTAGTATTAATATGATGTAATTATTACGATGTAATTATTACAGGGTGGGAGAGCTGGAGATGCTTATGGTTTTACTGTTAGTTCTTTGAAGAAACTCAAAGACACCCGAGCTAACAAACCAAGGATGTCACTACTTCATTACATATCTCAAATTTGTCAGGAGCAAGATCCTGCTTTGTTAAAGTTTCGCAATGAGTTACCTCACTTGGAAAAAGCTAGCAAGTAAGAAATGTGTTCCTACCAAGTATCAATCTTATTTGTATCGTCTTCATTCCTGTTTACAGTAGTCCCTCTTTGAGAGACCACCCTCATATCCAACAAAAAGTGGTCTCCCAAAAGAGGTGGTCTTCCACTAGAGGTGGGCGTGGTAATGGGTTGGGTCAATTTGTATGTACATGTATTTAAAAAAGCATTAAGTACTGAAGAATTGTTATTAATTAATGTAGTCAGAGACATCTCTGGTTGGTAGTTCTACTTTAGTTAACTACAGCTGCAAGTCCCATGATAATACAGCTGCAATTATGTGCATGCATTGAATTTTACATGCAATTTACACTTCTAATGGTCTTAAAAATGCACAATGTTAGTGGTCTCTGGGCTCACAAAAGAGGTGGTCTTTGACTAGAGGTGGTTTTGTATTGCAATGCATCGGTACACACAAATTATGGTCTCTCAAAAGAGGTGGTCTTTCACGGGAGTGGTCTCTCAAAAGAGGGACTACTGTATTCTTAATAATACATTAATCATATTATATAATATGTCCATGACTCAGCTATCTACTATTATTAATCTTTTTCTATCTCTGTAGGTTGTCATTGGAGTATTTAACTGGTCAAGTTAATGAACTTAACACACAAATTAAAAATCTAGAGAAGAAAGTCAAAAACTCACCAGATGATTTACAAGCTCAACTCAAATCTTTTTTGCATGAGGCTAAACAAGAAATGGATTCACTGCACAAAAGTATCAAAAATTTAGAAGACCTTACAAAGAGAGCTGTGGAATATTTCTGTGAAGATGAGAAGAAGTTTAAACTAGAGGCATGTCTAGCAGAATTAAATCAATTTATCATTGAATTTGAGGCTGCCATAAAGGTATGTAGGATTATGTAAACATTATTGAATAAACATTTGTTCTTATAATAACAATGTATGTAGCTAGTTCCCTGTCATTACAAGAAGGCTTCTCATTCTTTTGGTTCTTTGAAAATGTGTTATTGATATATCATATGTGTAACTAAAGTAATTGCTTTGTATGTTGTCTGTAACTGAAAGACTACCATCTGTTGTTTAAGATATTTAGTTATAATGTGCTAATTATAGAGTTTGGCCTCTGCTGATATCATCTATCATAATTAGATAGATCTAACAATGTATATCATATTAGATGGATCTAACAATGTATATCATATTAGATGGATCTATCTATACATATCATATTAGATAGATCTAACAATGTATATCATGTTAGATAGATCTAACAATGTATATCATATTAGATGGATCTATCTATACATATCATATTAGATAGATCTAACAATGTATATCATGTTAGATAGATCTACATATCATATTAGATAGATCTAACAATGTATATCATATTAGATAGATCTAACAATATATATCATATTAGATGGATCTATCTATACATATCATATTAGATAGATCTAACAATGTATATCGTGTTAGATAGATCTACATATCATATTAGATAGATCTAACAATGTATATCATATTAGATAGATCTAACAATGTATATCATATTAGATAGATCTAACAATATATATCATATTAGATAGATCTAACAATATATATCATATTAGATAGATCTAACAATGTATATCATATTAGATAGATCTAACAATGTATATCATATTAGAAAGATCTAACAATGTATATCATATTAGATAGATCTATCTATACATATCATATTAGATAGATCCATCTATACATATCATATTAGATAGATCTAACAATGTATATCATATTAGATAGATCTAACAATGTATATCATGTTAGAAAGATCTAACAATGTATATCATATTAGATAGATCCATCTATACATATCATATTAGATAGATCTAACAATGTATATCATATTAGATAGATCTAACAATGTATATCATGTTAGATAGATCTAACAATGTATATCATATTAGAGAGATCTAACAATGTATATCATGTTAGATAGATCTACATATCATATTAGATGGACCTAACAAAAGAGTACAAAGTAGTGTTTTCCTGTTTATATGAAAACATTAACTAAGGATTATACAGAGGTAGATAAAGTCAAGCTTCTTGGAAATATATTATCTCAGCAGGAAAGGTGTAGGAAATCAAAAATGTAGTTATGACTTTCTGGGAAGTGTATACTTGTAGTGTATCAATTATTGTAACAAATCATAATCACAAAGACACATTCTTTGGTCATTGCATTGTTGATGTATGGCTAGCATATGGTTTCCATAGTAACCTTAGAGGATGGATTATAATTGTGTGATATTTTATAGGAGAATGAACAGAGAGTGATAATGGAGGAAAAGAAGAGAAAGAGAGAAGAACAACGACAAGCAGAGCTGGCTCGTAAAGCGGCAAAAAGTGGTGGGAAAGTCATGGTGGCTCCTCCCGAGGAAGAAGGTGTGCAGATCATTGATAAACTGTTAATGGAGATTCGTGAGGGAACAACCCTTCGTTCTACTAATCGCAGATCAGTGAGACGTGGTTCTCAGTTGAAATCTGAAGAAATAAAAAAATTACAAGACATGGCTTCAAAAAGTGAACAGGCAACAAGTAAAAAATTATCATCTGTTGAGGAAAAAGATGAAAAGAACTTGGAAGCAACTACAGAAAAAGGACTACCTTCACAAGAGGAAGCCAAAACTCCACCTGCCATGACCAAGGCCACACCTCTGAGCTTTCAACCACATCTAGTAATGCAAACTCCTCCTGACACACCAGATCGTCAAAATGTAGAATTTGAAGAGTCCCCAATACCCAAAGCACCAGTATCTAATGTCAGCACTGAGACCCCAGTATCTAATGTCAGTACTGAGACACCAGTATCTAATGTCAGCACTGAGACCCCAGTATCTAA
>OZ014419.1:2337700-2345200 GCA_963965975.1 Xestospongia bergquistia
AGATGAAAAGTTGTAATTTATGTCTACATAACTTAAAACAATGGCTTAAGTCCCAAAAGTGAACCTATATCTTATGTTGTTTTAGTGTTTTCCATAAGAATAGCGCAACTTTACTAGCATAAAAACAGTCTAAACCAATGTATTCTTATTTGTTCTAAATAATTTGTCTTTAGGCTTTTAGTGGTAACATTGCTGTAAGAAGAAAGGGCGACAAAAGTATTTTTAGTGCCATTTTCATCGGAAAATAACTAATTTAAAAGTGAATGTCAGTATTATTGATTATTTTAATAATAGAATATAAAGAAGAATATATAGTCAATGTGTTGATAAATAAAAATAACACTAATGTCTTTGTAGAGTGTTTTCGATTGTCAATGTTGTCATGATTGCTCTCAGTAAGTTGTTGGGATTCCTTTATAGAGTATATACACTTGATGTACAAGAGGTTGAGTCCAGGTAATATATTGCTATGTACTGTACAGGCTCATTTTCATTACTGTAAGAATGGAGATGAGAATGTGTCTCCCATGTCTTCATGTGTGTGGCACTCAAAATGACTCCACCCTCTCCCCAACACAATATGTGATATGATTATTTTATAAAGAGGGACGATCATATTCCCCAACTATTCAATTAGTGTTTTCGATTGTCAATGTCGTCATGATTGCTCTCAGTAAGTTGTTGGGATTCCTTTATAGAGTATATACACTCTCTCTCTCTCTTTTCAATTCAACTATGTTGATATGTTAGGAACAATCAGTCAATTCTATAATGTTGTAAGTGGATGGATGGACAGATTGATGATAACAATCACATGAAAGAATAATATTAATTTCCATTTATGGCCTTATTCTGACTACTCCTTTGAGGAATTGCAGTTCTATGTTCCTAAAGTGTTAGGGTAAGTAGTATACATGTACATGTGTTACATCTAATGTATTATATCTTACTACAGGAGTGTAGAATATATGGCTGTTAAGGAAGGTACTTATAACTGTGACATGGGTACCGATGTTAGCTGGTTCTTATGATGTACAAGTATGTCTTAATGGATCAAGGTAAAGCACTGTAACGTAATTAAATATAATTGCCATTTTCGAACTATCCCAATAACAATATGCTGAGATTGGTGGTCCCTCCAACTATGTATACATGTGGATGTTATGCTCCAATTAGCCCCTCCCACTCTTGTTATATGATTGCATATCTTTTATCTTAACAAGAGATGGCCAAACTATACTGTCTTTCCTCCAGAGACCCCACCTTCCACAACAACCATTAGATGACAAACAAGAAGAGGAGGAAATTTTTATTGTAGTTGTTAAAGATGTTCACATGATTGAAGGCAGGTTGTCTGAGAGTATATGCTCAACCAGCCTTTTTCTATTGCACTGATGAAACCTGGAATGGTCTCGTCATACTCAGAGAAAGTAAGTCGCAATAGTCATAGTTGTTGTACATTAATAACTTGATAGTTTCATGAATCAAATTATCTAATACTTCATTGATTAAATTTTAAATGTGTGAAGATATGAGAGAAAAGATTGAATGTGTTGTCAAGAAGAAACCAGTTACTTAAGGAAAGTGTGAGTAAATATAAAATCCACTAAACCACATTCTATTCTACTTGTGATGTCTTGTGTTTAGTATATAGGATGTGTTAATAAGTAATCATCAATTCATTGTTCACTATAAACTTTTATCAACATCTATCTATTCATTTAGCTGTCAATCCACTCATCTATATACCTATTTTTATTCATCCATTAGACATGTTATGGTAGTAAAGCACACTGCTACTAGTAATGGTTTTGATCATACTGAACTAGTTTTGCTGAGCTTGTTCTAATACTGGAGGTCGAGTTCAGGTAATATATTGGTATGTACTATACAGGCTCATTCTCATTACTGTAAGAATGGAAAACAGTGTTATTTTTAATGTGATAGAGGCACTCCACCAAGTTTAACATATACTGTCTTTCCTCCAGAGACCTCACCTTCCACAACAACTATTAGATGACAACAAGAAGAGTAGGAAATTGTTATTGTACTTGTTAAAAAGATGTTCACAGGATTGAAGGCAGGTTGTCTGAGAGTACATGCTAACAAGTGAAGGGGCAGGACTCAAATATATGCAGGTGAATGTGTTCACCGTACCTAGTGACTAATGCATTGTTTGTACATGTACATAATATTAACATTACACATATTAGTGATATATTATAACTATGTGTTATTTGTATTATTATATTAGAAACTCACTGGTAATACTGCTGTGGCTGCAGTGACACTAGAAACTCTTAAAAATCCCCAAACCTGTTGTAGGTAAGGCTTATGTTAGAGGTCACGTTGGAATCTACAAGGATCCATGAACAAGAATTAGTGATAGATATAGTTAACCTAGTCAAAGATATGATGAAGGTATAAACATTAGCATGTGTACTTGTACATGTATAGGTACATGTACATTTTTTGTACTTGTTAATAATGGAGGCCAATTGGAAAAAGGTCAAGACAAAACTGATGGCAAACCTCAGATAGGGATGTTTGAAAATTATTTATAACAATGTTATTCTTGTTGTAATAGCAGTACCACCCTTCATGAAGATCCACTTTCACAGCTTCTTCTTTAAACATTTGGAGAAAGATGGAGGTCATTGTCACTCAAGTTAGTTAAGTTCTCACTTGTCATTCATTGTTATCAGTACATTTGTAATAATGTAGTACAAAATAACATTTTCCACACAAGTTACTACAATAATTAAGAGCCTTATTTTCACCATCATTATAATTATCACAATTATCAATTCATTGTTCACTATAAACTTTTATCAACCATCCATCTATTCAATGGAGATGAGGCTTCCTTTTAATCTGGTATAGGTACTCCATGGAGGGAATGTGTTTACACTTACAGAGGTGTAGCCACAAAATTAATGTTAGGGCAGCTAATTAACATTAATTGATTGATAATTATCATAGCAACAGACAACTCGATCTATATTACAGTGGAGGCAAAGGTGCCTGTAGTCAAGTGTCAAAAGTGAGACCCGGCTGTGATAAGTCAATGTCTTGATGTGTAAAAGGAGAGAAGACGTGTCTATACTAGTAATTATTATCATTACTAGAATATACTCAAGGGTCCATTTCTTCACTTCTCTGTTCTCTCTCGCTCTCTCTCTTGACGGTTTTGGTACATACAGTATTTACATATTTAATACATATTGTCTTATGATTTATTAATTATATTCTATTATATTATATTCTTTCTAGTCTGTACTTAAAGGTCAATTGAAGGATTATTCTAAGTCAGCTATTGGACAAGTTGTTATTACATTTGAAAAAGATTGATTAAGAAACTTGTAAGGTTCTGGAATGTATTCCCATACTGTGAGTAGTAGCTGATATAATACATATATAATACATATGTGTAACATCTGACACACACACACACACACACACACACACACACACACACACACACACACACACACACACACACACACAGTTCTGGCTATGTTTAACTGCTTTGTGTGTCATTGATGAAGAACATACTCCTCAAGCATTAAAATTAGCATATATTTTTGTACTTGTTACTAATGAAGGCCAATTGGACAATGGCCAAGACAAGACAGATGGCAAACCTCAGATAGGGATGTTTTAAAATGATTAATAACAATGTTATTCTTGTTGTGATAGCAGTACCACCTCCCCCAATTGTGACACTCGTTAATCATAAAAAGTTAAATAAATCAAAATACACCAAACACAATGATTGTCTGTCCATATGTGATTCAAGATCCTTATGATACAGAGGAGGGGTGGGTGGACTTATGCCATAAAAGACATCACCACAAGTCAGCAACTTATTGTAGCCAGACGTAGCTCTCCCTTGACATTCAGATCAGCACAAACATTACAATACCTAAGACACCACCTGTAATATAGATAGATAGATACATAGGTAGGTGAATAAAATTATGTGAATGAATGGATGGTTGTCATATGTTGGATGAACGAATGATACAAGAGTGCATCAATTTTCCTGTGAAGTCAATAATCTAGAGAGAGAAAGATAATATTGTCTTAATTATGCATTATCTTAACATGATTTTCATATAACATATGTATTATGATCACATGATTCTCATATGACTGTCACCTATCACTGACCATTCATGCCATAATGAATGGACTTGTCTCTTCTCATATTCTGTTTCAGTATTAACTATAATATGTAAATTAAATTTAAAAAATTATATAAATAGATTAATGGTAGATGCTAAACGCCTGGTTGACTGTACAGATAAATGAACAAACGGAGCCAAGCCAAAAGGAAGAACACACAAGATCACTTCTGGTTCCAGTTTCAAGGGTCTGGGAGCATTAACTGATGAGGTCATTGTCTCCATAATAATCTGATTGATCAAATTATCCTTTGTGTGATTCTACAGTTGTACAGTCCTATAAAAGATTACCATTCCAATGATTAATGACAGATATCCAAGAATGAATTAATGGTTGCCATGGCAAGTATTAGAACAAGCTCAGCAAAACTAGTTCAGTAGGATCAAAACCATTACTAGTAGCAGTGTGCTTTACTAAAATAACATGTCTAATGGATGAATAAAAATAGGTAAATAGATAAGTGGATTGACAGCTAAATGAATAGATAGATGTTGATAAAAGTTTATAGTGAACAATGAATTGATGATTACTTATTAACACATCCTATATACTAAACACGAGACATCCCAAGTAGAATAGAATGTGGTTTAGTGGATTTTATATTTACTCACACTTTCCTTAAGTAACTGGTTTCTTCTTGACAACACATTCAATCTTTTCTCTTGTCTCTTCACACATTTAAAGCTCAATTAGTGAAGTATTAGATAATTTCATTTAAGGACATGAAACTATCAAGTTATTAATGTACAACAACTAATGACTATTGTGACTTACTTCCTCTGAGTATGACAAGACCATTCCAGGTTTCATCAGTGCAATAGAAGAAGCTGGTTGGGCACGTACTCTCGGACAACCTGCCTTCAATCCTGTGGATATCTTTTTAACAACTACAATAACAATTTCCTCTTGTTTGTCATCTAATGGTTGTTGTGGAAGGTGAGGTTTCTGGAGGAAAGAGAGTATATGTTTGGCCATCTCCTGTTAAGATAGAAGACATGCAATCATATAACAAGAGTGAGAGGAGCTAGTTGGAGCATAACATCCACATATACATAGTGTCCGTGTCCAAAAAATCAATTAATTTTTATTACCTGACATTGTAAACTAGACACACTCTTACCTGTATTGTATTACTCTACAAAGACATTAGTGTTATTTTTATTTATCAACACATTGACTATATATTCTTCTTTATATTCTATTATTAAAATAATCAATAATACTGACATTCACTTTTAAATTAGTTATTTTCCGATGAAAATGGCACTAAAAATACTTTTGTCGCCCTTTCTTCTTACAGCAATGTTACCACTAAAAGCCTAAAGACAAATTATTTAGAACAAATAAGAATACATTGGTTTAGACTGTTTTTATGCTAGTAAAGTTGCGCTATTCTTATGGAAAACACTAAAACAACATAAGATATAGGTTCACTTTTGGGACTTAAGCCATTGTTTTAAGTTATGTAGACATAAATTACAACTTTTCATCTAAAGACGAAAGATTTCTGTGTTGGTTTAGCTTGTTATTATTTACTTTGGCAATCTCCTGTCATATTCATGTAAGATACAAAATACGTGTACATATTCAGTACTAAATAATTATCAATAATTAATTTCCTTCAGATGGGTAAGAGACTGTACTATAGAAAGCACAGATCAATTCCCAGGTCTTTAATTGTAACTCTTCCAATGCAAAGCTAATTTATTATATTCATGCTCCTTTGTATTCCTTGTCTGCGCTAAAAGAGAGATTCCATTCCTTGGGATTATTGCCTAAACAATCAGATGACAGGTCATTTATTAGATTGGTTGCAAAAGTTGATACTATCTCCCCGGTTCAGGCCTAGAGCACCATTTAAAGCAGAGGTCTGCACTATCTAACACTTGTGTAGCAACTGATGTACCAATTTTAAAACCTTCATCTGAAAGAGCTCCTTGTATATAGTATAATGTATATTATATGTGTTTCTGTGACTGTGACCTAACATTATCAATCCCAACAACTTACTGAGAGCAATCATGACAACATTGACAATCGAAAACACTCTAATTGAATAGTTGGGGAATATGATCGTCCCTCTTTATAAAATAATCATATCACATATTGTGTTGGGGAGAGGGTGGAGTCATTTTGAGTGCCACACACATGAAGACATGGGAGACACGTTCTCATCTCCATTCTTGCAGTAATGAAAACGAGCCTGTACAGTACATAGCAATATATTACCTGGACTCCAACCTCCAGTATTAGAACAAGCTCCGCAAAACTAGCTCAGTAGGATCAAGTCATCACTAAGCAGTGTGCTTCACACCACGCTGGTCTAAATGTCAAGGGGAGAGCAGTGTTTGGCTGCCATAAGTTGCTGTCTTGCAGTCAAAATGAGTCCATACACCCCTCCTCCTCTGTATCATAAGGATTTGAATCATACCTATTTTATGACTAATAAATGATAACGGCTTGCTGAATAGATGAATGGATCGGTTGAGTACCCCAATTGGGGAGTGGGGGTTGGACCATTGATGCAGTCAATGAGTTAACAATCTGCGACAAAACTACTGGATGTAAACTTGCGAGGCTCGAGGTAGATGCAAAGCCTTAACCGACATTGCCCGGGCCGGGAAGACCGTGCTGACTAGGAAAAAGATGCACTGACACGGCAACGGCCGTTCGTAGCTTACCTGGATGCAAAACAAGAAGCGACAGTTGTGCAAGTGTAACAAACAAATATCCCCTGTCTGAGGAAAGTTGCTAGCGTCCCTGCGTCTGGCGTCAGTAACTTGGAACTGATGCAGTCAATGGGAGGACTAGTGCTGTGAACGATCCAGCTAATGAAAGATCTCTTGGAGAGGGAACAACGTCGAATTGCAGGCGACCGTCTGTCGAATGATGCTGACTCTACTGGAGAAACATTGCTTAAACGCAACGGTAGCACTGGGCCGGCCTTTTCTAGCTTGCCTGGATGTAAAACTTTGTCAAAATTAATAAAAAGTGATTCTTAACGGCAAGGCCACTCTACCACTTACAACATCCCGTTCGTCTCAAGTCGTCTGCAAGTGCAAACGCAGAATCATGGGCAATTTTTTTTCAAAACAGCCGACTATGATATAACTACCTGGAAGTTATTTTGGCTTTACTGCATTGCCGAGTCGAGGTAGACGAGCCTCGACCTACCCATTGTCTGGGCTGAGAATCAGTTGGGAGAGAAATGTCCTGTTTTGCCGTGAAAGACGTTGGCCAGGACAAGAAAGATGACAAACCTAAGACAGGGATCTTCCGAGCCGACACCGATTATGACGACAACCTGGATGT